>LPNX010991510.1:398347-464441 GCA_001517045.1 Pseudotsuga menziesii | reverse complement strand
GAGCAATGCTCCAGTTTTTGGTTCTATTTAAAATCTTTGTTTTGCTTGAGAACGAGAAACATGACATTTTGTAGCTTATTTATGCAGTGGCCAAAAGAAAATCAATGTTTGATGATCCAACTGTAGAGATCCAAGAGCTTACAGCTATTATCAAGCAGGATATTACTGCATTAAATTATGCTGTTACAGACCTGCAAATCCTCTGCAATTCTCAAAATGAAAGTGGGAATACCTCAAAACACACAACAGAACACTCAACTACAGTTGTGGATAACTTAAAAACCCGAATGATGAGCACTACCAATTAATAATGATGGGTTTTCATGATTTTCCTATAGAGATTAGGGGCAAGATAGATAACTGCTGATTTATTTCCAGTTTGGAAACTGTCTATGTTGTTTTTCATATGAGTATATTGATGAGCAAATGAATGTATTGACTATGTTTATAATGCAGAAGGCTAGGTATTCTTGATGAATTTTTGATCTGCTATAATTAGGTGTAAAATCTCTCTTGATTATCCATTATAATATTGTGATGCACAATGTATTTATCGGTTATTTTTAACCCCCTTTCCAGATATTGGGAGGCTTTATTCTCACTGTTCTATGAGGCAGAAAAACATAGTGCTATGCAGACTAAAGGTGTTTGTGTCAATTTATAGTCTGCCCATATGTATACCTGAGGAATTGAGTGTTTTGTCGAGCTTCATGTTTTATAGGCTAGATGGCTAATCAGTCAACTGATACACTCCCCAAAGACAAATACAACAATATTGGAATAAGAGGAGAGAAGAATAGTTAGCAAAACAAAAGAAGCAAGAAGAGGCTACAAAACATAGGAAAGGCTGCCCTTAAGGCTCTACGAGTCATACAGGTCAAGTTTGGTGAAGAGGAAATAAAGAGAAGAAATTTGGGGCGACAAAAGAATGTCTTCAACCATAGGAGAACCCAGTGGAGCCTTGTTTGATTGGAAAAGAATGCGAAGATGATGCACTATTTTCACTAAATTTGCTGCTTCAAGCAGGTTATGACAAGCCAAAGCAGGAAGAGCTGTTGGGGAAGCTAGGAGCTAGCTTTAAGCTTATAAAGTCTGTACTTGGAACTCTGACAAAGTTTAGAGGAATTGTGAGCAAAGAAAACACAGGGAACCTGAACAAACTTTTTTTGAGCTCCTCGTTGCATGGTTTCCCATCACATGTTCATCCAGGGAGTGCAGCTGTGGTCTCTTCTACCCTCTCTGTTGAGGGATTTTTGTATACAATTGAGCAATTTTTCAGAGCAAGAGATGCATTAGGGGGAATTGAGGTTGATGCAGAAGTTTTCAATAGTTTAAGGGAGCGAATTTCCCTTCACAAGATGGAATCAACTCTTTCCATACAGAAAGTCATGGTTTTGATGGATATAATTCATGTTGAGTAACTCAAAATTAGACAGAAACCCTCTGGAAGCATTGTTCCAACGGAGACACAACTTGGATTTTGATGCAGGGTCTCCTTCTTCCTGTAGTTTTTGTAAACGATTTAAACTCTGTGTTCTAATTTCTAACTAGACTAGGCTTCAATCATGAACGGATATCTAAATGCATATCATCAACAGTTTTATTGCTTCATCCAGAACTGAATATTCATGGCTATACTGGCAACCACAATATTAAATACTTCATCTCTACACTATTAACCAACAAACCTCCAACGATTTGGTAAAAATAATGGCAAGAACAGATCTGTGTTAACAATGATTAAGGCATTCAACTTACAGATCTCATAGTTTATCCTCCACAAGTGTTGCTGAACGATTTAATTTGCAGATGAAATCGAAATGCTCAGACAGATTCAATGCCAGGGTTCCCCAGTGCATGTCGACTCCACACGTTCTCTCCACATGTGAGTAGGGTATAATGTAATAGCTAAAGGGTAGCTCAGTCTCTATTGATGTCAGAGATTTCACCTTCACAGTCAATTCTCCACCTTTAGTGTATGTTTGCAAATAGCTTCCAGGTAAATAAAACCCATTACAGACATTAGCAAATGACAAAATAACAATAAACGGGACGCTAGCTATACTCATCTGTATGGATCTGCCCGCCATCGGAAAACCCATTTGGCCCTGGTTCGATTTCGGATTCACCCCCAACCCTGAATAAAATACCCTTGAAGATACTCGATCTGGGATCTTGGAAACCAGCTTTTCACAAACTGTAACAAAAAATACACGCCGACCTCGATCCGCAGCAGAAAAAGTCAATCAAAATTCGGAAACATAGAATTTCGCCCTTCCCCAACAAGACTATTGGAAATGAAGTAGAGATTGGCGCCATAATGTGATGCAAGTTTGGTGCCATAATTTCGCCCTTCACCATGCTCAAAGAAATGTATTCATTAAAAAGCAACAAGTTTGTAGTCCAACTTTAATGGTCACATGCAAACACAATGTGGTCAAGAAGACTATGCTCAAATATGCATAAATGCAAACCTTGCATATGAAATGGAAGTATAATGATTAGTTTTCGAAGCCATGGAGATGAAAGTGCCTACATAATTGTCAATAATGATAAAGGTTGTTAATGGCCAAACTTCTTAAGGAAGACTGAGCAATATGACTCATAGTGGAATGTAATTAGAGCTTTTGCATCAGGGATGATGTTTGGTTTCCGTCGTTTTGTAAATTACCTAACACCATGTTGAAATTGGATCCCATTACTGAGAACTTATGCTTTTATCTTCCATTATACATTTTTTATTTGAATATTTAATAGTCCTTTTTTTTCAATTATTTTCATCTAAATTCAAAAGAGTTAGTGAAGTTATCACTTGTTAAGAGTGAAAAAATCCAACTATATACCATCCTATCTAATTACTATCATACCATCATAATTACTATCATACCATCTTATCTAATTACTATCATGACTTATCCCACCATACATATGTTTTTCCCTCTCTTATTGTATCTTTTATGGCACTCACACCATCCCCAACTAAATCCTTCTCCCCTTATCCCACCATACATATGTTTTTCCCTCTCTTAGTGTATCTTTTATGGCACTCACACCATCCCCAACTAAATCCTTTTCCCCTTTCTTGTTGCTTCCCTCCTACTAGCCCCCTTTGGCACCCCACACTCCCACTTTCTGGCACATATCCCTCCCATTTTCTAGTGCGTTCTCTCACTCCCTGAACCGTTTAAACCTAGGTAA
The DNA here is from genome assembly GCA_001517045.1 of Pseudotsuga menziesii. Lineage (NCBI taxonomy): Eukaryota > Viridiplantae > Streptophyta > Pinopsida > Pinales > Pinaceae > Pseudotsuga > Pseudotsuga menziesii. The sequence continues at coordinate 461,243 of LPNX010991510.1, read as the reverse complement.
CAACACTCTATCCACTTGGAAAAATCCTTTCCACTAGCTCCCTTCCATAGCCTACCAACCCTTTTAATCATCGACTTATATGTATTTTCTTGTGTGGAGAGATGAGATGGAGTGGATCTTTGTAATATTAGAATACACATTACAAAACACACCCATAGCCACTCACTCAAGGCGTCATCGCTTAAGCGACGTTTATGAGGCTATCTGTCGCTTAAGCGACGCTTATGAGACTAGCCGTCGCTTAAGCGATGCTTATGGCCACATTTTCAAAAAAAAAAATTATCTTTGTGATTTTTGGTAGGTTTAAAAAAGGAAATCCACACGCCGTCGGAATTTTCTGTCAGATTTTGGATCGAAATGTAGTAGTGCGTGAACCCCTTCATATACAGGACAAGAGAGAGGTTCAGCTTAGGAAGTGCACCATAGTCCAGTTGAAATTGCAATGGAAGCACTTTGAGGCCAATGAGGCTACTTGTGAGAATGAATCCACCATGAGAAAGTCTTACCCCACCTTGTTTTATGATTTCATTCCAAGTCCCTATAATACCAGAGATGATGTTCTTCTAAGTGCGCAGGGACGTAATATCCCAAATTTTGACCTAACACTTATGGGCACAAGACGCATGGATTATGATGTTACTTTGATGTTTAGTTGGTATATTGGGTCTAAGACCCCACTGCATATGAACATGATGATTTTTTTGATATATTGGGTGTAAGCCAATTACATATGTCTTCTATATGATTTCATGTGTTGGGAATGGACCCTAGAGCACATAATTGATGAGATGTTTTGTGTTGAGCAAGGAGCGAGGAGCTCTCGAGCATATGGGTATTTGATGTTTTTTTTTAGCGAGAAGCTCTGGAGCACATGAGTGCTTATATTTGTGTTGAGCGAGAAGCTTTGGAACACATGAGTTATGAAAACCTTTATTTTGAGCATGAATCTCTCAAGCACATGAAAAGGTAAAATTGAAAGTGTTGGGCATAATCCTAAGAGCCTTCCAAGTTGATGTTGAGAATAAGCTCTGGAACATCGGATCCTTGGAAATTGTATCCCTAGGTGTATCCTACAAGTACATTCTAGCATTAGTGTTGAGTTAGGAGCCTTGGAATTGCACTAAGCTTGTAACTCCTTGTTTTTAGCATTGAGTACGAGCTCTGGATAAGCACTTTACTGAAAAGAATTAATTATGTCGAGTGAAAATCACTCAAGTAAAACATTGATCTCATCTTACTTATTCTTAAGTGATTAAATGAACTTTTGAATTTATGTATCTCATCAAGCACTGAAGAACTACCATGTTATATGAGGGAATCCAACATGCAAGGAGGTTTAGAGTTTCCTAACCTAGTTGACCTAACCCCTACTTGAAGACCTTATTAAAGAAAGTGTCATATGTATAGGTATCATGTTATATGATACCTAAGGAAAAAATGTTAAAAAATTATATATATATAAGTATGAAATATATACATGATATGTATCAAGAGTAAGGATAGTAATAATACTAATATCTATATGAAATAAAGAAAGGCTCCATATATTATTATTATTACTAATGATAATTAAATATTAAAATACCTATAGGAGTCCAAATAGGAACTAGTTAAAAGTTCCTAAGTTAAATATTAAAAGTACCTATATTAAATAAAAAGGGTTAAATCAAGAAATCAAATGATTCTTGATTTAATTGCCCCTTTGGCTGAAAAGTATGGCTATAAAAACCCAAGCCAAAGAGAGGCTTGGGGATCTTTTTGCTATTCCATAATTCTACCTGATTATTCTCAAGAGAGTTCTTGGAGAACATTTTTCCTAAGAGGAAAAATGAGAATTGATTCAGAACCTGATATTCCAGATAGGGAAGCCTTACCTTAAGAGCTCTATGCTACTTGCATGTTGGAAGAAGCTCGGGGGGATCCGGGTTTAAACCATGAATGGTTTCATGTCATGGTTAGGTGGAACGTGGTAGTTCCCAAGTGATTCAGTTATCTAAAAAAAGATAATATTTGTCTATGAATTTGTTAATGTTGGGTATTTGAGTGTGCATGTTTTCAGCCATTGAAACAACTTCATATTGTAGGTATGAGGCTCTTTATTTTTCCCTTGTAAACTACACATTTTTTATTGTGAAAAGAGTAGATTGATTCTGAATGAAAATCTAATAACCATCTACAATAACTAGGTTATATTTCATGTATTAATTATTTCTTCGATTGCAAGTTAAACTCATTGTTTATTAAGATATATATATTTTCTTTTACCAAATTTTAGGATATTTGTTTATCTATTCACTAGGCTATTCTAATATATTTTATTCGGGATGAAGAAAGCACCATTAGTTTTATCTACAAGAGGGTTTTGTTTCCTAGTTCATTTCTGCAATTTATTTCATGTCTTTAAATTTAATTCCAAAACCTAGAACTAATTAAAAACAAAGCATATATATATTATCTCTACTGGAATATTTCATATTGCCAGCAGGCTTATATTAAATATAAATAAACCAACTATTATCTATAGTATTAGTCTATTCTCTAAGAAGAATATTATAACATAAATATACATATCTAACACTTTGAACTAAAATATTATAAAATAGAACTATAAACAAATCATTTTCATTTTATAAACAAAACAACATTGAATGCCAAGTAAACGAGACCTCTAACATCTGTAGGAATAATTTAAATAAATCAGAACCATATTATTACTCTTACCAACATCATACAGAATCAACCATAATTTAAATATAAAATACATTAACATATAAATCAAAAGGTTACAAGATCGAATCCTGTTGGAATTCATGCCGAACCAAATTTATCCACACACATATCATTTACAACCCACATAGCCTAGGATAAAATCCTGCAAGCTCACGGTTTAAAAACTAGGGTTACTTTCCAACCACGACCAATATCGAACCCTGTAAGGTTTGATTCACATTATTTTATCAAGATTGTAACTGATTTTAATTAATCCAGATAGTTTATGCTAATTGCATATAAGTACAATCCGGAAGATGTAGAACAGTTGGAGATGGGGTATGGTTAATATTCCCCCTAAGCTGAAAGGTCGTCGGTTCTAATCTCATCAAATACCAAAAATCCAACCATGTTAAGGGTTGGTGCAGTTCAGGCCGAGTGATATCCAGCTAGCCAAGGGGGTTCCACCACTTTAGAAAAATAGGGTTTTTGGTATGCAGGCTGCGCAGGTCCTCTCATCCTCTTTCCATGGATCCCTCGGATCTTGACTCAATCGAATATCACTTCCTCAATATCATCACCTCCATTCCTCCCCCCTTGTCTATTGCTCCTCCTTCTTCACACTTTGTTAAGCGCTCTGAAATTCCTAAGGTAAAAATATATTCCGCTGCATAAAAAAGGAAAGCAGTCACTCTCTCTGAGAAAGGTATCATAGGTTTGTTCATAGGGATATGGTCGTCTCCTAGATTGGTTGAAGTTTGGCTCAATAAAAATTGGAGAACCCTCATTCAAGGAGAGGTTCAGCAAATCTTCTGTGGGAAAGGTTATTTTTCTTTCATCTTTGAGAAGAAAGAGGATCGGGATATTATCTTCATGAATGGTCCTTACTTTATGGGTCCAATAGGAATGTATCTTAACAAATGGGACCTTTCCTTTAACCCTAAAAAACATATCCCTAAGGTAGTTCCAGTTTGGGTTAAGCTTACCCACCTCCCTCTCCATTGCTGGAATGATGAGGACTTTTGGGAAATGGGTAATACTTTGGGAAAACAATGTGGATAATTCAGTGCCAAAATCCCCAATGTTCTCATGTGCCAGAATCTGTGTAGAGGTTGATCTTGAGAAAGGTTTACTTGAAGCTATCAAATCTATCCATTGACAGTTGGAACCATCTTCAGATAGTGGACTATGAGCAAATTCCCTTCAAATGCAAATATTTTCATGAGTATGAGAACTTTGCTAAATCCTGTCCGAAAAAACCAGACAAATCTAATCTTGAAGGCCCACAAGAAGAAGGATGGAATGTTGCAAGTGGTAAGAAGACTGCAAAATCAACAACAGCAAATCAGCCTCACGTCCCAGCAAAGATATTTTATGGAAATAGGTTTGAAGCCCTACATATTAAAGAACCAGAGATTGAAACCCTAGAGGAAAATGAAGAAGAGGCCTTGCTTCAGGAGTAAGAAATCCCAGCAGAGGTTCCATCTCCAAATCAAAAGGATGTCATGGAGGAGAATCTCACTCAACCCATGGTTAGAAAGGAAGGAACAACCAACTCAGAAGGATCAGTCACACATTCTAGGGAAAAAGCAAGCACTAAAGAGACCATAGACAATTCCAATGAAGAGCAAGAACCTCAATCTAGAAAAGGAAGAAATTCAAATAATATTCTAAGGGAACAGGAAGCTGTAAGAGAAAAAGCAGTAGGAAAGCAATATAATCTTGACTTCTTGGTAAAAAAGCCACAAGCAAGCAAATACCTTGTTAGTGTGGAAGAGGAAAAAAAGGAGAAAGAGAAGGCGCTCCGACATCTTAAGAAATAATGAAGCTGGTCTCCTGGAACTGTAGAGGATTAGGAGGTTCCCAGAAAATTGAAGTTATCAAAAGATTCAAATCAATGGAATCTATCTCAGTCCTTCTTATCCAGGAGACAAAAAAAACTTCAGAAGACAATGTTTCAACTCTAAAAACTTTTGGCCTAAAGGAGAAGTGTTTTCCATTAGTGCGAATGGAGCCTCAGGAGGCCTTCTCTCTTGGTGGGATAGTGAGAAGTTCATTATGCATACATCTATTGAAAACAAAAATTGGTTGTTTATTAAGCTAGAAAACAAGGAAAATAAAGAAATGTTCTGGATAGGAAATATCTACGGTCCAACTATCCAAACACGGAAAGAAAATTTCTGGAATTCCGTTGAGGAACAAAGTGAAGGAAACAATGTCACTATTTCTGTAGAGGAGCATAGAGGAGGTAAGGGATCCCTTTGGAGAAATATTGGAGGATCTGATCATGCTCTGGGGTCTATCAAACATCATGCCAAAGAATGGGACCTTCACCTGGAGTAACAAAAGAATTAGTTTGGTAATATTGTTGCCAGGCTGGATTGGGTTTTAGTAAGCACCCATCTTCTCAGTACTTTTCCAAAGTCTAAACTTTTTGTGTTCGGCAATCTCAGATCATAAGCCGATTTGCCTCTTTTTTTTACCTTTGGAAAATTTGGGGCCTCTCCCCTTTAGGTTTAACCATCTCTAGCTTGAACCAAAAGGAGTAAAGGACATCATTTCAAATGTTTGACTTTGTTTCATACCAGGGTCTCCAGCCTTTATTTGGGAACAGAAGCTCAAAAGGGTGAAATCAACCCTCAAGTCCTGGGTCAAGCATCACTATCAGGAGCCATCTCAGAAAGAAATAGAAATTGTAAAAAAATGGAAGTTTTCTAAGAGGATATGGAGAAAAGTGATATCACCAGAGAGAACCTTCTTAGAGAGATAGAACTTGAAAAACGTTTGCAATCAATTATAAGGCAAGAAGAAGAGGGATGGTGATTATGCTTGAGGATTCTCTGGATTAAAGGGGGCGATCAAAACACCATTTTTTTTTCAAAACTAGTGTAGAGAGAGGCAGCGAGGAATACTATGAGGGAGCTCAAAAATGAAGACGACACTATCATCATAGGTCAAGCAAAAATCAGCACTGAGGTAAGAGGTTTCTTTGAAAACTTGTACAATGCTGAAGAGTATGTTTTGCAGGAAAATATGGATGAAATGGTCCAAGACATCCCCGCATTGATTAGCCTAGAGTAAATTCTCCATATTGAATCTCCCATTTCAAAAGAAGAATTAAAGAAGGCCATTTGGACCCTCCACCTAGACAAAGCCCCAGGACCAAACAGTTTCCCTATTCGTTTCTATAGAATGTTTTGGTCTCTAATAAAAAAGGACCTTATGTGTCTTATCCCTTGGATGTTGAAAGGAAATATGGGAGGCTCCACCAAATACACCTTTTTATCCCTGATCCCCAAAGAGGCTAACCCCTCCTCCATTAAAAGGTACAGACCTATTTCCCTCTACAATGCCTCCTACAAAATATTTTCCAAAGTTTTATCCCTAAGAATCAAGCCTATAATTCCTTCTCTGATCTCCCCCAATCAAGGAGGTTTCATCTCAGGTCATCAAATCAGTGATAATATTCTTATTGTGCTAGAAGCAATACATTCTAGCACCAAGAGGGGAGAAGTAGGTATGGCTATTAAACTAGATCTTGTAAATGTTTTTGATCGGTTAAGACACGCCTTCATTTTGTTGGTGTTAAAAAAATTTGGCTTTCCCTCCATTTTCATTAACCAATTCTAAGCTTGCATCAATTCTCCCTAAATATCCCCTTTAATCAATGGAAGGTCCACAGATGTTTTCAAGGCTAGCCGAGGGATAAGACAAGGATTCCCTCTCTCCCATTTTCTCTATATTCTTGTGGATGAGTCCCTGAGTAGAAGGATCTCTAGACTTTAGGAAGAGGGATTCCTTCTAGGTCTTTCCTTTAGAAATGGAGTCCAACCTATTAATCATGATCTTTTTGCCGATGACACTATTCTGTTAGGTATGGCTTCCCCCCAAATTTATAGAAATTTCTCAAGACCCCTAGACCTATTCCTCCATTCTTCTGGAAGCTCTGCTAACCTTGATAAATTCCATCTTTATGGATGGAATTGAAATGTAACTACTCTCTGTAGTATATCTCAAATCCTTCACATAAATTCTAATCATAATTGGACTCATTTCATTTACCTAGGAATTCCTATATCCAAAAATACTTTTGCTTCCTTCATGTGGGATCTGGTCATTCAAAATATTAAAAACAAAATTCAGTCTTTGGGATCAATCTGGTTAAACCTGGCAGGGAAAGGAATTCTTATTCATTCCATTTTCTCCTCTTATCCAATATACTCTAGCTCGAAGACCATGGCCCCTAAGACTGTAATAAATAGTATTTGTATGGAAATCAAAAAATTCCTTTGGAAATGAGGAAAAGTGTAGAAAAATAAATTTCATATGGTTAATTGGGCCACAGTCAAATGATCAAAAAGTAGAGGAGGATTGGGCACAAGGGACCCAGAGAAAATGAATAAATATCTAGGAGAAAAACTGATCTGGACATTGGTCACAGGTAAGAAATAATGGTGGAATGAAATGATAAGAAAAAAATACATCAAAAGACCTAGATCCAAAATCTTGATCAGCTCGTGGACAGGAAAGGGAACCTCGCTTTGGCTTCTATGCAAAGATTCTATCAATTTAATACAGTCAAATTATTATTGGATTCCTGGCAATGGAAAATAGATTAAGGTCTTGGAGAACAACCTTCTCTGTCCTCGCTCCCAGGGATGGAAGAATTAGTTGAATGGGATCTCAACATTGGCATCTTCACTCTCTTCGATATTTCCTTATGGAATTTGAAGGGGATTTGGATTGGCTGGAACGAAATTCATCCTCCTGTGCACTTGGAAGAAGCAAAGAACCTTCTCTTCTCCTCCCTGCATGGCATGACCCCAACAAATAAATATTCAAGGGATCGCATTGGTTGGGGAAAAAATGGTCAGTATATGATCAAAGAAGGATATAAGAAGCTAAATATGGAACTGGAGGCAAATGATAGCTTATGGAAAAAGGTTTGGCATGCAGACAGTATTCCAAAGGTAAACTCTTTCATTTGGACTTTCATGCATAAAAAAATGCTCAGGGATGAAAATCTCAAGAAAAGGGGGATAGTAGGCCCCTCTATATGCACTCTTTGCAACTTAGAATAAAAAACTTCAAACCATATTTTTCTCCAGTGTAGTGTTTCCTTGAAAGTTTGGAAGTATGTTCTCCCTTCAAGTGCTCAATTCAGACCTCCAGACTCTGTGGGGCAGCTCCTTGAATATTGGATTAAGCACTTTCCTGGAAATCTCAATAAGAAACCCATCCTTAAGTGACTTTGGAACACCATACCGAAGAATTTATATTGGCAGCTCTGGATGGCTAGAAATAAAGCAATTTTTAAAGATGAGAAAGTCGATCCAACCTGAATAGCTTTGAAAACAGTGGGAATGATTGCTGAAAAACTTGTTTCGAGAGACATCAGTTATCCTGTCTCAGAAGATATTTCAGAGCCGCTCTCTTCTTTTTGTTATACAAAAATCCTGTCACTACCATGTGATAATACCTTTGACATACCTACTTGACCTTAATCCCAACACTTGGAGTGGAAAATCATACCATTTGTCAATCTTTCATGAAAATGCTCATCACCGCGCTTTCCTTGTTAGCCATGAGTGGTTCCTTTCTCACACCACATTTTTGTTGTTATCCATAAGTGGTGCCACCGCCTGTTGCTCTTGGTCTATAAGCGGTTCTTACCTGAACCGCTCTGTCATAAGAGGAGAAAAGTGGTACCCTGGGTAAAATGGGAAAAAGAGAAGTTTCTCGAGGCTTCTAGAGCATAAGCCTCATGTCTTCCCTTATCCCTATCATTATGCATTAGTTGAGATCAATATCCCCCATAATAGGATCTTAGAGGCCACCTCATCCACAAATATCTCAAACATTCCTATCCATTGAGCCTTATAAATACAAGCTCATGTCCATGGTTGAGGGGGGAGAACTCTTAAGGTATTGTTATGTTGTTGGACTAATCACTTGGCCCAAGCCATTTGAGAGAATAGAGAGCAAAGTTGGAGCTTCTAGGGATGAAGTGTTGGTTTCATGGAGATGCATGTCGACACTAAGGCTTAATTGGTTGTAAACTTCTCCATTTCATCTTAATGCAAAGCTGATTTCCGTCCCACATTACTGTTGTTGTTGATTTCGTATGTATATGTTGTTAGATTCCTTAGTCACTAACATGGATCAATATATTATGTTCTGGTAGCTTTGATGTGTTTGCATGTTTAATATGATTGTAGGTACACATGGTTACTATCGAAGCATCCCATTTCAGGTATCTACGACGTCTAGGGAGGGTCTTCAACCTTTGTCGTTCATTTTTTCTGGATCTGAACCATTCAGACCAGTGGAACACCTTACTATCCGCAGAAGGTGAAATATTACTACTTACAAATTTGGTGACTCCACTGGGGAATGGAATATGTATCAGTTGATCTAATCTTCCTCAGTTATTCAACTCTTGTCTGAATCCACACTCCTTCTCTAACTATCTTCCATCAGATCTACTATCTGACTTAGTGAATTTGGGTTTGAAACTTCCAGATCTATTCAGATCTGAATCATTTCGACCTTTTATGATCTGTTTTTATACTCAATCGATCATCCTTTACCCTGATCTGGTCTTTTTTTGACTTGATCTATCGTTCTCTTTGTGTTTTGGATTTTTACAGGGAACCACGCCTATGCAGTGGGCGAGAAGCGGTGCCATCGCTTGAACTGAGTTAGCAGCCTGCGGTGCCACAACTTGAGTCTTGTTGGTGAGAAGCAGTGCTAGGATAGAACCATTCTGTCAATACCCAAGAAGCGTGGTGTCAGGTAGGCATCATTCCAAGACCTCCTTTTTTCTCATTTTCTGTAAAAATTTTAGTTGTTTTGCTTTTTAGCCCTGCACTGTCAAGCTTGTGTGACAGAATCTAATGCTTGTGGTTTGAAATTTTATGGCTTAAGATTGGTTTGATTGGGAAATTCAAAACTAGATTATGATTTTTGATTGTTCATTCACTTCTTTGCTTGTTGGTTGTGTTTGCAAAAGGATTTCTTGTTTTTTGGAAAGCTTAGGGTGTTAGTAAGATCTCTTTTCATTTCTGTCATATAGACTAAAAGAAGAACATTTGATTAGCATTTTAGTTTCATTTCTTGTTTGCATAGAGAACTTATTTTTCCTTCCTTTAAAAAAGAAACTTTTTGACTAAGATTAGGATATCATCATTGAGCATTAAAAATTGGATTCCAGATTGGCTTTCCAAGATTTTAGGCTCTTTATGTTCTTTTGTCTCTTATGCATTTAGAACTATCTCGTCAAAATAAAAAATATGGTAGTTTTAAGTTAGATTTGCCTATGTTTTAAGAAAATTGAAAAATAGAGTGCATTTGCATGTAGTGTGCTTCCTATTTTTCTTTTAGGAAAAGAGATTCTTTCCCTTCTTATTGCTTTCAGAAAAGAGAAATCAGTTTGGAAAGTGTTTCTTGTATTTTATTTTGTGTTCAAGATTGTTGTTTGGAAGTATTTTTGGTTTTGAAACAAAAGAAAACACTCTCTTTCCCTCTCGTAAGTAGGCATATCGAACGGTAAAGTGAAATATTTGCATACGCATACTGCATGGTTTTACCTTTTTGTCAAAACATCATGCATTCACCTAACCATCCACTTTAAAATTAACAGTAGTTATAGGCTGAAATTTACATAGCAATTGGAGTGATAGGTTAGAGACGTGTTCGGGCATCGTTAAGCATAGGAGCTGTCATTATTTGTCTGCATTACATTCTGGGACTCATGCAGTTCTTCCACGTATAGTTGGTATATCGAATGGTCTTACATGTACCCTTGAGGTATATAGAAAGGTACTTCACATACTCGATTGTATATGGGAATGCCCCTTGTGTACGGTTGTGCATTAGACAACACTACTACCTATTCGAGCTCCCACGTACCTTGAGTATATCAGGAGACCCCACCAGGATACCTTATCCATCTGAGAAAATCCCTTTGGCAATCTTGCTTGGAGCCATACACTGAAAATAGCATTTGGGGAGATTAATACACACGTACCCTCGAGGTATATCACAAGTGGAACCTTCTTGACAATCCTGGTAAGAGACCCCACTATTTGAACTCCTTCTATCATTTTAAGTTTGCTTGTTTTGACCCAATAGCTTGTGTAGGGAAAAAAATTTGTGTGTTTTCTATATTTTCAGACCCTAGGTTAGATAGGAATTGTACAAACTGGCTGATTTAAGATAGTCCATAAGAGTACGGGGCTTGCCACCTAATTTTATTCCTGGTTCAAGAGAAAATCCCATGGAAGCTATCGACCAAGGCGTTGCCACCACCTCCCAAGTGGGAGATAGTGTGGTTACAGAAAGTGGAGGACCATATTCTTCACACTCACCTCCCTTGGTCCAACAGCCTTCTTGGGGAAATTCCTCATTCCATTCTCCCATGGAATGTCATGTTGATGATACTTCCCGTCTAGATTTTGGTCCCAATGCTCCATTTTGGGACACCCCTGTAGGACAGGCCATTGCCTCATTTGGCACCTGTTTAAACTCTTCTAAAGATGAAGAAGAACATAGGCAATACCATGCTTCCATTCTCTGTGCACAAGAGATTGATAGGAAGATAGATGACCTATTAGTCCTAACAGCATTATGTTCCACATCTGTTCCTGTGGGATATCGTTCACTTGCTGATTCTATGAGACCCATTGAACTGATTATAGATCGTCCATTAACACCCCACAACCCGGGTCAAGATACCACCCCAACCACCTCCCATGTTATGTCTGTTCCTAATCATCCCAAGTCTTCTGCGCCTGGGACTCAATCCTCAATTCCTGTTTCTCCTTTACCTTCTAGTGTCGAGGGGAAACCCCCGACATGACCTACATTATATGACATCGGAATTGTACCTAGTCATGGACATACCTCTAATATAGAAACATCTACAGCTTATGTCTCTCCCACCCATGCTAATGTGGTTAATCCCCCACCCAGGTCAGGTCAGCCCTCGGGGGCACAACTTGTAACCATTCAATCTTATGGAGGTTATGGTTATCAAATACCTATAGGCAACATTAATCATCCAACCAATCCTACAAGAATTCTTTATTCTGGAATTCCATACCCAGTATTACTTTTATGCCATGGGGGCAACCCAATCGGTCTTACATGCTAGCCATGGGAGGGATACCTATTCATACTGTGGGAGGTGCCAGAGGACTGACTCATGGAGGTCCTCCCCCTGGGGGACCTAATGGTCCCGGAGGATCTAGAAACTTTCCTCCTTATGGTCCTAGTGCTCCTAGTGGTCCTGGGGGGAGTGATGGCTTTCCTCCTTATGACCCTGGACGGTCTGGTGGCCCTCTGCCTAGTGGTTTCGGAGGCTCTGGAGGTTTACCTCTTAGTGGCCCTTGAGGGTCTGGTGGTCCGCCGCTTGGTAGTCCTGGTGGTCCCGGTGGCCCTGGTGGTCCTAGTGGCCCTAATGGTCCTGGAGGCCCTGGCGATCCTCCTCTTGGAGACCCTAGTGGTCCTAGCGGTCCTGATCCCAGAAATAAACCCTCTACAGGTGTATTTTCCGTTAGTTCTTCATCACAACAACCTGTCTTTCAGTCCATTTATGGTCCTACTGGTAATTATATGCCATATCTATATTACCAGTATGTGCAACCCAACCATCAGTTACCTTTCCTAGAAAATTTGGACTTACCTGACTTGTCCAAGTTGATTAATGACCCCATTCGACACAATCCCTTATGGCCTCCTATTAAAGTTACCATAGTACATTCCGAAGTTCGATGGGAAGTAGGGAGACGATCCGAAGAACCATGTTATGACATTCCATTTGTGGTGTTCTTCAAACTCCCTCATGGATGACTCCATTTGGTTACAACTCTTTTAGTGGAATTTGACTGGTAAAGCCGCAAAATTGTACATCGAACTCCCACAACATTCGTTTGTGGATTTTGGCTTGTTGGCAACCGTGTTTCTTACAGACTTTCAACTCCCTATTCGTTATGAAATGGGTATTGATCTTTTAACTTCTCTATGAAATAACACCTCCACCCACATATTTTATCATATCCATGAGTGGATAAGGCGTAGAATGCTTATTAAGGCCCCTATCCCAGATCAATTAGTAGTTGATTGGTTTACCAAATCCTTGTTTCCTCCTATTTCTTGAGATGTGGCTATGGGCGGTGTCGTTACTGAAGAGCAGGCTATTAGTTGAGCCCAGTATCCAGACTTGGTCTATTCCCAGTCTAGAAATTTTTATGACTTGATTCCGCAAGCTCCTCACCCAAGCACCGATCCCGCTAAGCCACCAGCATAAGTACATGTTGATAGGATTTTTGGTTCAATCCAGTCCCCGTCTGCAGCGAAACCTGCCAAGCAACCCCAAACTACCACCCCTATTCCTTCGACTCCTAAGGTTTCTATTGAGGGAAACTCTATTCAAAGTACTCAAACCTTGGGTATAAATAAAAAGAAAGGTAAAAATAGGAATAAAAAACTGGAAACCAACAAGAGACTCCAAGACCAACCAACAGTGATAACGATAAAGGGAAAAGAAAGGAAAAATATCCCTGTCTGCTATGTGGAGGTGACCATTTCTCAAAGGAGTGTCCTCGTTGGGATGAAATCTCCAATTTTCTGAAGTCCAATTCCACACCCACAATACTTATGGATCCTTTTCCCTCTCAGCAACAAATGATAGACCACATGGCTAATCAGGGTAACTCCTGTTCGTCAGAGGAAATTCGTATGATGTCCTCAGATACCATCAATTTGCAAACTCGAAGTTAGAATTGTGACAAACCCGTAGATAAGAAAGAAGATCATTCTTCTTCAAGAAAATCTCCCTCTCCTAGTTCTACTGAATCCTCATCTACTGTCCCTCTATCTATCGAGAAGCCTACTCTCGACATGATTTTGCGTCCACCCAAGAGTACTCTTTGGAAGGCAGTATTTAACCCTAATGTGTGAGCTGCTCAATTTTATAATGTAGTTGAAGACCTCGCTCAGGCACCTTGTGCAATGTCTACCTTAGAAGTACTCCAACGTTTCCCTACACAACGCAAAAACTTGTTGGCGACATTAGGAGCTTTAGACCCGGATAATACTAACTTGATTCATTTCAATGTTGAGAACTATAAGTCTAGGTTACCCCATAAACTTGCTTTTTAGATCATTACGAAAGTAGTTGAAAAGAAATTTTTTCAAACGGTACTGGATGAAGGAGCTTCGACCTCAATTTTGTCTCTATCTTGTTGGAAGGATCTCGGCTCTCCCGAGCTTGTAACATTACCTACGACCCTCAAGGCCTTTGACGGATGGGGTTTCCAAACCCATGGTCTCATATCATCCATAGCGGTCGATCTAGGGGGCAAAACCATTTCCATTCAAGTAGAAGTGGTAGATGCCCCCTTAGATTACAACCTCCTTCTAGGAAGAAATTGGTTCTATGCCATGACTGTTGTCGCTTCAACACTATTCTGAACAGTCCAATTTTCGCATCTAGGGAGAATTGTTACCATTGACCAGCTTGATGTATGTATGTTGGATGTTACTACCTCCATGACTAATAACATCCCCATGTTAGTCCAATCCCCTCCTCCTTACTAGTCGATTGGGGTAGGCATGTTGAAGGATTCATCCCTTATGGGGATTTTTCCATCCACTCCTCCTAGCACAAATACCACGGTAGTCCATATGATTGCCTCATTTGATTGTGAGCCTAAGGGTAAACAAGTTGTTGAGTCCACCTCATTGAGTTCACCCAAATAAATGTATGATGCCATTTAAACTTTTTTCGATGATCACACTAATGACCTTCATCTAGTGGCTTCGGATCCCTACCATTTACCGTACTGGTTAGAACCTTCTCTTCCTACTCTAGATTATCTCTCTGAGACTTTTCCTTCCGATGAGTCCATTATGGAGATCATGAATACAGATGGGTCCATTTGGGAGGATCACCATCATAGATCCATGTTCCTCCCCAACACCAGTTCGGTTAGCCATGATTTTGCATCCTTGTTTCCTACTGATATTGTCAACGTACCCCAAAGTCCCATATTGTTGCAAGATATAGATTATGAAGGAAACCTTTGCAACATTACTCAGACGAATCCGATTGACATATCAGCCAAGCCTGATACTATCAAGCATGTTCATGTTGGGAAAAACTGCTCGGTAGATGAATCTGAAGCTTACAAGGCACTTTTCAAAGAATTTCATGATATTTTTTCTTGGTCCTATGAAGAGATGTCGGGGATTGACCCATCCATTGTTGTCCATGATATTAAAACCTATCCCACAGCTAATCCTGTTAGGAAAAAACTAAGGCAAGTCCATCCTTAGAAGGCCACAGCTATTAAAGCTGAAATTTAGAAACTTCTCAAAGCTGGTTTTATTTATCCTATACCCCTAACAGAATGGGTATCGAATGTTGTCCCTGTCAATAAAAATCAAGCCACCATTAGATTCTGTATTGACTTTAGGGATTTGAATAAATCTTGTCCCAGGGACAACTTTCCTACTCCACACATCGATCAAATTATTGACAACTGTGTTGGAAGTGTCATCTTTTCATTTATGGATGGCTTCTCTGGCTATAATTAGATTGAGATATTACCCTCCGATCAGCATAAAATGGCATTCATTTTCCCATGGGGAACCTTTGCACATAAGAATTTGCCTTTTGGCTTGAAAAACACTGGAGCCGCGTTCCAGCATGCGATGTCCTATGCGTTTCACGATATTAAACATATTATTGAACTGTACATTGACGACCTCCCTACTCATTCACACCGACGGGAGGACCACCCTGGTCATCTTAGAGAGATATTCCTAAGATGTTGTCTTTATAATATATGGCTCAATCCGCATAAATGTATTTTTTGCATTAAGATGAGACGTCTGCTAGGTTTTGTGTTATCCAAAGATGGCATCCGGATTGATCCTTTCAAAAATTATACCATTTTAGATCTACCAGCCGCAACTAATCTCCTTGAACTCCAAATTTTGCAGGGGAAGGAAAACTTTCTTTGCCGTTTCGTGTGCAATTTCACAGAGAAAACGCATGGTTATGTGTCTCCTCAAGAAGAACACTCGATTCTTCTAGGATGACCAGGCCCAATGCGCCTTTGATAATCTTAAGCATGCTCTAACTCATTCACCTGTGATACACCCGCTGGATTATTCAAAGGACTTTCTCTTGTATATTGTTTCCTCCGCTACTACCATCACTATGGTTTTAGTGCAAGAAAATATCTATGGTCAGGAGCACATGATTTATTACACCAGTAAGAATATTATGGATTTTGAAACTTGTTATTCACATGTGGAAAAGTTAGCATTGGCCACGGTCATTGCTGTACAAAAGTTTCGTCACTACATTCTGCTCCGCACTACCACTGTATTGGCAGACTAGAAACCTATGTATTACATCCTGACTCTTCAGGTGCTCGAGGGAAAGTACTCTCGATGGATGGTCATACTACAAGAATTTGATTTGGAATTTTCCAAAGACACATCAAAGAAATACTTGGTATTTTCCGAGCTCATGTGTGATGTTCCCTGTGCTTCGACGGAATTTGATCCCACTGATTCATTTTCGAATGAATTCCTGTTCCTGATTAGCACTATTGACCCTTGGTATGGAGATTCGCTTATTTATCTCCAAACACAACGATTTCAACCACATGTATCCTGCAACGATCACCGCTGTATCCATCACCATGCGAAATACTACCTCATCCTGAATGATACCTTGTATAGACGTGGGATTGACTCAATTCTCCGGTGATGCCTCAACCATGAGGAGGATGAACATGTGTTGAATTATTGCCACTCTAGAGCATGTGGCGGTCATTTATCCGGGATGGCTACAACCCATAAAATCCTTCATGCTGGCTATTTCTGGTCTTTTGTCTTCAAATACTATCATGAGGTTGTTAAGAATATTAATATTGCACATTGATCTAGGAACAAATAATCAATCTCATCAAGAAATAATCAACAAATAACTCAAAAATGGTGTTAATCGAAACCAGAATGGTTTCCTCTCTGTATATTCAATAATCAATGAATAGTTACAATAACAATGTCAAGCAATAGCTTGAATCAAAATGAGGAATTCGAATACCTAAGGAGCTCATTCAAATTCAATGAGTGAGTCTAGCTTAACTGACTATAAGCCACTGGTTCACACTCAGTTAACCACTTGACCAAAACCCTAATTGACTCACCAAACCCTAACTGAAGTTGGAGTGTAATAAATGACTGAATCTCAACTAAAAGAGATCAAACACATGTCATAGCAAGCCAACCATCAAGTGCTAGTGCTTCAATGACTTCAATGAACCTCAATGAGGTTAACTGAAGCTGAAATGATCATCAGAAGTTGGTGGAGGCACCCCTGTTGACTCCAGATCATTAAATAATAATAAATAATCATTAAATAATATATTTAATGAGAGGAGGCACCTTAACTGACTGGTTGAACTGATTGTAACCACCAGTTAGCAATTAGGTGCATTAATATCACTCAGATCACCCCTAGAGTTCTCCAGTTAGCCTCCTTAACTGTAGGTAGGTGTGGGTGTGACTGGATGATGTCAACTAATGCTCCATTGATGTTAATTAATGTCAATTATACTTAGGATAGTGGTTTAACTAGGCCAATTTGACCAAAAAGAGTGTGTATGGTGGTAAATGTCTCCAACAACCCCCCTTAAGCTATACTCAGGAGGAGTTAGAAAACAAAAAGGCATAAAAATGCTAGGGCCACAGCAACTAAGGCCATAGGTCACCCTGTACAATGCTGAAACTGAAACAATGCTCAAAACAA
Source organism: Pseudotsuga menziesii (assembly GCA_001517045.1). Taxonomy (NCBI): domain Eukaryota; kingdom Viridiplantae; phylum Streptophyta; class Pinopsida; order Pinales; family Pinaceae; genus Pseudotsuga; species Pseudotsuga menziesii. Next base: position 443,704 of record LPNX010991510.1, on the reverse strand, counting down.
ACTAAGTGAGGAAAAGAGGGAAAACCCAGTGGGAAAACCCCCCCCTCAAGTTGAACACTAAAAGTATTCTGAATCACCTTGATGAACTCACCCCCAATAGTGAACAGACGTAAGTGAACTTCTTTTCTGAAAACATCTTGGTAAAGATGTCTGCAATCTGCTCATCAGTCAGGAAGTATTGCAGAATGATGGTCCTGTCATGCACTAGCTCCCTGATGTAGTGCATGTGAATCTCTACATGCTTGGTCCTCTTCCTGGTAACTGGATCCATGGATATCTTAATAGCACTTTGATTGTCACCAAAGAGGACAGTGGACAAATTACTACCAAGATCAAACTCTAAAAAAATGCCTTGCAACCAAACTGCTTGGATGCAAGCATTCACCGCTCCTTGATACTCGGCCTCTGCTGAAGATAGTGTTATGGAAACTTGCTTTTTTCTTGACCAAAAAATGGGGCCACCACCAAACATGAATACATATTCAGAAGTAGAATTCTGATCAATAGAATCACCCGCCCAATCGAAATCCGTGTATCCAACCAGCTCTAGCTCGGAGTCTGTAGCATAGTGAATGTCGTAGGTCTTGGTTCCCTAAATATACTGTAGGATCCTCTTGGCTGCCTTCCAATGAATATCATGAGGCTGTTGCATGTATCTTGATACAACATTCATGTCATAACAAATATCAATCCTATAATGTGTCAAGTACAACAAGCTACCAATCAGCTGTCGATAGATAGTGCAGTCCATGGGAGGTGTGCTTTTTCCTTGTTCAAGGCTTATCCCTGAAAGGAAAGGGAATGATTCATGCCTAAAATAATCCATGTTAAACTTGAATAATAGTTCTGAAATTTATTTGGACTGATTAACCATAATCCCATCATAATTTTGCTCAATTTCGAGCCCCAAAAATTGTTTTAGAAGCCCCAAATCACTCATTTCAAAGGCATTGTGGAGAGCAGTTTTGATGGCTGAAATTGAGGCAACTGTGCTACTTGTGATCAGTAATTCATAAAAATATAAAATAATGATAATTATATTACCATATACTTCTGTAAATACACATTTGGATCTGATCTGCATCTCTGAAAATTTTGCGAGAGAAGGAACAAATCCATCTTGGAATACCACTCTCTTAGGGCTTGTTTTAACCCATATAGACACTTCTTTAGCTTGCAAACCAAAGATGGATCAGTGATGTAGCCCTCAGGATGCTTCATGTATATCTCCTCATGAATATCTCCATTCATAAATTCTGAATTAACATCCATGTGATGCACTTCTCGGTGCTTGGATGTAAAAATAGTCAAAACTAGGCGGATGGAGTCCATTTTTGCAACCAGTGGAAAGGTCTCATGGTAGTCCACACCGTGGACCTGAGAGAAACCTTTTTCCACCAGAATTGCCTTATATTTTTAGTTTCTTCCATCAGCAGCAACCTTTTTCCTGAAACACCCACTTGCATTGAACCAATTTCCTTCCCGGAGGAAGAGAAACTAGCTCCCAAGTAGTGTTTTTCTGAAGAGAATTCATCTCTTCATCCATGGCAGCTTGCCATCTCAGATCCTTCCAAGAAGGATAGTAGGATTTTGGATCTAAAAGAATCATCAAATAGCAATTTTTGGATAAAAAAATATCATAACAGGAGAGCGCAATACCTGCTCTTTGGAAATCAGACCGGGTTCTCCTTGGATCATCCAGATTTCCAATATTGTCTCCTGCGGAGGAGAGTGTCTGTTGGGCCCATGTAGGAAGATGATTTTTCACTTCAGTTTCTGATTCAGTATTTGATTATTTCTGCACACTGATATCATAAATCAAATTATCCAAATCAGGGTCATCACCCCCAATTTCATCATCCAAATATTCAGTAGAATAGGAAGGAAATTCAGCAGTTTTCTCCTTCACTAGTTCCACCTCCTGAAGAGGCTCATCGAACTTGACACTTCTCTCGATGATGATCTGTTTGGTCTTGATATACAGCAGATTGAATCCTTTATATTCATTAGGATACCCAATAAACATAAATTCTATGCTTTGCGGTTGCAAAGCCCTTCTTTTATCATGCGGAATCCGGGCCCATGCAGTGGACCCAAACACCCGTAGGTCCGACACATCCGGCTTGTGTCCGAAGTATGTTTTGAAAGGAGTCTTTAATTTCATGGATGAGTGTGGAATCTTGTTTTTAATGTATTCTATAGCATGCATGGCTTCATCCCACAAATTTGCAGCAATCTCCTTTGACTCCAACATATAGGTGGTCATCTCCTTGAGAGATCGGTTCTTCCTTTCTGCTACTCCGTTCTGCTGGGGAGTGTAGGGAATTGAATGCTAGAAATGAATACCAATTTGGGAGAATATGTAAAGAAACTCATTATTTACATACTACCCTCCATTTTCATATCTCAAGCTCTTGATATTAATCCCAGAGGAATTTTCGATCAAGGCCTTCAATTCAGAAAATTGTTCACATACTTCTGATTTCTTTTTGAGAAAGAAAACCCATGTATACCTTGAAAACTCATCAATAAAAGTAAGGAGGTACCTTGATCCATTCATGGATGTGACATGAATCAGACCTTTGATATCAGAATGTATCATCCCCAATATTCTTGTAGCTCGGTTTGCCTTCCCCCGATCGAACTTGTGCTCAGGGTGTTTTCCAATCACACAGCCCTTGCAAATTCCTGTGGTTTCCTTGATGACCGGGAGGCCTTCAACCATGGATTTTTTCTATAATTGCTGCAAATATTTGAAATTAAGATGGCCAAACATCTCATGCAATATCCTACTAACCTCATTTCCATGATTTAGCAGAGCAGTGGGCTTTGCATTTGCAACAAAGTGAGAGAACTCATAGACTTTTGCATGATGATTTGCAAGGCCTTTTGCAATGAGTTTCCTGGATGTAATTTATGTTATCTCAACATCAATTAGGATGAAAGAGACTCTATTAGGCATTCCTATATGTGTCATCCGATAGACACTAAGGATATTTGCTGCTAGAGACGGTACATACAAAACATTAGAGAAAAAAAACATTTTCAAGATCTGCAGTACCTTGTCTTCCGGAAATGATGGTGGAGTCATCTCCCATGTGGATGGGGATGGATTTTTTGGTCTCCAAGGATGAAAAGGAGTCTGTTCTAGCCATCATGTGATTTGAAGCTCTATATTCAATCATAAATTCTTTGGACTTTGAAGTGCTTTCCATGAGGGCATGACCTTTCTCATGATGTGGTTCCCGATCTTGGTGATCTCTCCTCTGAAAGCTCTCCGGAAGATTGATGTGATTCCTATCAAGGAGAGAAGTTGCTTCATCAAGATTTTTATTCATGCAGGCATGTTTAGGGTGAAAACCCTTCCCGCATTAAGTACACTTGAATTTTTCTTTCCCATTGTGCCCTATTCCTTTGTTCTTCCTTGAGCCAGAAGTCTCATCGTGCTGCTGGTTTTCAACTCTAGGCTTGGGAGCATCAAATTTAGTTTTCTGATTTTTCTACTGCTTTCGTTTACCCTTTAGATATTTGGGACCTGATACATGGAGGGCTTGATCACGGGAAAATTGGATGATCCCCATCTGGAAAATATTGTCATGTTCATTTGTTAGGGACTCAATCAAGGCATTGAGTGTAGGCATCTTCCATCTAGGGGTTGTGAGCTTCCCCGCATGGAATGTAGAAACAAAAAATAAATAATCAGCCCTGAGTTTGGAGAGTATGGCAAGGATGATCTGATCATCCTCCTTCTCCACATTGCATTACTTCAAGAGTAAAACAGTATGCTTGAAATTCATAAAGAAATCATTCAGAGTCTTGAAATTGGAAGGTTGGAGAGACATGAGTTCATTTTCGAGCTGGTAAACCCTCAATTCATCATGATTTCTGTATAGAGATTCCAATTTGTCCCATATTTCTTTCGATGTCTTCAAATATGTAAGATGGAAGACAAGGTCTTGGGAAATAGAGAGGCACAAGAAACCGAAGGCTTCATCCTTCTTGTTCAAGAATCTTGTTTTTTCTATGGCAGATCCAGGCTCAACTTTAGTGTCCATGGTGACTCTAAAAAGTCCTTTGAAGTGTAGTTGAATATCCATATCACTTTTCCATGAGTGGAAATTGTATGGAGTCAAGTGATCTGCTGAGGAGGCCATATGGATGTGCTAGAGAGAATGATTCACCTGTAGAAACCTGAAAATCAAAACAGAAAGGGCAAAATAAGGTCGGACAACCTGCACATTCTAGGCTTTCATCACACCCAGCATAGTCAATCAAGTAAGCTTGATCAACAAGTTTTTTACGTGGGGTATTGAGTGGTAGCCTTGGCTTCTGGTGCAGTGCTGGATTTTTGAGCTATTGCTCACTTTTCATGGAGAAATATGTCAAAAAGCTTGTTTTTGAGAGATAGATCTTCATCCCGTCGTATGCTATGATACCATATTAATCTTGCACATTGATCTAGTAACAAATAATCAATCTCATCAAGAAATAATCAACAAATAACTCAGAAATGGTGTTAATCGGAACCAGAATGGTTTCCTCTCTGTATATTCAATAATCAATGAATAGTTACAATAATAATGTCAAGCAATAGCTTGAATCAAAATGAGGAATTAGAATACCTAAGGAGGTCATTCACATTCAATGAGTGAGTCTAGCTTAATTGACTGTAAGCCATTGGTTCACACTCAGTTAACCACTTGACCAAAACCCTAATTGAATCACCAAACCCTAACTAAAGTTGGAGTGCAATAAATGACTGAATCTCAACTGAAAGAGATCAAACACATGTCATCGCAATCCAACCATCAAGTGCTAGTGCTTCAATGACTTCAATGAACCCCAATGAGGTTAACTAAAGTTGAACTGATCATCAGAAGTTGGTGGAGGCGCCTCTGTTGACTCTAGATCATTAAATAATAATAAATAATCATTAAATAATATATTTAATGAGAGGAGGCACCTTAACTGACTGGTTGAACTGATTGTAACCACTAGTTAGCAATTAGGTCCATTAATATCACTCAAATCACCCCCAGAGTGCTCCAGTTAGCATCCTTGACTGTAGGTAGGTGTGGGTGTGACTGGATGATGTCAATTAATGCTGCACTGATGTCAATTAATGTCAATTATACTTAGGATAGTGGTTTAACTAGGCCAATTTGACCAAAAAGTGTGTCTATGGTGGTAAATGTCTCCAACAAAGAAATGCCCACCTTGTCAACACTTTTATCCTAAAAAGCGCACCCATCCTTCTTTACTACACCCCGTCATTGTCATTGGCCCATTCGCCAAATGCGGGATTGACTTCATGCATTGTAAGCCTACCTCAGTCGGGGGGCATGGTTACATCATCGTAGCCATTGACTATTTCACAAAATGGGTTGAGGCCATGCCTACATATGCAGAAGATGGTAATACTGGTGCTCTTTTCTTGTTAAATCATATCATAGCTAGATTTAGAGTCCCACAGTCCATCATTACTGATCACGGATCCCATTTCCATAGTAAAATGATGGAGGAACTGAGTGCCAAGCTGGGTTTTCACCATGAAAACTCTACGCCGTATTATCCACAAGCTAATGGTCAGGTAGAGGCCATTAAGAAAGTTTTAAAAACTATGCTTCATCAGATGGTTGGAGATCATAAATCCAACTGGCACCATGTTATTTTCTCCACTCTTTTGTCTTATCAGAATTCAATGAAAACATCCATTAGTTTAACGCCATTCCAGCTTGTCTATGGACTCGAAGCTATCTTACCAATTCAATGTCAGATTCCATCTTTACAACTTGTCATCGAGCTTCTCCCAAACACTTCCTCAAAGGAATAAATATTTTTCTACTTGAATAACCTTGATGAGACTCGGAGAGATGCCTCTTTGGCTAATGAGGAACATAAGAAACACGTCAAGGCACAGTATGATAAATCCGTCCAACCTCGTGTCTTTAACAAGGGTGACCTAGTTTTGACTTACGATCAGAGATATGACAAACTAGGGAACGGTAAGTTCGAGTCCATGTGGTATAGACCTTTCGTCATTTCTAAGGTTTTAGAGAAAGGATCCTACGAGCTCATTAATTATGATGGAATCCCTATGGGGCAACCTCACAATGGGTTGAACCTGAAAAGGTACTATACCTAGGTCTTTTTCGGATAGTATCTTGTATATATGTATATTAATTGTCTTTCAGTGTGCTTTTAGTATTTTCAATATGGTTTTGAGTTTAGTGTCTGCATCTGTTTATACCATGTTTTGGTCATGTAGATGGCTTTCTACGGCTTCACTGATGGTTATCTCCACCACACCTTGAATCTCACCTCAGCTGCTTGGGTCCTCTATTCCCCAGCTGAAGATTTGGTCAGTTTAGGAGCAGTTTGTATAGGTCCCGCTACTAATAACATCACCAAGTATGAAGCAGTCATCAATATTCTGACTGAAGCTGCCTCCTAGGATGTTCGCAATCTAGTAGTCTTGATGGAATCACAACTCGTGGTTTTTCATTTGAACCATGTCTACTCCATTAGAAACCATGTGCTTCTCCACCTCTTTCAGAGAGTAGGTTTGCTGGAAAGATCATTTGAAACCATCACTTATAGGCATATCCCTAGGGAACATAATGTAGTTGCTGACTTATTAGATAATTACATCCTATATTGGCATATTTCCCATTCATGACATTGAAATCAAACATGGTCCATTGTAAATAAACATTTAGAGACACATAAAACTCATGTAAAATACATTTACCATTTGAGACATATAAACACCAGGTAAAAGTCTATATTTATATATACGAAAAAGTTTACAAAAAATAGGTCCCAAGACCTCATCTAAAGCACATAGGCTTTCAGGAAAAATCATCATACAAAATCTTGAAGCTGTCAAAATTTTAGTACATATCTCATACACTAGTGACGCTCGTGGTAGCACATAACTGCTCGAGCTACTCTACGCAGCAGCCTACTGAATCGACCCGGTACTCCCACTGTATCTGATACCTCATCGGGAGGTCATAAATGGAAGCATTTGGGATATCCAAGGTCAACCTCTCCAGGTTTTCATCTAACTCCTTGGTGATATCAAGTCACCTTGTGGTACAAAGTGGGCTCCAGCTCGCCTATCCAATGGAGAAGCTCCTCCAGGTTGTACTGCTCCAACATCTGCATGAGAATATACAGGTCTCATCACTTAACATAAAAAGTATAAAACATTAAAAAACATGAAAACATTTCATCCATTTTAGGGTTTCTTTCTTCTTACTAATGTTGCCCCACTGTCTGCCAGGTGGGAGTGGTAGGTCAAGATCTCTGGTGAAGTCCATACCTACGTAAGCATAGTCCTCCACCACGAGGATCTGATCTTGGAGCCATCTGAAGAATGGGTCACCAAACTTCACTTTTCCCCTACTTGCTCCTGTACGAGCCATGACCTAGACCCACCTCGGCATACGGGGATCCCGCGCTCTTAGCCTTCTGAAGACCACCTGAGGTCTAATCTGTGGAACCCGCTCGAAGAAGAAGCAGGCTAAAATGGAACCAAAGCCAAAATACTTTAGCTCTCCCTGTCGACATTTAGTCAGCTGATCTTTGAATATCTGAAGCATGGCTTCTGCCCAGTTGAATACCATGGGTGCCATGGCCTCTATGACATATAGCATGTGTGCCCTAGAAGCCTGGTGTGGACCTTGAATCCTGGCCACCCTCTGCATAGTAAATAGGATGGTCCATAGAGGCCCATCTATCACTGCTCTGATGGGGATTTTCTTCCCCGATGTCCTTGTCCCTGGAGCACAGTGACAATCCATCAGCTCTTGAGTGGTAATATCCCCTCCACGGGAACTTGTCAGTAATATGGGCACCCCGTCTCGAGAGGCTAGTCAAGAAGTAGATATCGTCTACCTCCACTGTCAATATATGGACCCCAACCTCGAAGTACTGCTATTCCGGATTCCAAATCGACAATATGTGCTCTAATAACCACTCGTATGATACCATGCTTGGGGTCCAAAAGAATTTCAGGAGCCAACAGTCCCGTAATGCGGCTATACAGCCCACATTTCTCTCAGCGAAAGCATCATCATTGTCATGTTGTATTTCCTTCCATATCACTATGTTTTGAGCAGCAAAAACCTACCAAAAACAATCATAGCATGCATTAGAATCATCTCTAATAATTTAAAATCAAAAGGATGAATTATATTGCTTATGCTATTAGTTTGAAATCTCCATGGCCGGCACAGCCTGTGCACCGTTGGAGACAGGCGGTGGAACCACCTATCAACTGTGTTATAGGAATGGTTCTTGGGAGGTACCATGTAGCCCACAAGGGGTATGCACATTGCCTGCTTTTAAGGTTTTAGGGCTTTCCATATGAGCCCAAAACCCCATTAAAACTCAAAATAAATGCTATGAAAAGAAAGAGTAGGGTTTTATCTATTACTTGCAACTGACAGTGCTCAAATTGGACAGTGTAAACTCTTGGTATCAGCTGCTGAAGATCTGGCTAAGAAAGTGCTCCAAATGCTCTCCAATGTGGGTAAATACTAAAATGATTTGATTTTTTACTATTTACATGACTTATATAGGCATTTTTGGGTCTAACGTGCTATAGTTTTGACTTAAAATTACTTTTTATTCGAAATTTATCAGTCATAATCCCTTAATGCTAGTTATGAATGCATTTAACACTTGTTTTTTAGTCGATTGCAGGATAGGAGAACCATAGCAAGAAGCTTTGGAAGTTTGTTTATGACTTTTTTGCACTTCCATAAAACGGAAAAGGTCGATGAGCGTTTGTTACGACACTTTGATCACGCTCTTTAAACCTAGTATCAAAGGTCCGAGTCCATTTCAGGTTCTTGCCAGGCTCGTAAAAATTGGCATTGTGTAAGGAAACATCATAGAGTCTTTTTTTCACATCTTTTTCAAGCTCCTTAAACACGAAAATATCATTGATTCCATTTCTGATTCTTTCCAGGCTCGTAAAAAGTGACATTGTGTAAAGAAACCTCATGGAGTCCTCTTTAAACTCTTTTTAGGCTCCCTAAATTGAAAAATATTGTCGAGTGATCTTGTCTTCTTCATGCTCATTAAATCATTTGAAGAGTTGTCCTCTCGACGGTAGGTTATCTCTTTTTCGGTTTGGATAGGACTATTTACGAAAAAGGAACACTTCAGCCAATCATTACTGGAAGAGTTTTCTAAGGTATGATTTTACACTTTTTCAAGACTTAGAGACTAAACCATATGAAAAAGGGACCCTTTGGAGTCTTCTTCCATATTCGTTCAGACTCTCAAAACATGAACGATACCAAGTTTCCTTTCATTGGACTCGTTAAATTAAAGAGTGAGAGACCCATTTTGGGAGTGAACCCCTCCTCTCTCAGGTTCGTAAAACATATGAGTCTAAACTTATCTTTCGACAAGCTATATCGAGTGTTTGTTACCCTCTTTGAACTCGTAAAACCAAAAAGAGGAACTCATCGATCATGATGGGGAAAATTAGAAGGGAATCATTTTGCAAATAAATGGTAGTTGTTTGTCATTACCTTTGAACATGGAACTTTTTTGCATATCATATCAGTGAATTGGGTATTCAGATGATCTCCATGATGACCCACTTTCATGAGTCATGTCACTCCTTTGAGTCTTTCAAAATAAAGCATTGTCCACTACCGCATTGTGTGTTTGTCCCATTTAGTCTTGCTTCTAAGTTTGTTGTCGTGCCGCCCAATGTTCAAAGGGGATTTGAAGAATTTTTACCTCTACAGTCCACACAGTCTTTGTATCAGTACTTTTGAGTTAGTCTTATGGTTACTACATTCACATCATTCCATAACTATGTTCCAAGTTTTGTGTCGTCGATGTGGGGCTCATCATGGCCCTCCTTCGATGAGAATTTTCCCATCGACATCAGCTCATCATCTGAGAAATAGTCTTAGAAGCAATATTTAGTACCTTGAGATCTGTATGCCTTAATGACATATTCTCTCGCTCTCGACATAGTTTCACATCATTGGCCTTTGATCGATAGAATCGACTAGGTGTTTGACATCATGACATCTATTCACACTCAGTAGATTGTACTAGGGTACCTTGGGAATCATTGACATTAATGGTGATCTCCCTTGCACTTGTTAACAGTTCACATCATTGGCCGGTAATCAAGTGGTTTCTACCATGTTTGACTTCAGATCATTGTAATCACATGGATAGAATCGTACTTTGTGGAAGACGAGACGAAGACCCTGAGTATTTGTTCAAAGTACTCATTGATTTTCCCCAGGTTGCGATGTATTTTTGTATATCTAGCATGGATCCACATTTGTATGGTCGTGGCTATGCTCAAATTTGCATCTGTATGACATAGAGCTATATTGTATGTTTGGTAGCTATGTCCAAGTTTGATTCCTCTATCACATGAATCTACGCTGTATTCTAGTAGCCATGATTTTTTATTCCTCCTATGGATATTCCTTGTATTGGTCTACATCCATGAGTTGGTTACTTGCGTCTATGAGTCAAAATGTTGATGTTCCACAGATGCCTACTTGATGACATGCTTCGATCGAGCCGACATTTTCACCTCGTAGCAACGAATTTTTATCTCAAAGCTCTCATTTATCATATCCCTCTAAAACTCATGCTTTTGTGGAAATTGAACCCAGGTGTTAGAACAATTACACTCACAAAAATTGCCAATTACACATGCAAATTACACACAAAGGAGACTGAATATGGAGCAGAACACTAATCTGTATTGAATAAGTGTACAATAGCCAACCCTATGAAGTCATAGGCTACCACAATAAATAATTACATGATATATTTGAATGCATTGAAATTCCATTCTAATTGGTCAAAAGCAGGCTTACTAAATCTAAGCAAATCCCCCATAGGTGCATAAAGCAACATCCAAATCTACCTAGGAGCTCACGAATTGGAAAAATCAATTAGGAAATATAATAGGTGATGGAAGGACAACTCATACATCCTTTTATTAGTATCAAAGAGTGGAGGATGATGAGGACAAAAAACAAGTTAACTTCACCTAGTCAAACTTTCCCGATTGCCTTAAAACTCAGCAAAAGCAGGCAATAAAGCAGAAAAAGCAGGCATGCGCTAGGAAGGCCAGGAATAAAGTAGAATTGTTTCCAAGAGGTTTCCCAAGCACTCCATGACTCATTTTTATCAAGTTTGACCACTTTGGACATGTGGAGGACAACTTGCATAAGGTGGAATATGGAAACTAGGCAAATAAGACAAAAATGGATTAATTAATGTCTAAGGTAGCTAACTATGGGTTGATTATTATAACACCCCCCCTTAATCCTAACTTATGAGTAAAATATCAGAAAATTATAGGGCCTAGAAATAAGGCTTAGTCACCCTTTACATACTGCATGTCCATTTAACCAAGGAAAGAGGAAAAAACCCAGTGGGAAAAATCCTCCCTTAAACATGGACAGTAAAACAAAATTTGAAAATCTTGTCATCAATCATGCTTCACAGCATGATCAGCAATCCCCAACAATGATTTGATATTGCTGAATTTATTCTCACAAAAAACTTTGGTGAAGATATATGCTACTTGTTCTGACGATGAACAGAAGAGTAGGTGAATGGTGCCATCATGCACAAGCTGTCTGATGTAGTGCATATGGATCTCAATGTGTTTGGTTCTCTGTCTCTGAATTGGATCATTGCAGATTAAAATTTTACTATGATTATCACAATAGATAGTAGTTGATTATTTTGATTTGAAGCCACACTCACCAAGTAACCCCTGCAACCATAAACATTGAGTTGCTGCATTTACAACTCCTCTGTACTCTGCTTTTGTAGATGAGAGTGCAATGGCACTATGTTTCTTGCTTGACCAGATAATAGGTCCTTCAATAAGCATGAACACATATCCTGATGTTGAATTTCGATCTATGTTGTCACCTTCCCAATCACTGTCAGTAAGCCCAATCAAATCAAGATCAGATTTAGCTTTGTAGAAGATCCCATGAGTCCTTGTTCCCTGAACAAAGTTAAGGATCCTTTTGGCTGATCTCCAATGGATCTCATGAGGCTGATACATGTATCTTGAAGCCACACTTACTGCATAATAAATATCAGGTCGAGTATGTGTAAGGTACAGCAAACACCCAATCAATTGCCTATACAGTGTATTATTTACCATAGGTGAAGAATCTGCTTCTTCAAGCTTAACTCCTGAAAGGAAGGGAGTTTTGCTTGGCTTGAAATATTTCATGTTGAACTTGTTCATCAAATGCAAAGCATACTTGGACTGATGTAATTTTATTCCATGTTTGGTTTGAGCAATCTCGAGACCCAAGAATTGGCTCAACAACCCCAAATCTATCATAGAAAATGCATGGTTCATTGCATCCTTCAAGGAGGCAATTTCATCCTTTGAGCTTCCTGTAATGAGAAGGTCATAAAAATACAAGACAATAATAATCAAATAACCATGAATCAACTTCAAATAAACATTAGGATCTGACTTGCATCGAACAAAATTCAATGATAGCAGAAAGCCATCAATATTGGCATACCAAGCCCCGGGGGCTTGCTTAAGCCCATACAATGATTTCTTTAGCCTGCACACAAGATATGGATTAGTAGTAAAGCCTTTAGGATGCTACATGTAAATCTATTTAGTAATATCTCCATTCAGAAAAGAACACTTCACATCCATGTGATGTACCTCCCACTGCTTCGAAGCTGCAATGGCTAAGGCTAGCCTGATGGAGTCCATCTTTGCCACTGGTGCAAAGGTCTCATTGTAGTCTATTCAATGTACCTATGAGTAGCAATTGGCTACCAATATTTAATTATATTTCAAATTTTAACCATCAGCAAAAAACTTGGTTTTGTAAACCCACTTACATTGAACTAGCTTCCTCCCTGGGGGAAGATCAACCAGTTCCCAAGTGTTGTTCTTCTGGAGTGAGCTGAACTCCTTTTTCATGGATGTTTTCCATATTGGATCATCTGCTGCATATTAATATGTTTGTGGGTCTGATTCAACCATTATATAGCATTTCTCTGCAAACAAAGGGTCTTTCATACACAGAGCACTCTCAAACTGAGATCTAGTCCTCCTAGGATCACTAGGATTTCCAGCTAGTTCTCTAGCTGCATGAATGATATTTGCTGACCATTTTGGTATTTTAGGACTATTAGTATGTGAAATTAAATCATCATTATCATACATATTAGAATAAAAAAACTCAACTATCTCTTCACTTACATTCAATGGTTCTGGTGGTGAAGAGGATTCTCCAACTTCCACTATTGGTAAAGGCTCTGCTTGGAACTAAACACTCCTTTAAATGAAGGATTTGTTTGTGCTCAAATTTATAATCTTGTACCCTTTTGAATATTTATAGTAACCAACAAATAGACACTCTTATCTTTGGAGATACAAAGCCTTCCTCTTTTCTGTTGGAATTCTAGCCCAAGCCCTTGAGCCAAAAATCCCGAAATGGGTCACATCTAGCTTGTGCCCACTCCATGCTTAGAAAGGATTCATACCATAATATTGTTTGTGAGGCACGCTATTCTAGATATAGGCTTCATAGTTTATAGCTTTGGCCCAAAACTTTGGTGGCAATGTCTTAGCCTCAATCATGCAGGTTGCCATCTCTTTCAATGATCTGTTCTTCCTCTCAGCAACACCATTTTGTTGTGGTGTGTAAGGGATAGAATGATGCATCTGAATACATGCATATGAAAAATATTTAATGAAATTATACTTGAAATACTCACCACCATTGTCAGATCTGAGGACCTTGAGTTTCCTCCTAGACTGGTTTTCAACCAAAGCCTTAAAGACTTTGAAGAAGCAAAAAACTTCAGACTTGTGTTTCAGGAAGTAAACCCAACAGTACCTGGAAAAGTTATCTATGAATGTCAATGCATATTTGGTCTAACTCATTGACATATGAGAAAATGTGCTAGCAACATCACTGTGGATCAACTCAAGAGGTGCAGAGGTTCTCTCATGACTAGCTTTCTCAAATTTATGCTCTAGGTGATTTCCTAAGATGCAACCTTAACAGACTCCTTTGGAAAACTTAATATTTGGTAACATTGTGACCATTTATTTTTCACTAATATCAGAAAGATACATATAGTTAATATGGCCAAATATTTCATGCCAAATCTTGCTTGCCTCATCAGCATGAATCAGAAGAGCAGAGGGGTTTGAGTAGGGTAGGAAGTGTGAGAACATGTATACCTTCAAAGTGTGATTTGCAACTCCTTTTGAAATGAATTTACCACTCGAGATCTCTGTGATCTCAACTTCATCAGGGGAGAATATGACCTTGTTTGGAGACCCTATGTGGGTCATTTGGTACATTGATAAGAGGTTAGAGGCAAGACTTGGAACATACAATACATTGTTGAACTTACCATGGTCAAGATCAATCCTCCCTTTGCCCAAAATTTCAGTGAGAGAGTCATATCCCAGTACTATTGGTGGACCTTTCAACATGTCAAGTGAGGTGAATGCCTCCTTGGTCGAAACCATATGTCTTGAAGCTCCAGAATCAATGATGAAACTAGGTGAGCTTGATGTGCCAGCAACCAATGCATGAACTCTCTCTCTGTCTTCTGAATTTGATCCTCCCTCCCTCTTCCTTGAGATATCAAGAAGGGAGATTCCATTCTTCTCCAAGAGTTGGGTCAGCATGTCAATTTTCTTCTTCATGCAGGAGCTTTCAGGATGATTTCCCTTACTGCAGTATGCGCACTTGCTCATTTCTCCTTTGTTCTTATTCTTCTGGAAGTTCTTCTTAGAACCTTGGGGCTCCTCTAGAGACTTGTTCTTGTCTCTCTTTTGCTCAGGTGGATTCTTAGCTTTCTTCTTGCCTTTTGAATCCACCCTCAAATCTCCAGCAACTAGAGCTTGGTCTTTGGAAAGTTTGATGGTGCCCATCATCACCAATTTATCTTATTCTTGCGTGAGAGATTCCATGAAATATGCAAGGCTAGACATTTTCCAGGCTCGAGCTATCAACTTTATGGCATGGAAGGTTGAGGCAAACATAGAATAGTCAGGGCCAAGCTTCTAGAGTATGGCCAAAACTAGTTGCTCCTCCTTCTTTTCAATTCCACATTATTTTAGCTACAAAACAAGGGATTTGAACTTGGAAAAGTAGAGTTGCAGGGATTCAAAGCTATTGGGTCTCAAGGAGATCAATTCATTTTTGATTTGATATCCCCTCATCTCATTTGTCTTACCAAAAATCTCAAAAAGATTCTCCCATACTTCATTTGGTGATGTTAATCCATCAAGATGGAAAAGGAGGTCTTTGGATATGCTCAGACACAGGAGACCATAGGCCTCATCCCTCCTGTTGTGCCATTTAATTTTCTCTACAGCTGCATTGGGATCTGCTTCTATTTCCATAGTCACTATGTATAGGCCTTTCTCTCTCAAACATATCTCCATCTCTGCTTTCCATTCAAAGAAATTAAATGGAGTCAAGATGATCTTCTCAGATTGATCCATAACTCAGAAATTATCCCTTCAGTCAACAGAATGCTCCCAGTCAATGATGTTGAACCTGCAATAAAAAATTGGAAGGAGATAAATTGATCTACAAAGTATCTGATACCATGTGGAAATTGAACCCAGGTGTTAGAACAATTACACTCACAAAAATTGCCAATTACAAATGCAAATTACACACAAAGGAGACTGAATATGGAGCAGAACACTAATTTGTATTGAATAAGTGTAAAATAGCCAACCCTATGAATTCATAGGATTCCATAATAAATAATTACATGATATATTTGAATTCATTCGTATGTCATTTGAATTGGTCAAAAGAAGGCTTACTAAATCTAACTAAATCCCCCATAGGTGCATAAAGCATCTTCCAAATCTGTCTAAGAGCTCATGAATTGGAAAAATCAATTAGGCAAGATAATAGGTGATGGAAGGACAACTCATACATGCTTTTATTAGGAGAAAAGAGTGGAGGATGATGAGGACAAAAAAAAGTTAACTTCACCTAGTCAAACTTTCCCAATTGCCTTAAAACTCAGCAAAAGCAGGCAATAAAGCAGAAAAAGAAAACATGTGCTAGGAAGGCCCGAAATAAAGAAAAATTGATTCCAAGAGATTTCCCAAGCGCTCCATGACTCATTTTTAGCAATTTTGACCACTTTGGACATGTGGAGGACAACTTTCATAACATGGAATATGGAAACTAGGTAAATAAGACAAAAATGGATTAATTGATGTCTAAGGTAGCTAACTATGCGTTTATTATTCTAACAGCTTTAGGGGGAATCCTGTTATACAAAAATCCTATCACCACCATGTGATAATACCTTTGACATACCTAATTGCCCTTAATCCCAACACTTGGAGTGGAAACTCATACCATTTGTCAATCTTTCATGAAAATGCTCAGGAACGTGCTTTCCTTGTTAGCCACGAGTTATTCCTTGCTCGCATGACCTTTCTACTGTTATCCATAAGCGGTGCCACCGCCTATTTCCCTTGGTCCATGAGTGGTTCTTACCTGAACCGCTCTGTCATAAGAGGAGAAAAGTGTTACCCTGGGTAAAATGGGAAAAAGAGAAGTTTCTCGAGGCTTCTAGAGCATAAGCCTCGTGTCTTCCCTTATCCCTATCATTGTGGGTCAGTTGAGATCGAGATCCCCCATCATAGGATCTTAGAGGCCGCCTCATCAATAAATATCTCAACCATTCCTATCCATTGAGCCTTATAAATACAAGCTCATGTCCATGGTTGAGGGGGGAGAACTCTTAAGGTATTGTTATGCTGTTGGATTGATCACTTGGCCCAAGCCATTTAAGAGCATAGAGAGAAAAGTTTGAGCTTATGGGGATGAAGTGTTAGTTTCATGGAGATGCATGTTGACACTAAGGATTAATTGGTTGTAAAATTATCCATTTCATCTTAATGTAAAGCTGATTTCTGTCCCACATTACTGTTGTTGTTGATTTCACATGTATATGTTGTTAGATTCCTTAGTCACTAACATGGATCAGTAGATTATGTTCTGCTAGCTTTGATGTCTTTGCATGTTTAATCTGATTGTAGGTACACGGGGTTACTATCGAAGCATCACATTCCAGGTATCTATGGCGTCCAGGGAGGGTCTTCAACCTTTGTCGTTCATTTGTTCTGTATCTGAACCATTCAAACCAGTGGAACACCTTACTGTCCGCAGAAGGTGAAATATTCCTACTTACACTTGGTGCAGAATTTAAAAAAAAAAAAGGAACTCCCCTCAGTCCAAATTCATCAGTATAGGAACCAATCTTTCTATAAGTATATATCTATGGGAGATAAGAAAGAATCGGAGTCAGCTTAAGGCTTGGTTGCAGGAAAGGAATTCTTATGCTTTCTTCTTTGATGGTTCCTTAAAGGGAAACCTAGGGGTGGTAGGTGTAGGGGGGATCCTACTAAATCCTGGAGGAAAAACTAAACAAACCTTTGCTTGGGGATTAGGTCATAGGACAAACAATGAGGCTAAGTGGATGGCTCTCTTGTAGGGAATGGAAATACTAGCTAATACAGATCACTCTAGGATAGCGATATTTGGTGGCTCAAGACAAGTCATATATAAAATGATTAATGGATACACCTCAGGCTCCATAAAGTGTAGACATCTGTATGACAAAATCATTCCTCTCATATCGAACAATTATGAATTCTATCACATTCTTCATGCAAATAATGCCTCGGCATATGCATTGGCTAATGTAGGGCCCTCCTTTCTGTTAGAATTTTATCATTTAAGCTAGCATTATGTTAGGATCGTTAACTGAGAGAATAACAAGTACAACAATCAAACACAAGAGAAAATGAACACAATGTTTTTCCTCAAGGAAACCACAAATGGAGAAAACCCTACAACTTCCTCAGATATAGAATCAAAACCAAAATTAAAACCCCAAAATAGTAAGATGATCTCCCAATAGTAGTAGTCTCTTTCTTTCTAGCCCCAACAACTTCTTCTCTCTTAGCTATGTGCTACAACTAAGTGTGAGTGAGTGTGTGATAAATAGAGAGGCTCACTCTCTATTTATACTAATTCCTAACTTGACAATAACTCACTAGGGCCGACTTCACTAGGAGAGTCTAATAACCCTAGGGCTATGGAACTGCGGGCACTTTGACCCTTGATCAATAGGAGGGCTAACCACAATTACTTGACATGACTTTTTTACATTCTAGAAACTCCCTATCGGAACATCGGGGCATGACATGACTCAATTACATTACAAACACATCTCAGAATAAAATTGAGGGTACAATAAATAATATATACAAGTGAATACATTCCGAAGTTACAATTACATCAACACTCCCTCTTAAATAGGAAGGTATTCTCTCAACACAATTTATCAGCACAAGTCTTCTTCTTTGTATCATCTGGATCATCATCGATTTCTCGTCATCTTCAAGTCATCTTCATCTGGATCTGGATCATCACTCGATATGGATCATCACTCGATCTGGATCATCATCCCTGGATTTAGATCATCACTCAATCTGGATCATCTCTATTGGATCAACATCATTGGATCTAGATCATCACTACTGGATCAACTGTACTTTATTTTTTCTCGTACTTGAGCCCATAATCAACTGTACCCTTCAGGTACCTCAGAATATGCTTTGCAGCAATCAAGTGAACATGTCTCGGATCTATCAGGAACTAGCTCAAGGTGTTCACAACAAAGAAAATATCTAGTCTCGTGTTCATCAGGTACATCAAGGACCCAATCATCTGATGATACATCATAGCATCAACTGCTTCTGATGAAGCATCACTCAATAGATTCAAGTTTGATGCCATAGGTGTGGTCATGGCCTTGTAGTCCATCATCCCGAATCTCTTCAGGATCTCTACCATATATTTCCCTTGACCCAAGGAAATTCCATTTACATTCTGCCACACCTCCATGCCTTGAAAATAATGCATCATAGGGCCAAGTCCTTCATTTTGAACTTGGCAGCAAGATTCCTCTTCGTATCAGTAATCAACCGATCCATACCTGTTCCTAACAGATCATCTATATACAGTAGAAGCATCACTGGGTTTCCATCTTCAACCTTGTAGTAAAGGTTGGAATATGCTTTACTCTTGGTAAAGCCCAAATTAGATAGAAAGCTGTCAATTCTATCGTACCATGTCTTGGGTGCCTGTTTCAAACCATAAAGGGATTTATTCAATATACACACATGAGACTCCTTATCATGTGTCTCAAAACCAAGTGGCTGCTCCACATATACTTCCTCTTCCACTACACCATTCATGAAATAAATCTTGACATTCATTTGGTGTATCTTCCATTTCATTACTGTAGGTAGAGAAAGTACTGATCTGATGGAAGTGTATCTGGCTATAGGTAAAAAAAAATATTCATAATCTATTAATCCTTCTTTCTGGGAGAAGCCACGAGCCACGAATATTGCTTTATATTTTTCTATGTTGTCGTCTGTAGCATGCTTGATCTTGTAGATCCATTTGGAAGTTACAACAGACTTCCCTTTTGGTCTTGGGACAACATCCCAAACATCATTCTTCATGATCGGTTGATACTCTTTGATGATAGCATCCTTCCATTCTTTCCTTTTTGCTGCTTATTCATAGTTGGAAGGTTCTTTATCAATGAAATTACATAATAAGGCTAGAAACCCTGAGTAGGACCTGGTCCTCTTTCTTTCTCTGTGATTCTCTTCAGGAGCCCCATATCTTTCTGCACCTTGGATAGATTCTCGTACCCAAGAAGGTTTCCTCTTATGACAATTATTCTCTTGAGGTGGATCTACATGTTCTTGAGATTCTTCTAATTCTTGATCTTCTACTTGATTTTCTTCAGTCATGGTTGTGTCATGAATTCTAGGTGCTTATGTTTCTTCAGGTTCTTCAGCAGGCCTCTTTATGGATTTGTTGTAAGCTGAATCTTCAGCAAATGTTACATCCCTGCTAATGTTGATCTTCTTGAATCCTGGGAAGTATATTCTGTAAGCCTTTTATCTTTTAGAGTATCCCAAAAATATACCGTTCTTTCCTAAAGGATCTAACTTTGTCCTCTTTTCTTTTGGAATGTGTATGTACACTGGACAACAAAATATTCTGAGATGGTTGACTTCTGGTTTCTTACCGAAAAATAATTCTCTAGGTGTCTTGTTTTTTAGTACTCTATGTGGAGTACGGTTCTGTACATACACAGCTATTCTGGCAGCTTCTTCCCATAGATGCATGGGAATATCTTTATCATTAAGCATAGCCCTTGCAGCTTCCATGATCATTCTATTCTTCCTTTCTGGAACTCCATTCTGTTGTGGATTATATGGAGTGGTTAACTCCCTCTTAATCCTTGAATATTTGGATAAATCTTTGAATTCATTTGATGTGAATTCTCCACCATTATCTGATAAAAAATTATTGATCTTATTTTCAGTGGGGTTCTCAATCAAGGCTTTGAATTCCTTGAACTTGCTGAATACTTCATCTTTGTTCTTCATGAAGTAAATCCATGTCTTCCTAGAAAAATCATCAATAAAAGAAACATAGTATACAAACCCACTTAATCAACTTGATGACATTGGACTGCATACATCGGAGAGAATGATTTCCAAGATTCCTTTTTCCTTGCTCTCGCTACCTGGAAATGTCTTCTTTGTGTTCTTTCCTTTCGCACATCCTTTGTAGACTCCATCATGTTTTTCCTGAATTTCTGGAAGACCTTCAATAGCTTTGCTTGCTAGTGGTAGTGCTCTATAGTGCACATGTGCAAGCGTTATATGCCAAAGTTCATTTGGCTCTACTGTTTCATGGAACAAAGCGTGTTCTGAATGGCCCTTCAATTTGTATAGGCCTCCCTCTTTTTCCCCAATCACTACTGCATCATCAAAATTCTTTCCCTTTGTCCACATGAGAACTTGGCCATCTACAAATGCAACCCTCATGCCTTTTGCATATAATACAGATATGGAGAGGAGGTTCTTCTTAAGTCTCGATACAAATAATACATCCTTCGTCTTCATAGAATTTCCAGAGTCTATCTTATAGGAGGATTCCCCACTACCTTTTATTGGATATTGGTAGTCATCTCCGAGTTTCACCTTGTGAGGGGATTCATGTTCTAATAGTCTTACAAAAGACTCTTTGAATCCTGTCATATGTTTGGAAGCCCCACTATCTATAAGAAAATCATTGCTTCCATGTGTGATGTTTCCTGTAAGAGCAGAGATCAAAACACATTCTTCATCACTTGAAGAATCATCACTTTCTTACTTGTTTCTCTTTGTGGAAGGTTCATCATCTTCTGCAGCATGAACATGATGTCTTCTCTTGTTGTTTTTCTTCTTGTGAGAGTTTCTTTTTTTTCTAGGACAATCTTTTGGCATAGTGTCCTATTTCATCACAAGTATAACATCTGAGTTGATTTTTCTTGAAGGAAGAGTGCTTACCCTTAGAAAAATGATGATGGTCCCTTCTGTTTTTCTTGGATTGAACTGTGAGAGCTTGATATTCACTTCCCATATTTTCTTCTCAAGGTACTATCTGAGCTTCTTCTTGTGATAATTCTTCCCATAGTATGCTGAACTTGACTAACTTATTTCTAGCACAGATCCCTTGAATGAAAGAGTCCCATGTCCTAGGGAGACCATTCAAGCTGGTCATTACAATCTCTGCATTCTCCACTTCTTCATCCACTGCTTCAATTTGTTCTTTGATCTGGGAGACCCTTGTGAAGTAATACTATATGGTCTCGGCATTCTGAATCTTCACATTCTTCAACTGGTTCCTGAAAGTCATCTTCCAGTTTATGTTCTTTCCTTCAAACAGTTTGCTTAGGGCATCAAACATAGATTTAGGTGTCTTTAGAGAGGACACTTGTGGTATGAGGTGATCCTTGATTGAATCAGCAATAATCCTCTTAGCCATAACCAAATTCTTCATGTGTAAGGCCTTAGCCTCATCTCCCTCTGGAACTGGAACCTCCTGATTGATGTAGGAGTCCAACTCATTTTCTTCCACGACCAGGGAGATCCTATACTTCCAATCTTGGAAGTTATCAGCTCCCTCAATATTTTCATAAATCTTGTTATGGTGAGACATCTTAACTAATAACCTAAAATGTAAATACAAAAGATTTAGATCTTACCAGGTCAAGATGTCAGGACTAGATCTGAAGCTGAATTTCTGTAGTGTTGGTTCAGGAGCAAATTAGGGTTTGACTTTCCTAAAGTTCTATCCAACCAAATGCTTTGATATTAATCTCTAAACTTCAATTCTAAGGAGGAGATCAATCTCGGCCTGGGCTCACTCAAAAATTCCACTTCTGTGGAAAGCCCTAATTTTCTGCAGTAGTGTCGGGTCAAAAACTAAAAATGCTCAAAATCAGATTCTGCTTCGACAGAAAGATGCGCCCTAGGGAGGAGAGTCAATCCAACCTTCTTTTGCTGAAAATCTATGGAGAGAGATCCAAAAAGTGGAAGCCCTAGTTTCCGCAGCTACACGGTGTCTTCTTCTCAGGTTAGCTCTGACACCATGTTAGAATTTTATCATTCAATCTAGCATTATGTTAGGATATTTAACTGAGAGAATAACAAGCACAGTAATCAAACACAAGAGATAATGAACACAATGTTTTTCCTTGGGGAAACCATAAATGGAGAAAACCCCACAACTCCCTCAGAGATAGAGTTAGCACCAAAAATAAAACCCCAAAACAGTAAGATGATCTCCCAATAGTAGTAGTCTCTTTCTTTCCAGCCCCAACAACTTATTCTCCCTCAGCTATGCCCTACAACTAAGTGTGAGTGTGTGTGTGATAAATAGAGAGGCTCACTCTCTTTTTATACTGATTCCCGACTTGACAATAACTCACTAGGGCCGAATTCACTACGAGAGTCTAATAACCCTAGGGCCCCGGAACTATGGGGAATTTAACCCTTGATCAATAGGAGGGTTACACAAAATGACTTGACATGACTTGTTTACATTATAGAAACTCCCGATCGGAACATCAGGGAATGACATGACTCAATTACATTACAAACACATCCTGGAATAAACATCGGGGTACAATACATAAGATATACAAGTGAATACATTCTGAAGTTACAACTACATCAACACTTTCCTCAGAGTCACTATAGTCGCAATGGCCTAGCATTATGTTAGGATATTTAACTGAGAGAATAAAAAGCACAGTAATCAAACACAAGAGAAAATGAACACAATTTTTTTCGTTGGGGAAACCATAAATGGAGAAAACCTGACAACTCCCTCAGAGATAGAGTTAGCACCAAAAGTAAAACCCCAAAACAGTAAGATGATCTCCCGATAGCAGTAGTCTCTTTCTTTCCAGCCCCAACAACTTCCTCTCCCTCAGCTACGCCCTACAACTAAGTGTGAGTGAGTGTGTGATAAATAGAGAGGCTCACTCTCTTTTTATACTGATTCCCAACTTGACAATAACTCACTACGGCCGAATTCACTACGAGAGTCTAATAACCCTAGGGCCCTGGAACTGTGGGGACTTTAACCCTTGATCAATAGGAGGGTTACACACAATGAATTGACATGACTTGTTTACATTATAGAAACTCTCGATCAGAACATCGGGGCATGACATGACTCAATTACATTACAAACAGATCCTGGAATAAACATCGGGGTACAATACATAAGATATACAAGTGAATACATTCTGAAGTTACAACTACATCAACACTTTCCTCAGAGTCACTATAGTCTCAATGGCCTAGGCATAAGAATTAAACCTATTCCCTAATTTTTTTGTGGTATCACCCCTCCTTGAGTCACCCATTCCATTGCATTTCTTGTTGGATTAAAGGTCATCGAGTATGGTTCCCATGCTTCCCACCCAATCAACGAGTGGTCTCCACTCTTCATCAGCCTCACCTCGATCCTCGCCGCCTTAATGAGTCAACCCCGTCAGAGTTATTTCTCACATAGATCACATGCTCCAAGTCTCTTCATCCACTTCGACATGGATTCTTCTAAAATTTTCCCCTACCCCCATGCTCCCCTTGTTAATGTAACGCTTCCTTATCGCTCTGCATTATCTTCGGAGAACACCTTGTTGGTTGTAATCTCTGGTGTCGATGAAGGCATTGTTCAAGGGATCCCTTGGGAGTCCTTTCCTCTTATAAGGGTTTTCGTCAAGGAAAGGATGGCTCTTGCTGTGTTCTTGACTTGTATTTTCTCTTCTCAAGCTGGTGGTCCTTTGTGGCACTCAAACACAGGCTCTGCGTTCAACATTCCCATCGAAGGACGGTCTCTCATTATAGGTAACACTTTGATTTTTGGGTGCAAGTGTTCAGGGTGGAAGGAAGGAGCGGTTGGTACTCTCTCTTGCCATAGAAAGAAGGATAGTGAGACACTACAACAATAATTTACAACCCTCATCTCTACTTTCGGTGGTCTATTTTGTGGTTAGTAGGTTCAAGAGCTCATAGGTTCAGATATGGATTTACTCAATAGTTTTTCTAGTCTTATTCTTGCTAACCCCAATCCTAGCCAAGATAGATTGGACCATGCAAACGAAAATGTCGATATTGCTGATTTGAAGAAAAATCTAAGGCATCTTTATGAAATGGTGGCTATTGGAATCATGGACAGTAAAGAGAAAGCTCATGAAATTAAGAACCTAGTGGATGTGGTTGGTTACACCTCCTATCAGATCAGCAATCATGACACCAAGATTGATGATACATAGATGAATCTAAAAGAAATAATGGGGAAAGTGGACCACATTTAGGAGGACATTCAACATCTGGTGAAAATGAACCAAGAAAGCCAAGTAAATGAAAATCCTCCAGGGGCATCTCGACATATGGAGGAGGAATTGGTCGTTCAGCCACTGAGGCACCCAGGTAAATTTTAATGAATTTGATAGTCTATGTTTTTTTGTTTACTTCTTAAACAACAGTTTATTTAGGTATATACTACCTCTGTTTCTAGCAGCTATGTAAGAACTATGTTTGTATTTTTAAGGTCAACTCTTTGGCCCTGTTTTTCCTTTTCATTTTCAGAACAACATGAACTCCCAGCGAAAGATTTTTTGTAATGTATGGTTGTACACAGCCTGTTTAATATTAAATCTTTCATAGTTTCTGTTAAAAAAAAATGGCATATAAGTACAAGAAGAATTAACAATATATCGCTTATGTTTCCCTTTCAATGAATCCATACTCTAACCACCAACAAACCATTGATCGAAATAGCTTCCCTTTCAACGTTTCCATGCCCCAAATACCAACCAAAATTTACATGATGTAAAACATTTCAATATTTCTCCATACAGAAATCAAAACCCCATTTTATACGTTGTATCGATTTCATGGCTCATGGTCGTTATACAAAACAGCAATCCATTAACATAAACCATAAATTAAACCCCTGTCTATGCTAAGCATAGAAACGACATTAATTTCATAGGGTTAAACCCCACATTCCCGACCATTTTCAAGTAAATACACAAGTAATAAAACAAAAACTATGAATAACCATAAATCAACATTCCAATCATATATTACATAGTCTCTACACTAAATGGAAAGAGTGTCATTTCCAGCAATGGTACAACTCTAAAGACAAACAACTCTGCTAAAATATCCAAATGAAGAACCTAAATTATAAACATAAGTTTACACATACTCAAAACATTTCCAAGCTAAGAATCGTAACCACAATATATACACACTAGCGAATGCACCACTATAAATTATACATATAATTACACAATCACATTTTCAAGCCAATGCACCATTGCAAGAAATGGTGCTGTCACCATTATCAAAACCCAACAGCATAAACAAAATGCAGAGTCTGTAAAATCACCATGGTCACAATATTAACGCTATCAACCCAATAATCATTTACAAGAGTTGAGTTGTAATAGTATTGGCTCGAAGGCACCAAACCCAAAAAAAACCCCAAACTGTATACGCATCTATGGATGCTTTACATTATTTACAAACATACCATATCCAATCACAACCCTTAAACCAAACCATGCATACCTTCAAACAATGAGCTTAAAGCTCCTCCCAAAACACCCAAACGTAGAGGAACAAGTTTTAAACTTGTTTGTAACAGGGATTATCCATGAAGAGTAATGCGTCAGCCACCTAGAAGACCCACAAGCCACGTAGTAAAGGCCCTACAACCTACAAATAGAGGACAACGAAAGATTAGGATTATTCCAAACCTCCAATCAAAACGATAAACAAACAAGTGTTACAAAACCAGAATGAAGGGCATACCTCCAACAAGCAGATGCAAAACTAGACCTCACACCATGATACAGACCAGAGAGCTGAACAGAGCTCATCCAACAAAATTGAAAATGACTCATGCCTCCATGATAGTCCAATATTAGGGATTGAGACCCCCAACTCCGAGGCGCATTTACTCCACCACTACGTAGATTTCCAAACCCATGTCTATAGTTCATAAACCTCAAAAATTAAATTGGATATTTGAATGCCATCCACATTATAAACCCCATCAATGACATCATGAACTTAGGGTAAAGACATAATTCATGGCATATGCAATTTTCCATGAATGGCTTCATACATCCAATAACATATAGTATAAAAAATTCAAACTCTAATTACATTAAGGCAAAGCCTTGAACTTAGGATTCAAACCTTTGAACATAAAAATAATCCACTGTATATATATTTTAAATAACAAGTTATGAGCCATAAGTGATAATGGTAACTGGTGTAGACATAGGTATAAATAAACCCGGCCAAGAGTAAAACAATAATGCGAATAATAGTAGTAAGAATTGCTAAGTCAGGATTGTGGTTTGTTCATCATCCAAAGCTGTGAGGTAGTTGAGCATAGGAATTATGTCTTTCTTTTACTATTATAGTAATTTTTGTATCACCAAGTGCACCTGCACAAAACAAAGAAAGAAATTGTAATACTCCAAAAATTTGTAAAAATTTAAAATTTTTCATGTAACATAAAATTTTCGCAATCGTCATTACCTAGGAATAATTAACTGGTAACGATTACTTTAATATGTATTAAAATAGAACTGACTATTTTGTAAATTTCTAGTTTTGATTACTCACTAGTTTGTTTCTCATAAGTCCATGTTTAAGGAATTGAATTATGGTTTGATGTAACAGGAAAATAAAACATAGGTTTATCTTCTAGTACTAAGTTTGTTTACTATCATATGACAAGTAGGAAAGAACTTTAGTTGAGATTGAGGCTTACTTAGCTTATAGTTAATGCAGTGAAGTGATGCTTCTTTTACAGGTCCTTTACAGGTAAGAAGTTTTGTTACCAGTTTTTCCAAATCGAGATTTATCATCTTCAACTAGCATAGAATAAAATGCTAGTTAAATTTTTTTTTTACAGCTTGAGCCGTGTAAGAGGTATCATCGACCTTTATTGTTTAAGCCTCATAGTTGATAATAATAATAGTGTTTTATTGAACTGAATTTGCTCAGTTATTTTTACTATGACAAAACTTGTTCATTTAGCTTCTATCATTCTATTCTTAGTTTAAAGCTTGTATGTAATTCTAGTAAAATGCATCTTGTGAAATGGATTCCCTTCTACTAAATAATGAGTTATGATTACCTAGAAGATTTATGATCCAAATAAAATCATGAAGTGTTTTGACTGATAACACACATAATAACTAGTACTTAGTACAAAGGATAGTTTAATACTATTCTAATACTTGTCAAAATAGAGATGCCTTGATACAAATTGTTTTTTTCTTTAAAATATATAGTTTATTATTGTTTATCTTAAGGGAATAAGAATTAATCTTCATAGAGGTCTACCCTATTTTCTTTTGTGTGATTTCTCATCTCATACGGGTATTATTGATAAATCAAATACTAGTATTCATAATTTAATTCCTAGACTAAAGTCCTAACTAGGTATCTTCTATAGTTACAAGTATATACATTTAATTGATTCCATTCTCCATTTTGTATCTTCCTAGAATCGAATACCTAGCATTATTTAATATGAGAAAAACCATGAATAGCATAATTTTTCTTATACATTTTTAAAAGTTTTATCTTATACTAGAGACCCTAGTTTAGTTACTACCTCCCATGTTATTTACTATGGATAAAAAAGCATAAAACCATTACAAAAGATAATGAAACCATGACATGAATTATCACATGGTATTAATTTTTATACACTATTATGTGTAGGCTAAGCAAGGGTTTCGAACTATAGGAAATGACCCACAAATTGAAAAGATTTACCATGCCACATGGTGGCTATACGATGGTTAGGTTTTTGGGTTGAATGAGAATGATATAAAAGTGTTTTAAACCCTAAAAAATCACATTCTTCCTAGTTTTATGTCGCTGTTGTGAGTATGTGTGAGCGGTAGGCTCATAGCTGCAAGGTTTGACTGTCAACACTTACACCTTTTTCTACAGGCTCCTTATGCCATCTTTATTCCTCTGCACCGAAGGGTTTTTGTGTTAATTGTTTATGTTGAGCCACAAAACTCTTTGTACTGTCATTAGCTTACCTCTATATGCTGGTGTAATCGTGACCTGAGGAGGTGAGCATGATTTTTGGTTTGTCGAGGTGTGTCTTGAGCTATTTATCATCGTTTTTGAGTTGGGTGTGAAGGTCGGATGTTTTTGCAGCACACTCTATAAAGTGGATTTTGACTCTTCTCTATCATGGGGTTTGGGGCTCAGATCTAAACTCTGTTAGCTGTGTTTTCCTTCAGTGAAGCTTGTTGTATTCGAAAGGTGTCTAGGGTTTGTACTTATAATTCTGTAGGGTTGATGAATCTATAATGCAGGTAAGAAATACTTCACTTCTCTATCTTTAAAATATTTCATTATACACCAATAATTATTCATTTGAGTTTTTATACTTGTTAGATTCATTATGCAGGTGTTTAACCTTTATAGAGAGGCGTTCACAAACGTCGAAGGCTACCTGCACAGATTCCATGCTACGCACAACCCTGGTAAGCCTCGGTCTCGCTGAGGTTTCTCCTGAGGTGGTGTATGGTGTTGATTTTTTTAGTTGATGGAGTTCATTGGGTTTTTGGTTTTCATTTTGGCCATGATATACTGTGTTGTAAAAGTTTGGAAAGGCCATGGGCCGATACTTGATGTTTGATTTAGTTTTAAAGAAGCCCTAGTGGTTGTTTTAGAAAACAGGGTTAGGGCTTTCATAGCCGAGACAAATCCTTCTCTGTTGTAGATTTTGTTTATAGTGATGTTTTTTTCCGAATAGGATTTTAAACCTTGACTTTGTGATGTAAAAAGGCCATAGGGACATAACTATTATAATTCAGTTTTAGGGTTTAATAGTTACCTACATCTTGAAGCTTTTTCATTGTATCTATGTTTTGATAATATATTTATATATATTTAGTGGTTTTAAAATGAAGAATGTAATCTTGAAATAATTTGTTATTTTGGTTATTTCTTGTTGAAATTAACCTACCAGAGGTTGTGGTTAAATAAATTAATAATTATTTACTTTGTGTGTAAAATTGCATCTAAGAGTTCTGACAATAAATTTTTAATCATGTCTTGGTTATTATTATTAGTAATAATTGCTGCAGTAAATAAATAGAGGAAAATAAATTGGATGAATAACCTAATTCTTTCCTGTAATCTCTGAGATTGGAAACATGCTGACTGCTTTTATTTAATATTGTTACTCATGAATAAAGTATGTAATTTCATACAGTTATCTAATTGATTCTTATAATTATATAAAATAGAAATGAGAGGTTTTAAATTTATCTTAGAAATGAAAAGAAAAACCCCCCTGCTAACAAAAGGGGTGAAAGGATTTTGTTTTATATTTATATTTACATTTCTTTCATACGGGTTTATTTATAAACCCTAATCCTTCTTAATATGAGTACATAGTTAGTATTTCATTTTTTTTTTGTTTAGTTACCCTATTTGGAAATTCTATTTAGATGAATCTATTCAGTGAACGTTTAGCCTTGTTTTTTGTTCTTAAAGTTAATATTCATTATGTAAATTTATGTTTATATATTATCTGTTGTTTATTAAAATAATACACTTATAATAATAATTTAATCTACTATGTAAACCATTACACAGACTAGTAATCCTATGTATTTGGAAATTTCCTAACAGTTTTGTTTATTTTGTTCAAGTACTCTAACTAAATGAAAAATATAAAAGAAAGCATACATACAATTTAAACATATGAACCTGTAGAAAATAGTAATTTCATATTCATGCATACTTCATTCAATTCTTTCTCTAAAATTAAACTAACCTATTGTACTAGAGTACTACCTTATACAAGGTGTAGAAAAATATTGTTTAGGTATTTTCTTTCTATCTATTAGTTAAACTAGAAATTATTCTAATCTTTTACCCTAATCTAGCTAGTTCATAACTTAACTATCTTTTCAGAGCATATACATTTCTCCTAAATAACCCTAGCAGCAATAAGGACAGAAGCATAACATATCATTGATTAAACTTAAACTTTCTAGATAACAATAAATACTTAGATAGCTAAATAAAACAAGTAGAACCTGGAAATATAGATGAGGTGACAATAGCTTAAGGAACCTGTTCCTCCCAACCAACTCTTGGAGAAAAGCTAGACTGCAAATCTTAGGACCCTCGAGCTTGTCTCCTGGTCCACCTGGTAGAAGTTCTGGGTGAGAGATGTAGTTTACTAATCCTTTGCAATTCTATTGAGTTTTTCAGCAGCAATCAGTTCTGCATGCAGGAGTATGAACTCAGCTTAGAATATCTTCACTAGTTCAAGTCTTTAGCACTTTTCCACTCAAACTTACTTCAGTTACTCCCCTCCATCAATTTTTCTTGTGCACACCATTCACTCAGAATGTTCACTAGTCAAGAAATGAGCAGCCCTAGCTATCTTCAATGGGAAGTTTTATTATCATGCCTAGGTCTTTTGGGTCAGTTTTCACTTAATAAGCCACCTGCTCTTGTTCCACTTTCTTGGGGAACATGACCACAAAAATAGGCAAGTTTCCACCTACAACAACTAGAAGTAGTTTGAGGATGCTGCCAAGTGTCAATCTACTCTCAACCTAGCCTTCTCCATCAAGTGACCAATAAAAAACTCATTTAACAGCTTCCCTAAGCCGTTGTCTCATCTTTCATTTATTTATTAATAAAATATTCAGCAATTACATTAAATTATCCTTGACCCCACTTGGTCATTAATTACAAACTTTAACATAAAATGTTTTTCAAATTGGGGCATGTGATAGAAATGCATTAGTTCAATATGAACTAAGTAAACCCTGTATCTACAAGTAAAACCAGTTACCTCTGTAGGTGATTCTACAAGGGATACAAGTCCTACCACTCCATCCCTTGACAATAAAAGTTAAGCCAAGATTTTCGATAAACCAGTAACCAAAACTTATAATCGGCAAGTAAGCAATAAATAGTACATGCATACACATAAATACATGATAAGAAGCAATCATTTAACAACATAACCATCTAACTCAGATTCAAGTAACATAACAACAACATGGAATTACATTAATAAACACATAGGTGTTGTTCAGGATAAAGCACCCTTGTAACCTAGTGTCTAGGGTTACCAACTTACTTCTAACTTGCAGACAATCAGCTTTTTACAAGGAATGGAAAGAGAATAGGAAGAAAATTTTGACTGACCCATTTAATGAAGGATGATCCAAGCTTGATCTTCTCTCGCTCCACTTCTCTCCAAAGCTTTTATGGATTTACTTCTCCACCTGCAAAGAGAAAATCCTCCAATTAATATCTCATGCATTCGTATATTAGACGTTATATGAAAAGCATATATATAACATAATCAACATATCTATTAAGCCAATATACATGAAATAAACTCAATACAAGATTGGAAGAATAATTATCTTTATTAACAAGTGGTGAATAAGATAAGAGTACAACCCAACTTCTGACACAAGGACTCCTCTGCAACCAAAGGGATTTGATTTCTGCTACTCCAAAACTCTAAAGATATACCATGAGCATAACTTTTCTCTCCAAAATTGTTTGATTAGCCCCCACCCCAAGGCCTCTATTTATACTTTGGGAAATAGACTGGTTTCGAAGGTTGGGATAGTTATGGATTAGGCCCCAAGTAATCTCATCTAATATCGAATTATATTTTTTAATGTCCAATTAAGGTATAGAAGGGTATTAATGTGGGAAAATCATGTATGACATGCGAGTTGCACAAAGGGAACTCCCGTATGCAAGTATACGTAGGTTGCAATGCAAATACTCACGTATGACACGGGAGTTGCAATGCACATAGTCGCGTATGTAACCCAAAATATATAATAAAAACATACAAGGCTAGTCTGAGGAAAATGTATCAAAGGTCATGCCCATCTATAGTGTTCAGACCACTTCAATCCAAATTTTCCTTTTGTTTACCAACATGAGGAATGTCAACACTCGGACGGAGAAATGCCATTTTGGCTCATAACAGATGCCCCCTAATGTGTGAGGTCAGAGGGAAGCGATGGTCGAAATACATTATAATCATTATCTTGGAGAAACGTAGAAGTACAAGGAAGCAGAGGAAGTACCTGAAACAAATACATATCAAATGTCATATACAAAATCATATATGAGGATTCCATGTTCAGTATACTGGAACACTAGATCCTTTACAATATTTGAGTACATCATATGATACGGGTGCTATACTGTGTATATTACAAAGGTGGACTGAAGCCACATTATACAATCATGATGAGTCTTCAAAGATCTGGAAGCTGTGTAAGTGAACACAACACAATATTGTGCAACTTAGGTCATAGATGTGAACCTACGGTCTTCGTCATAATCCAAAGGAACTAGTACAATACAAGCCATGTGAATAGATGTGTCGAATTCAAACATGGAAAGGATTCAACAATTTTCCAATCAATAGGTGACAATTGGCAACTGAAGCAAAGGAATTCACCAATGATGAAAGTGAATCCTAGGGTCCCATCTTCAAAACTCTAGGTCTTCGTCTTCAGGAAATGCTGATGTGAAACCATGTTGTGATGAGGAAGGAAATAGATCCTCCAACGGATCATAAGAGTGACTAGGAACTGGATAAAAAAAGGTAGACACAAGTGATATCAGATAGGATAATGATGTAATCAGGATAAAAAGTAGAAACATGGATAGATCCTTGAACATTGAGCACAACAAAAAGATGACCCAAGGTAGCTTTTTAACTTTGCAGATAGAACAACTAGACTTATCTGTCATGTAGGAGACATGATCAGATTCCCTAGGCATAAATGACAATTGAAGGAGTAAGAAACTCAGAGTGATAGCTGAACTAAAACTCAAAGTGATAGCTCAACTGAAAGTGTACAATGAGACATGAGTATCGAAAAGTTTAGAGAGTGCTATGTTCAAGGAGGACATGATTCCACCAACTATAACCAGAGAAAACTTCTTCCTTACCTTTCTTGTTAAATTTTAACGAGTCCAGGAAAGTCAACTCAACTCTCTCTTCATTTTTGACAAGCTTGAAGAGAAGAAAGAATAATGCTTGATAATGTCACTTATTCATGGATTTTACGAGCCCGAACTAGTACATGCTCGCTTGGTGTTTTCATATTTAGAGAGTCTGAAAATGCCAAAGAAGACTCCAGGGGGTTCCTTTTTCATCAAATTTAGTCTCCTGAAACCAAAAAATTATAAAACACATCTCAAAGGAACTCTCTTAACTTTCGAAGAAGAAAAGGTGAACCTTTTTCATACTTAGTCATGGAGGTCTGAAAAAGGTTAAATTACCACCTAGCCAATGCTCCTTCAAGACGAGCTTATAGCTTGAGTTTTACGAGTGTGAAGAAAAGAAAGATCACTCGAAAAGATCCATTTGAGTACAATAAATGGGGCTTACAACAATAAACTCGATGTTTTGTTCTTGTTGTTTAAGGAGCATGACAAAGACATAAAGTACACTCAGAATCTTTTTCATGTTTAGGTCCAGAGCACGAGAAAGAGAAAACAAAGCTCATACCGGGTGTCGCTTTTCCGTAAGTTTAGTCCCTCACTTCCAGAAAAGTGATAAACCTATTCCTGAGAATACTCTTCTGATTCCATAGAAAAGAGAGTGATCCTTTCTCATATTATTCCACATGGTCCAAGAAAGAGATAACCTACCACCAATGTGGATGCCCATTCACATATTCTTAACGAGCCTAAATGAACAAGTTTACTTGACAGTCAAGTCTATTTTGAGGAGTTAGACCTGGGCCTAAAGAAACTCCATAAGGGTGGGGATCCTTATAAAGGGGATATCTTGTAAAAAGAGACAAAAAATGAGGCTCAATTTGGCATGAAAAATAACTAAAAAGGCTCCTCGAAACCTACGACAAATGTGGAATGAGTACCAAATTTGACAATAAATGTATTCTAAGCTAGGGTACTCATGTTAGGAAATCCCTATCCATAGAAGAAGAATGATATAGACAAGGTACTAATGGTTGAATACCATAGTCCGTGGTCAAAGTAGTAATCCTAGGGGTAAAGTGGATTAAGTATAAATGCAAAAAATGCATATAAATGATGAAAATCCTACCCTATATGAGTGAAAAATGAATTTGAATATCCTTGGACCTGTTCATTAGGTAAACATGACATGGAATTAGTTTGATTTTAATAAAAATTACAAACTATAGGTTAAAAAATCCACTTTTTAAATAACTTCTATAAATATTGCAAAAATAGAAATCAAATTCACCATTTGGCATTTTTACCCAATATAGACAAGTTTTACCTCTACTTTCAATTGCTCGCTGTGGTCAAATCATTGGACGATTTTCAAAACTGCAAGTGCCAGGTAAATCTACTATCCATGCTCTTTCATTTCATCCAAGAAAATTTTTGATTTTATGAAAAAATTGATGTTTTCAACCAATTTAAAGGCAGTCACGCTGTATAAATGGGTATGCTATGTAAACAGTCGTGTATACACGTTTTATACGTGGCTTGTTCGAAAGAAACTCATGTATGATACACGACATGTCCAAAGGACAGTCGCGTATACTGCACGATATATAAAAATGCTATCTAGGGCCAAAATCAAAATTTTTTCATGAATTTAATGTTTGATAATGGTTTTGTTAACATGATGAAACATTGAGTTGGTGTGGAGGGAGAGGGAGCATGAAAACATGGAACAAGATGCTCTTTGAAGCCCCCCAATAGAGCATGCCTTGCGGAAAAGTGGGTTGCTTAAATTCTTTTGTACCTCACCTATGTGATCCAATGTCCGCTTACTAGAGTTTTTAATAAACTATTGGGATCATGATTTGGGTGCATTTGACTTACAAGGTGAGATTTTAGATATTGCACTTGAGGACATCTATTTCATATCTGGTTTGTCACAATGGGGAGATCCTATCAACTTGGAAGGTACCAGTACGGGCGGTGACCTTCTAAGTGTTCAGAACTATATTGACACTTACTATGCACTTGGTACTCAAAAAAGGGGTACTTGCATCCCTATTGTTCATATTCGCAGCTTACCATTACAATTTTTGGTAAGCACAATAGTGAGGGTTGTAGGATCATCCTCACTTCATATTGCAACTCTAAACCAAATGAGACTTGTAGTGGAATGTCTATAGGGAGCCTTATATGACTAGTGCTTGGGAGTAATCCCAATAATGAAGAAGCAACTCTCTAAATCCAAGAGAGGCCGACAGAAAAACTTTGGTTATTCTATCATATTGGTGGCCTTTTTCTTTGAGAGAGTGCCCGGTCTCAGTCCCACAGTACCTCTACCAGTTTCCTCTCCTCGTCATCCTAGACTGAGTAGGTAGGGAGAAATCTTCCTCCACCGGGGTGGCGGTGGATTGGTTCAGAGTGTGTACGATGATGACTTCTACCTATGGTCGGAGTGATGACTACTAGTACTGGAGTAGTTTCCATATGATGGGTTGGATTTTCAGGGTGATAATGACCTTGTCCTCCTTCCTGGAGGAGCATCGGGAGCGTCATGTATTTTGGTTTTTCAATTTTTTTAAATTTTTATGAATTTTAGTCATAAAGATATTACATATGTATAAGATTTTTAATCCTTTAAATGTTTAAAAATGCAGACATTGGACAAGTTCGCCCTGTTGGGCATCCTCGTATGTATGTGTGACCCGTGGCAAGAGAAGATCATGGTCTGATTAGGGTTCTTGAGGGGAAGTTGTCCATGCTTACCCAAAGAGTACCAACTTTGCATATTAAGCAGACCCCTGCTGTTATGTAGGATTTAGTGGTTAGTATCCCACCTATCTCAATATTCCTTATGAGAAGGGTATCCAAAGTAGTACTCATTTACATAAAGGATGTTGAGGCTACTACAGCTGAAGAGGCTGAAGAAGCCCGAGAGCAGGATGACCAGGATGCTCAGGGTGGTCAAGCTTAGACTTAGGAGCATTTTATGGATTACGATCCATATTTTGTATATTGTTTGTAATTATACAGTTATGACTGGATCTGATGATCAAAACTCAACCTATCTATATGGAGAGATATTCACACACACACACACACACACACACACACACACATATTGTCAGTTTATTCACATGTGTTTTTAAATGTGTCTGTTGTAAATTTTATGAAATAAGTGTTAAATTCCAATCCAAGATATAATTCACATATGGATCACTTAATAAATTTTGACTTCTTGGAATATGATTAAATGTAATAAAATAAAAATTTATTTCCAGTAACCTAACTTGCATAAAATGACGTAGTAGAATGGGGTTTCACACATGATATTCTCGATTGAGCTGGGAAACTATGAGTTGAGATTCAAGCCTAACTTCCAGCTGGGTAATTCCTCGTGACAAGGCATCCCATAACAGCTCAATGAAGACCTTTTACTCAGCCACATTATTGGTTATAGGACCTAGATAAGTGCCTCTAAAGTAAACTAGCTATCCAGAGGGTGAGTAAATAACCCATGCAGCTGAAGCCAGGTTGCAAGTGTGGCGATTAGCACCATTTGCAAAACCTACAAACCACTCAGAAGACATATGTAACAACCAACATATGACAAACCACTGAGCTATTGTACATAAAGTTACATACAATAAAAATAGAAAAAAGTGCTAAGCCTAAGCATAGTAATTTTTGAGGTACAACCCATTTCTAGGCTCAGGAAGCTTATTTCCCTCAAAATTAGTTAATTCATACGGCCCTTTTTTCAAAAATTTTGACATGACATAAGCTCCTAACCACATAGACCTGAATTTCCCTACAGCCAGGGGTTCTTTGTCTTGATCCCAGAGCAATACAATCTCCCCTTCGGAAAAAATCCTAGGTTTGACCGATTTATCATACTGATTTTTTACCCTATTTTTATGAGCTTCGTTTGCTATCAGCACATCTCTACATTGTTCATCTAAATTTTCTAAGTGTAACAACTATTCTTCCAGCTCATCCCTATCAAGTAGCACATGAATAGAAACCTTTAAAGATGGGATTTCGCATTCAACCAGGGTTACTGCTTCCACTCTATGAACGAGTTGGAAAGGAGAAAAACCTGTGGCAGTTTTCACATTCATTCGATAAGCCCAAAGTGCAGGATACAATATGATGTGCCAATTGGACTGGGCTACATTAATAGTGTGCTTGAGAATAGTCTTCAAGGTTTTATTTACAACCTCAACTTGACCATTTTCTTGTGGGTAGAAAGAAGACAAATGTTCTTGTTTAAACCCTAGCATAGTGGTCAATTCAGTCATCATGCTATTTTGGAAGTGAATGCCATGGTCAGTGACAACCTCTTTAGGAATACCAAAACATGCAATAATTTGGTTGAATACCAAAAAAGATGCATTTTCCCCATCAGCTTTATAGGTGGGAATCTCCTCTACCCACTTCATGAAGGGGCCCACTGAGATGACAAGAAATAATGGAGTAGGATGCGACCGCATCTTTCTGGTGTAAAGTTGACAAGGATGATAGCGCTTCATGGCTTCCACACAATGTTTAAAGATCGTGGGGCAAACCTAACTGGCACGTAAGATCTTCTAGGTTGTTGCTAACCCAGATAAATGACCCCCACATACTCCACTATGGGCATCATTTAGGACAGTATCGGCCTCTTCGTGGGTAAGACATCGATGCAAAATAGAATCTACCCCTCTACAATATAAAGTATCTCCAATAATGAGGTAGTTTTTTTCATGTAAGTGTATTTTGCGCCATTCTTCCCGCGAAAAGGATGCAGAGCACTTCAGAGTCTGGAGATAGACAAGTATATATCCATACCAAGGGTTAGAGGTGGAAATCAAAAATATGTGCTCATTTGGGAATGAGTCTTCTTGAATGGCTACATCTTCCTTAACCAAAAGTTCTACAATGAGCTCTACAAAAACTAAGGATTTGGCGGATTTGGAAAATTGTAAATCTGAGTCAAAATCTTGGAGAATGACTATCCATTTGTTGAATTTTCCTCCAACTATCTATCGAAGAAAAACATATTGGAAAAGATTAACATCCGCCATACCATTGTGGTCCTCAGTAAGATGTAGTGACGCAACCTCTGAACAGCATACACAACTGTTAATGCCAACTTCTCGACATGAGAATACCTTAGTTCAGGGCCAGCTAAAGCACAGATAATATAGTAGATGACATGCTCTTACAACTTTTCATCCTCCTGGACTAGTACTACCCCTATGGTTGACTCAGATGCAACCAGATACAATAGAAAATCATGAGAGTAATCTGGCGGGCCTAGTAACAGTGTCAACAACAAATATTTCTTTAATGCCTTGAACACAAATTGTGCAATTTCATCCCATACAAATGGGGTGTCTTGCTTCAATAGGAACATGAAACCTTTAGTGATCTTGGCATAATTTACGATAAAATGTTGAAGGAAGTTGGACTTTCCTTCCAGGATTTGAAGCTGACTAATGGAACAAGGAGGAGGAAAATTTACTATGGCCTCAACTTTCAAAGGATCCACCTGAATACCTTTGTTGGAAAAAATGAACCCAAGCAGTCTACCTGACTCGACACAGAAAACGCACTTGTGGGGATTCAAGCGAATTTTGTAGTATCTGCATCATTCAAAGATTAAACACAAGTGATCTGGGTGATCGATCCTCTTACAAGAATGTGTTGGTAGATCATTAAGGTAGGGTTCGACAATGGACTTAATGTCATGAAAGGAAAATTTCATTGCCCGCTGAAAGGTAGCCTTGCATTTTTCAATCCAAAAGGAATTTTATTGTACACAAATGTACCCAAAGGATAGATGAAAGTTGTTTTATGTTGGTATTTTGGTTTAATTTGAATTTGCTTATACCCAGAGAAACCATCCATAAATGAAAATACTTCACTCCCTGCACAAGCATCAATGATTTGATCTATGAATGGTGTGGGGTAGTTATCCTTAGGACAGGCTTCGTTTAGATCGTGAAAGTCAATACAAATGCATATTGTCCCTTGCTTTTTTTTGATAGGAACGGGGTTGGATACCCATTCTGTCAAAGCTATAGGGTAAATGAAACCGACTTTCAACATTTTTTCAACTTCAGCCTTAACAGCTGTCGCTTTACGTGGGTTGACAAGTCTAAGTTTTTGTCAAGCTGGTTTGGCATTAGGATATGTTCAGATTTCATGTTCAACTATAGATGGATCTATGCATGGAATATCCTCATATGACCAGGAAAACACATCGTAGAATTCATTAAATAAGGTTGTATAAATAGCAGTCTCCTCCGGAGAGCATTTTGCACCAATATGTACATTTTCCACAACATTTGCGTTTGCAGAGATGTTAATAGGAATAGTAATGGAAATTTTTTCCATATTCCCCTCAGAAAATAATCCTTCCCTAGGTAAGGGATTAATGGGTGTATCACCATCACCTTCTATTCTCATATGGAACTCTTGATTTTCAATCCTGCTTAACTCTGGAAGAAAATAGGATCGATGGTGAATATCTTAGTAGATCTTATATCGTCCCACTTCTCTCCAAAGCTTCTATGGATGTACTTATCCACCTGCAAAGAGAAAATCCTCCAAGTAATATCGCATGCATCTGTATACTAAAGGTTAGATGAAAAGCATATATATAACATAATCAGCATATCCATTAAGCCAATATACATGAAATAAACTCAATACAAGATTGGAAGAAGAATTATCTTTATTAGCAAGTAGTGAATAAGATAAGAGTACAACCCAACTTTTGACACAAGGACTCCTCTTCAACCAAAGGACTCTGAGTTCTACTGCTCCAAGACTCTGAATATATACCACTAGCATAACTTTGATCTCCAAAATTGATTGATTAGCCCTCACCCCAAGGCCTCTATTTATATTTTGGGAAATAGAGTGGTTTCGAAGGTTGGGATGGTTTAGATAGTTTGGACAGTTATGGATTAGGCCCCAACTAATATCATCTAATATCAAATTATATTTTTTAATGTCGAATTAAGGTATATGCGGGTATTAATATAGGCAACTCGCATATGACATGCGAGTTGCTCAAAAGGGAACTCGTGTATGCAAGTATACGTGGGTTGCAATGCAAATACTCAGGTTTGACATGTGAGTTACAATGTGTTGGATGGATTAAAGTAACTGAGAGGGGGGGTGAATCAGTTACATACCAAAGTGCATCTTTTTAAAGGATGTTTCAGATTTATTATGGACATATGTTGAAACCATTCAACATATAGCAGCAAATTAAATAACAGTCAACATTCAATCACATCAAAAAACACAAGACACAATGTTTTTATGAGGAAACAATAAAAACTCTTCTTCTTAAGAATGAAAGGTAAGCTCCAACTCGTCTTTACATTCTTTTATCCAGACGAGGATGCTACCTCTGGAAGCTCCAACTTCCAATTATACAAGCACCAACTTGTGTCTATTTTCTGGCAACAACTAGAGGGATGATACAACACCCCAGAGAACTCTATTCTCCCTTGCTCCACCCTACCACCCAGAGAAATCTTTGAGTTATAGGATGAATCAAACCCTTGCAACCCCTCACTATCTATGACTAGGATTTATAAATCAGCATTTATAGATATTCATAACATATGTTATATTTTCTGTCTCTGTACATTTTTCTCTATTTATCATCAAGACTAAGCACATACAGAACTCACCGAGACAGTCACTGTATCATTCATGTATTCTTTCTCATCTGGACCCGTTCATATTCTTCTGCACCTATCTTCAGTTATTCTCCTTTGTTCTTCATACTCTGCAACTGTTAATCTCTATTCATCGTCGTGTCCAACTCTTCAATTCTTTTCTGCAATGTGCTTAATCTCTCATATTCGAAATTACCTTCCTGAATAGCTCTCCACTCCTTTTTTTTTGGTCTACTTGCTACAATATATACATATATATTTTTCAGTCGATTCTCATTCTCTCCGTTCATTACATAAATGGTTACGGACTCTTCATGTACCATCTAATTGCAAATGAGAAACAGTTAATAGAATTTTAACTGTCAAGGATCTCAATGTCTCGAATTCTGATCTATACAAGAAACGATTCACATTCCATGAATGTCATAGATTCTCAAAAGTATCTAACTGAAAAACTTTAAGTCCCTCGAATACCTAGTTTGTTTCACTCTCTTCATTCCATGAATAGTCATTCTCTGCTCTGGGGTTTTACCTTTTACAATTGAGTTCCACTCTCACTTACTCCAAATCACTTCATTCTAGTCGCTGCTCTGCAAGGCCATGCCATGCCACTTATCGCCAATGCCATGCCACGCTGGGGTTTTAAATGTTTAAAATCGGAGGTTTATTTTCTTATTCTCCCGCTATTGCGAAAAGATAATCGGCTTCAGTCTCGATATTATTTTTTGATGCATTTTCCTTAGTCGGCTGATTGTTTCGTTTCACGTCAGAACATTTTGTTCTTTCATTCTCTGTCGTTGCGGCTCCTCAACAAGCTAACCATCCGCCATATATGTTTTGCTTGCCGTGGAGCCCATAGTCTTTCCGTGTTCCGCCGTTGCGGCTGTGAATAGGGCTATTCTTCAGTATTCTTTTATTCTTCCGCTCGCCGATATGTTTGTTTTCTGCGGAGCCCATAGTCTTTCCGTCTTCCGCCGTTGCGGATGAGAAAGTCACTATCGTTCCACCGTTTTGTCGTTTCTCCTCCAATGAAGAGTTTGTCCATTGTCACTGCGGAGCCTGTAGTCTTTCCAGATTCCGCTGTTGTGGATGAGAAAGACACTATCCTTCCACTGTTGCGGATGAGAAAGTCACTATGCTTCCACCGTTTAGTCGTTTCTCCTCCGATGAAGAGTTTGCCCATTGTCACTGCGGAGCCCGTAGTCTTTCCGGATTTCACTGTTGCAGATGAGAAAGACATTATCCTTCTGCCTGCTCTGTTTCAGATTTTGTATAGTGTGATCAAACTATTCTTTTAAAGCTCTATTTTATATGTGAATCGCTGTATAGAAGTAACACTGTGTTTCAATGAGGCTTCGTATGTTAAGCTCCATGGTATAGAATAACGCTGAGTTTCAATATAATGCTGTATCCATGTGTTTCGATGTGTAACATTTGACTGTGTATGTTGTTGATGTATAACATG
This sequence comes from Pseudotsuga menziesii, assembly GCA_001517045.1. Taxonomy (NCBI): domain Eukaryota; kingdom Viridiplantae; phylum Streptophyta; class Pinopsida; order Pinales; family Pinaceae; genus Pseudotsuga; species Pseudotsuga menziesii. The sequence continues at coordinate 401,049 of LPNX010991510.1, read as the reverse complement.
ATAACTCTATACTGATAACATATGTAACATTTGTAACATTTGATTGTTTTCATCCCTCTGTTCCATTTATTTGAATGTATAACACAATCCTTCTGTTGTATTGAACTGTGTAATCATCCTTTTCAATATGCGGGTATTATGTGCAACATTTAGAGCTGTGACATTATTCTCATCCTACTGTGGCTTTACCTGTGAGTGAAACATTCAAAGTTCAGCATATGGCAACATTCAGATTGTGTAACAAAACTGGCTAACAAACTCCCCCTTTGACATGATGACAAACTTTGGAAGCTTTCTCCCCCTTTTGACATCCATGGCAAAGATAGAAAGAGAACTCCCCCTGTGAATATGTCTCCCCCTGTCACTATGAGACAACTAATAGCTGAAAAAATGAAACCAAATTGTACTGAATATGTTCAGAAAACAAGAAAGCAGAAGCTGTAACCATATGCCAACAAGAAATTAGAGCCATAAAGAACTTGGCAACCTGTAATGTGAATGAGAATATATTCATAGTGGGGAAACCCCCAACTGAGCTCGAAGCCTTTCAAACTGATATTTGGGAAGGGGCTTAGTGAAAATATCAGCAAGCTGATCTTTTGTTCCAACATATTCAAGCTTAATCACCTTGGACAGTACCTGCTCTCTCAGAAAATGATACTTTATAGGTATGTGTTTAGTATTTGAATGCATCACTGGTTTCTTTGAAATACTTATTGCACTTGTATTATCACAAAAAATGGGAATGGGATCATCATACTGTATGTGCATATCCTTCAACATCTGCTTCATCCAAAGGATCTGAGTACAACATCCTGCTGCTGCTATATACTCGGCTTCAGCTATAGATAATGAAATAGATGATTGTTTCTTACTGGACCAGCTTACCAAACAACCTCCAGGAAAGAAGGCAGCACCACTAGTACTTTTCCTGTCATCAATACATCCAGCCCAGTCAGCATCTGTAAATGCATATAAGTCAAGAGAGTTACCTGTTGGATACCATAAACCATGATTTGTTGTTCCTTTTAAGTATCTGAAAATCCTCTTTATAGCCAACAAGTGACCATTCTTTGGTGAAGCTTGAAATCTTCCAACCTGACAAACAACATGCATAATGTCTGGCCTATTTTCTGTAGCATAGAGTAGACTGCCAATCATGGATCTGTACATAGTCTGGTCTACATCTCTAAAGTTATCATCTTTACTGAGTTTACATCCAGTGACCATAGGTGTACCAACTGGCTTACAGTCCTCCATTTTGAATTTCTTTAACATTTCATTAATGTATTTAGTCTGAGAGATAGAGATACCTCTATCACAATGATTGATTAGTAATCCAAGAAAGAACTTCATTTCTCCTAGCATAGACATTTCAAATTCCTGTTGCATGCTTTCAGCAATCTTTGTGCTCAGTCTATCATCGTCACTCCCAAAAATTATGTCATCAACATAAACTTCTATAATAATAAGGCTATTATTCTCTTCTTTAATGTACAGGTTACTATCTGTGTGACCTTTCTTGAATCCTTTCTGCATCAAGTAGTTATCTAGTCTGGAGTACCATGCCCTAGGTGCTTTCTTTAATCCATATAACACTTTCCTCAATCTGTAAACAAACTATGATGCATCCTATACATGAAATCCTTCTGGCTACTCCATGTATACTTCCTCTTCCAGATCACCATTCAGAAAAGCTGACTTCACATCCATTTGGTAGACTTTAATTTGTTTGGAGCTGGCATATGCTAAGATCAACCTTATTGCTTCCATTCTAGCAATAGGGGCAGATGTTTCACTGTAATCAATCCCTTCTACCTGTGCATAACCTTTGCAGACTAGTCTTGCTTTATTTCTGGTTACTTTTCCTGTATCATCCAGTTTATTCCTGAAAACCCACTTAGCTCCTATTACATTTTTGTTTGCAGGTCTAGGAACTAGTTCCCAGGTATGATTCTTTTCGATTTGACTAAGCTCTTCCTTCATAGCATTTACCCAATGTTCATCTTTGATAGCTTCATTCATGTTTTTCAGTTCAGTCAGAGAGAGAAGTGATACCTGCTTTTCAAGGATGGGTTGCTGTCTTTTACTTCTTATCTCGACACCTGAGTTTATATTCCCAATAATCAATTCTTCAGGGTGATTTTTCTGTATTCGACTACTTGGAGATTTTGTTGAAATTGTATTTTTTGAAGGACTGAATAATTGTTCATCATCACATGTAGATATGTCACTGTCATCAGCCTTAACCTCTTCTATTTCATCCCCTTCATCATCTGACCTGTGCTTGTCAAATATATCATGAGTCTCAAACTCCTTTTGCTTAGTCTTTGATTTTAAGAATGCAGATTCATCAAATTTTACCTCTATTTCTTCAACGATATTTCTTAGTCCAAAATTATAACATTTATATGATTTTCTAGAACAGGAGTAGCCAACTAATACTCCATCATCGCTTCTAGAGTCTAATTTTCCCAAATGTGGATCTACTCGTTTGATATAACACTTACATCCAAAAATCCTGAAATGTTTAACGCTGGCTGGTCTTCCTTTCCACATTTGATATGGCATGACAGGCTGGTTATTTCTTAGTAGACATCGATTCAGAATGTGAACGGCTGTGTGAATAGCTTGAGGCCAAACCACATTACTCAACTTTTCTTCATGGAGCATGGTTCTAGCCATCTCTACTACTGTTATGT
>LPNX010991510.1:392659-398245 GCA_001517045.1 Pseudotsuga menziesii | reverse complement strand
CAACCAGCTTTCATTCTCATTACTAAGACAGCATTCATTCTTTTTCTCATCTAGAATATAGACATTGCTTGAACTTCTTGTGGCTATACCTATTAGTTTATCTATTTTCACATCTCTGATTTGAAATCCATTTGAATAAAATATCATGTAGCGTCCCTTATCACATGTTTGACTAACACTCAGCAAGTTGTGTTCCATGTCTTCTATCAACAGGACATTTTCAGCCAAGTTTTTCTTACTGTTTAAACATACAGTCTCTCTTCCAATTATTCTAGCTATCTGATCATTCCCAAATGTGACAGACCCCTCTTTTCCTTTGTCTAGTTTGATAAACAAATGTTTATTTCCTGTCATATGTTTGGAGCATCCACTGTCTATTATCCATTTGATTTTATGTTCAGCTTGCAGGGCTACGTTACAATTTTCAGCCTTCAGATTTTCAGTCTTCCTTTTCCAGATTTGAGTTTGTTGATGAGTATAGATGGGTTTACTAACTTTCTGAAATTTGGTAGGGCAATTTATTGAAATATGGCCAAAATTTTGACACTTATAACATTCTGTTTCATGGTTTAAAATATCAAATCTGTTATGAGTATTACTATTTCTGTTTTGACTTGTCACATCCAATCTTTTTCCATATCCATGTCTAGACTTCTCATAACCATTATATTCATGTATTTTTCTTGAAAATTTAGTACAAAACGCAGCCTTGTGTCCATAATTGTAACAAAAAAACAATATCCATTAAGCTTATTCTGATACTTGTCATGTGTCCTTTTCTGAACAATTGGTCTTGATTTTTCTTCCTGTTTCTCAACCACTGAATTCTCATCAGCTCCTTTCTCATTCTTCTTTTCTGTACCCGTTTCTTTCAAACTTGAACTAGAACCATCATTGATCACTGCTACCTTATAACCAAGTCCAGATTTATCATTTACAGATCTCTGACTTTCTATTATCTAATTTAGAGTTGATGAACTGTGATTCATGTTACTTTCCTGTACCTTCTTCCTTAATAAGACAAATTATGATTTCAGGTTTTCAATCTCTTTATCCTTTACCATAATTAATTTGTTTAGAGATTCTTCAGTGATTCTAGATTCTTCCAGTTTTAGTTTTAATTCAATCATCATTGCTTCAGTTCTTTCAAATGAATCATTTGATTTTTTCAACTCATCCTCAAGTTCTTTAACATTTCTCTTAAGATGTCTACATTCTTTTCTTTCTCTTCTTAAATCACATAGAGCACTTACCAATTCTGCTTCCAAATCCACTTCACCGTATTCTTCCTCTTTAGACTGGTCTTTCTGATTTTCCAAATCCAAAAAGAGATTCTCATCTGACTGATCATCACTTTCATCGGAATCAGATATATCACTTTCTTCTTTAGTAAATAAACTCTTCTTCTTGAAAGTACGTCTATTGAAAGACTTCTTGTATTTATTTTTGTATTGCTTTGGATTTTTACTACTTTCTTCCTCATTGTCAGAGTTTTTACTATATGGACATTTGGAAGAAAAGTGGCCTATTCTACCACATCCAAAACATTTCAATGGAAGCTTACCTTTGTACCTACCTGTACCCTTTCTTAAGCTCTTGACAAAATTTGCTTCTTCTTCATCTTCTTCTGATTTTTCAGAATGGTTCACTTCTTCTTCTTTCTTCTTCTTCTCCTTCTTTGCTGCTTTGAATGCTGCTTCTTTCCTGGAAGAAGTCTCACCAGAAATTCTTATTTCATATGCATTCAGTATTCCACTAAGTGTATCCATATCTAAGGTATTTAAATCTTCTCTTTCTCCTAATGCAAAAACCTTAGGATTAAATCTAGTAGGAAGAGATCTAAGAACCTTTTGTACAATAGCTTCATATTTAATCTTTTGTCCTAGCCCTCTCATGGTATTGGCAACTTAATCTATTCAAAGGAAATAAGTGGCTATATCTTCAGATTCTTCCATTTTCAAACTTTCAAATTGAGATCTATATGTTTGTAATTTGGCATTTTTAACTTTAACATCCCCTTCATAGACTGTTTTCAGTTTGTCCCAAATTTCTTTTGCTGAGGAACAGTTCATTACTTTAACAAATTCTGAAGCTGCTAGGCCTCATAGAATACCATACATAGCCTTTGAATTACTCTCATAGAGTCTTCTACTTATAGGATCTGTTGGAATAGTTGCTGGAACATTATATGTATTTAAACAATCTTTCCATACATCAACTCCTTGAGACTATAGAAACAGTTTCATTCTTATACTCCAAAAGGCATAATTATGTCCATCAAATAGAGACAGTCCATGTTTGGTAAATTCTAATTTCTTGTCCATTGTTTAGGATCTAGATTCCAGTGGTTAAACTGATTTGAAGCAACCTGCTCTGATACCAATTGTTGGATGGATTAAAGTAACTGAGAGGGGGGGGTGAATCAGTTACATACCAAAGTGCATATTTTTAAAGGATGTTTTAGATTTATTATGGACATATGTTTAAACCATTCAACATATAGCAACAAATTAATTAACAGTCAACATTCAATCACATCAACAAACACAAGACACAATGTTTTTATGAGGAAACAATAAAAACTCTTCTTCTTAAGAATGAAAGGTAAGCTCCAACTCCTATTTACATTCTTTTATTTTGCCTGAGCTTCAACCCAGACGAGGATGCTACCTCTGGAAGCTCCACCTTCCAATTATACAAGCACCAACTTGTGTCTATTTTCTGGCAAAAACCAGAGGGATGATACAACACCCCAGAGGACTCTGTTCTCCCTTGCTCCACCCTACCACCCAGAGAACTCTTTGAGTTACAGGATGAATCAAACCCTTGCAACCCCTCACTATCTATGACTGGGCTTTATAAATCAGCATTTACAGATATTCATAACATATGTTATATTTTCTGTCTCTGTACATTTTTCTCTGCTTATCATCAATACTAAGCACATACAGAACTCACCGAGATAGTCACTGTATCATTCATGTATTCTTTCTCATATGGACCTGTTCATATTCTTCTGTACCTATCTTCAGTTATTCTCCTCTGTTCTTCATACTCTGCAACTGTTAATCTCTATTCATCATCGTGTCCAGCTCTTCAATTCCTTTCTGCAATGTGTTCAATCTCTCATATTCAAAATTACCTTCCTGAACAGCTCTCCACTCCTTTTTTCTTTTCTTTATTTGCTTATTCTCCCGCCATTGCGAAAAGATAATCGGATTCAGTCTCGATATTATTTTCCAATGCATTTTCCTTAGTCGGCTGATTGTTTGGTTTCGCGTCAGAACATTTTGTTCTTTCATTCTCCATCATTGTGGCTCCTCAACAAGCTAACCATCCACCATATATGTTTTTCCAGCCGTGGATCACGTAGTCTTTCCGTCTTCTACCGTTGCGGCTGTGAATAGGGCTATTCTTCCGTAGTCTTTTATGCTTCCGCTCGCCGATATGTTTGTTTTCCATGGAGCCCGTAGTATTTCTGTCTTCCGCCATTGTGGATGATAAAGTCACTATCCTTCTCCCGTTTAGTTGTTTCTCCTCCGATGAAGAGTTTGCCGATTGTCGCTGCAGAGCCCGTAGTCTTTCCGGCTTCCGCTGTTGCGGATGAGAAAGACACTATCCTTCCACTGTTGCAGATGAGAAAGTCACTATCCTTCTTCCATTTAGTCGTTTCTCCTCTGATGAAGAGTTTTCCCATTGTTGCCACGGAGCCCGTAGTCTTTCTGGCTTCTACTGTTGTGGATGAGAAAGACATTATCCTTCCACCTGCTCTATTTCAGATTCTGTATAGTGTGATAAACTATTCTTTTAAAGATCTATTTTATATGTGAATCGTTGTATAGAAGTAACACTGTGTTTCAATGAGACTTCGTATGTTAAGCTCCATGGTATAGAATAACGCTGAGTTTCAATATAATGATGTATCCATGTGTTTCGATGTGTAACATTTGAATGTGTATGTTGTTGATGTATAACATGATAACTCTATTGTGATAACATATGTAACATTTGTAACATTTGATCGTTTTCATCCTTCTGTTCCATTTATTTGAATGTATAACACAATCCTTCTGTTGTAGTGAACTGTGTAATCATCCTTTTCAATATGCAGGTATTATGTGCAAAATTTAGAGCTGTGACATTATTCTCATCCTACTGTGGCTTTGCCTGTGAGTGAAACATTCAAAGTTTGGCATATGGCAACATTCAGACTGTGTAACAAAACTGGCTAACACAATGCACATAGTCGCGTATGCAACCCAAAATCTATAATAAAAATATATAATTCTAGTCCAAGGAAAATGTATAAAAGTCCATGCCCATCTATAGTGTTTAGGCCACTTCAATCCAAATTGTCCTTTTGTGTATCAACATGAGGAATGTCGGCACTTGGACGGAGAAGTGCCATTTTGGCTGATAACAATAGGGGAAAACATATAGAAGAGGGTGAGAACAGCTTACGACAATTCAGTTCCATGAACAAAGTTAGTCACATTCCACATAAGATAAGCTAATTTTGGGTTCAGGCAATAAATAACTAGCCTAATAAAAAAAATTATTTTCAAATTTTGGGGAAATTACAAAATACATTTAAGGAAACCATGCAAAGAAAGACATCATTCAATTTCATAGCAATCAATACCAAATTAATATAAATTCAATTCCAAGGATGTTTATGGAGCAACAAAGTAATGTTGTAAAAGAAGTCATGCGGAAAATTAAATTTCCCATAGGATTTTGTGCGAACATGAAGAATACCATAAGAAAGAAAGGTGATTTTGCGAGGGTGAAAAGACATGATTGGAATGTCTTCATGAAGGTAATTATTATGGTTATATCCATAATTATTGTTTTTTTAAAATTCTAGTGCATATTGTTGTTATTTTGTTTGTCTACTCTTTGTTTATTGTTACCTTATCTTCTACCTCTCTCTCTCTCAGAAAACTTCAACAACAATGTCAAACAAGTTATATATAATATTGGGAAATGCATGGGGTGACTAGTGATTATTCGCATGTGCTTAGTGTTTCTTTTAATTCATCATATAATTTATATTTGTTTTCTTTGCACTAATTCATGTTATGTAATTCAATTTTTTTTTGTTAAATATCATTATTGGTTTGCGTCACTTGTAGATGGTTGTCATCTAAATAAATCCATAAAGAATATATAAAGTATTGGAGGAGAGAAATTCCTCGTCTCATGTGCGAAACGTAGATGCATCTACCTTTTGAATTTTTCAATGCAGAGGAACACTACCTCATACACCAAGTTGAGAAGATTGAATTGTGTGGACTTGTGCACTCAAGGTCCATGTGGATGGTTGAGAGGAACTTGAATATTATTAAGGGTTTGGTTAGGCAACATGCATGTGCTAAGGGTTCTATGATGGAGGGATATATGGTATACCAAAACATGTTGTATGTTAGTGAATATCTTCCTAATTTAGCGTCAAAGATCAATTTACATCGCATTTGTCATCTAGAATCTAATAACAATTTTGAAAGGGAGTACCTAAAGGGGAAAGGTAGATTGAGGAAGGTGAAATTTAATTATTAGCTACTATATGTTACTTAATATAATACA
>LPNX010991510.1:372609-387512 GCA_001517045.1 Pseudotsuga menziesii | reverse complement strand
CCGCAAGGAATATGTGGGATGAAATGGAGTCTCTGGGGCTATTGTTCGTAACGCACCCATTAGGGTGTGATAGAGATCGGCGCCCCGAGGTCACTTTTCAGAAGTTCCCGCTTCCTTTGGGTATTTTGAAACCGTAGAGGTTTGATCTAGGTGTTGGATTTTCACCTGATGGTTTGTCAGTTGGGGAGAGTGATTCCTAATTATACTAGTCACCCAAGTGCTTTTGATACATCTTGACTGATCGAACGAACTGCAGCCAAGTGTAGAGCATACACACTGGAGTCTTGTCAATTTTATTAAGTTTTAAACTGGATGTTATTGTTTAAAAAGAAAAGCCTCCAAGAACCTCTTTCGATCCAAGTGGATCTCAATAGGGGAATCGAGGAGAGGTTAATTTTAAAGTATCTGATAAACAAATGATAGAAAAAAGCAAACAGATACACATCTCTAGTTTCTTAATTAATCCTACCACGAATCTCTTTCCCCTTTCGGGTCAATCGGGAAATCTTGGGGTAAGTATTACGATTACTTTGAAATGTAATATATGGAGTATGGAATTAATAACAAAATCAAGTACACTACCCTGCAAATTAGATCAATGCTAGTAAAAAGAAATAAACAGAAATCGACGAAAAAGGCACTGACGCAAATCCCCCCAGGAGGGATGGGGAATGGGCTCGAAAGAGCCTATTCCAAAAATGATTTTATTTATTAATGGTTACAGTATCAGAGGACTGATATATTAGAAACTTATTGGTCCTTATATAGGCTGAAACCAAGGTTTTACAACTTTGGAAAAGTCTTGAGTTTTTAGTGAAAAAGGAGACCCCTAGGGGGATTTGAGCGCTCCTGAGGCCACTTCGGACAGAAGTTTCCTTTCCCTTATGTCAGACCTGCTAAAATACAGTGAGAATATTAGAATAACCAAATTCCCAAAAGCACTTTAAGAGTACCTTTGGATCAGCCTACCTTATTTCACAAAAAATGAAGTTAAAACTAGCTAAACAGGTAGAAAAGGAACCAAGGAAAGCAAGCTTTCCTTGGGATCTTGGCTTGCTGTTTGTGCAGCCAATGAAAGTGCACTGATATTGCAGAGTATTAAATTTTATAACAGTGAAAGGAAATCTAATGCATGTGATCTACAATTTTTCTTTAAAATTCATGCAAAAAAGACGATTTCCCTACAGCTAGATCTAGGATGCTTATGAAACGTTTTTAAGTGCAAGATCTAGGATATGAGCTATGTAATATTAGATCTATGTATATTTTACTTTGATGAAACATATCCAAATTAAATCACAGCTATGAACTGAACCAAGTAACCGGGTAAAGTGTTTATTTTGAGGGAGGAAGAAGAGGAGAAAAGTGTTGGTTTCCTTGAAGATCCGCAGTAGAGCTTTCAGGTGGAATGTCGAGGGACTGTTCCTTTGAAATGTTTTTAGGAGAATGAAGAAACAAACTAGATCAGCATCCTCTCCAAAGTATGAACCTGCAACTCATCTGAAATCAAAGAACTTGCCAAGAAACTTGTGAGATCTGATTAGTACATACAAAGAGATTCAAGATAACATGCATATAAGCTTATAGGACATGCTAAATCTAGATCTCTAAACATGCATCCAAGGAGAGTGACAGTCAACAAACTTATTGAACAACACCTTTCCTATCAAGATTGTAATAAGCTAATTACCAATCTTAACCATAGATCTACAAGAAATAAGCAAAAAATGACCACAGATACAGGTTACCTCAGTAAAAAAATGGCAATAATCATCCACACATGCAATGGCACCACACCGTATTGCCTCCAAAGATTTTATTTATTTCAAATGAAGAATTACAGAGTTACAATAACAGCAACACCTCAATCCTAGTTCTAACTCTCTTGGAAGAGGAGGTTGTGCCTGGATATATACAACTTCCAGGCCCTCTAGCCCAGGTGGGGTGCAATTCCTCATGGAATCAAGTGAAATCAACTTATGGAGAGTTCATCAATGCAAAACTAAAGCTGTACTGAGCCTACTTGTCAACCAGGGGCTTGATTGAGCTGACACATCAACCCATACACCGCCACATCGGCCCACAGAGCATCCAGGAGAGTCCACACGTGTGGAGGAGAGAGAGAGGGTGCAATTCCCCATGAAGACCACTATAGATCAGCTCTAGATCTGATTTGATCCCCTCCTTCAGTCAAGGATTTGTCAGATCCAATCAATCTACTCCAGATCTGATTGATTTCAGTCGAATCGGTTGAGTATCCACTGATTTATTGATTTTGGATTTGCTCCATTATTCATCAATTTATTAATTAAAATAATCAATAATTGATTTTTGGGGCTTTCTGACCTGATTGATGGAAGATCACTCAAAACTTAGGAAAAAGTGGGTCCATGGGTTTACATGGTGCTCTTAGCTTGAAAATGAGCACCTACATGACTGAAACCAATTATTTGGCCCACTTTTATTACAAAATCAATTTTTCCAATTAAACTATTAAAAAATAGCCTAAGTTTTGGAAAAATTTAATTTAATTAAAAAAACACTGAAAAAATTAAAAATTTGAAAATTTGAAAAACACCTAGGGGGACTTAGACATGTTCATATGACTCAAAAAAGATGTCTAGCATGCTTATACATTGACACATAGACTCTAATAACCTCAATAGGCCTAAATTCCAAGCCGACCACCCCAACTTTGGAAGTATGGAGTAAAAAAATCAGAAATTATCAGTCGTTTGTTCAACAACCAATAATAACCAAGGGAAAAAACACCATGGGATGATCGGATTGACAAATGAAGTCTAAGAGACCGAGTCTTTTACAAACACTATCATGCTAGAACATTTATTACAATTCCCCAATGGGGTATGAACATGTGATATGATACAACAAGCACTTCCCAGAAGTACTTCCAAAGGTCTTTTTGAAGTCCGAACAAGTTAACCCTATCCGGTTCATCAGGATGACTTCATAAAAAACCACTAAGTACAACTTAGGTGGTAAAACGTCATCATCGTCATCATCATCATTCCTCGTCATCGTCGTCGTCGTCATCGTTATGATCATCAACATCATCATCGTCATCATCATCATCATCGTCGTCATCATCATCATCATCAACATCATCCACATCAAAATCATCATCATTGTCATCATCATCGTCATCATTATCAACATCATCATCGTTATTCTCCTCCTCATCATCATCGTCGTCATCATCATCATCATCATCAACATCATCCACATCAAAATCATCATCATTGTCATCATCATCGTCATCATTATCAACATCATCATCGTTCTTCTCCTCCTCATCATCATCATCTTCATCATTTCATATGAGATCAACATGGTGATCACCATCTTCATCATCAACATCATCATCATCATCATCAACATCATCATCATCATCATCATCATCGTCGTCGTCGTCATCATCATCACCACCATCATCATCGTCATCATCATCATCATCAAGATTATCATCGTCATCAACATCATCATCATCATCGTCATCATCATCATCACCAACATCATCATCATCATCATCATCAAAAATAATGACATCATCCTAATCGTCATCATCATCGTCGTCGTCATCGTCAACATTATTGTCATCATCATCATTATCATCATCACCATCGTCATCATCATCATCATCATCGTCGTCGTCATCATCAACATCATCATCATTGTCATCATCGTCATCGTCATCATCGCCATCATCATCGTCGTCATCGTCATTGTCTTCATCATTGTCATCATCATCGTCAAGGTCATCATCATGAACATGATCATCATCATCATCATCGTCATCAACATCGTCATCATCATCGGCATCGTCATCATCATCATCGTCGTTGTCATCATAATCATCAACATCATCATCATCATGATCGTCGTCGTCATCGTCATCAACATCATCGTCATCATCGTCATTATCATCATTATCATCATCATTTCATATGAGATCAACATCATGATAACCATCTACATCATCATCATCATCATCAACAACAACAACAACATCATCATCAACATCATCATCGTCATCATCATTTTCGTCATCAACATAATCATGATCACCGTCGTCGTCATCAACATCATCATGATCATCGTCGTCGTCATCATCATCATCATCTTCATCATTTCATATGAGATCAACATGGTGGTCACCATCTTCATCATCATCATCGTTGTCGTCATCGTCGTCATCATCCTCATCATCATCATCATAAACATCATCATCATCATCATAAACATCATCATCAGATGATGACAATGATGCAATTACAAAGCCTTTAAATAAAGGAAATAACATGCAACATTAAATAACTACAAGTAACATTTTTTCTAGAAATTCATCTAGACTTGCATTTCATTGGGTTTCATATAGAAAAAATATATTAGGCCTTTGGTTTTGGATTTCAATCTACAATATTCACTATAACAAATATTTTGTCTAGGGAATCTGTTGGGCATGCTTGGGGTTTCCTAAAAAAATAAATATTGGATTTTAAGATTGAATTATCATACATTTTATTAATGTCAAAGTTGGGAATTTTTTTACTATTCCAAACATGATATACCCCATAATCATTAGGATGCTTGACACAATCATCCTCTTTTGCACTATGATCATTGCATTGTATGTAGAGTATAGTTTAGTAGTCACATACACCTACCCACTTGGTGGTAAAAGGGTGTGACATACTTCTATTGTTATCCAATAGTACACGACCCACACATTTACCGTGCACAAAGCTTACAAGGAGAAGCTCGCGGGTCTTTTTGCACAAAGCGTTGACATGCAAAATGGAAATGATATAAATACAGGAGGTTAGATTTTTACACGGGGACTTCACTTAGTGAACCTATCACATAGCACGTGCGATCGTGGGATATTAAAGAATACCCTTAATTTCGAGAAATATTGACCCAAACTCTTTTTGTTGAAACCCCCTCCCAATACTTAAAACCTCCTCCCCACCCCTTTTTATATCTCAATCCTTATCAACCACCCTACCCACCCCCACCTTAAACCCCTCATCCCTAATACCTGCAATATATTGGTTCGATTTTTGATAATTTTAAAACCCACAATATGAACTAACGTGATAGGATATTGGTCAACAAGTGAATCCCCCGTGGATTTTTATGTCAATGCTTGGAATTTTCTACACTTACAGTCTGCAATTTTTCTGTCTCAACACAATTTGTGTATTGGTTGTTGCATGCAATTTCTTCGATAGGGATTCACAGCTTTAGCATAGATGCATGCATTTTCTGTTGAAGGTGTTCACGGTGTTCTCTGAAATTTCTCTCGATGGGTTCTCTGCAATTTGTCTTCATAGGCTGCTAATGAATTCACTGTCTTAGGTTTTATACATGGTCTTGCAATTGCAGAATGATAATGGTTTTTAACCACTTCCAACTCCAATAGAAATTTTCTTTCCTCTACTCTTGGGTTCTTTTGCTTCAATGCTTAGATTAATCATATTTTGACATGGACAGAGGCTAGAAATCAATTTCCTTCTTTGCACTAACATGTGATGCGGTGTGTCTATTGTTGTTAGGTTTTGAACCAGTAATGGTGTATGTAATGCCGTGTGTAATCCTTTAACTAATCAATTTGAGTGTAAAATAGTGCACTCGATAATGGGTGTGGATTTCCCTAGCTAGTGCAGTTAATGGTTTTATAAGTTTGTCCCAACGAAATTGTTGGATGGTGTTGGAAAGTTGTGTTCCCCAACGAATATAGTGGGGCCATGGCTAGGATTACCATGGTGGAGACTTTGTTATAGTTCAAAGAATTTATTGATGTGTCAGAGTGATGTGGTTAAATATTGTGAGGGATAACCCCTTGGATGATTTGGAGTAAATTTGGTAAATATATGATGCTTGAGAGATATGTTGTAGTGTCATTGGGCTCTACAAGGGTCTGCACCAACAATATGTTCTCATAACTCAATGAAATTGCTTGCTATGATACAACCGTCTGCAACAAATAGCATATAGTTATATTTCAATTGCAAATCTCTAGGAGACTTCGAATTTAAGAATGCAACTGCCTTTGAGCTACAAACAACAAACATCAACAAGAATGTGAACATTTTTACACTTTGATTCCAATGGAATAGTTTATACTAGACTTTGGGCTTCTTGCCTCTCAATGCCTAAATTAGTCATCTATTGATGTCGTATAGGTCAAATTTCAATTACCTTTATTGTGGTGACATGTGATGTTGCATGTCCATTGTTGATTGGATTTGACCCATATCTGATGTGGGAAACACCATGTGTTGTTCTTTTAATTGGTCAAGCCTAATGTGAAATTGTGCCCTAGGTGTTCTTTAAAGATAAATCCAACAAGTGTCAACGAGGGTTTCATGAGTTTGTCTTAGTGGAAGCTTGGAACGATTATGCATGATTATGGGTTGAAATTTGTCAAAATATTATGATGGTCCTCAATAGAGTTAGGCCTTGACCAATATTACCTTGGTCGAGTTTGTGGAGTAGTTCCAAGAATTCCTCAATGTGTAAGACCAGGCCCCTCAAGGGATCAACCCAACAGAGGACTTAGGTTAACTCCAATAAATTCTTAGTACTGAAGTGTTGTGCTGAACTATGGTCATAGTTTTCAACATTTAACCCCATGGTGTTTTGGCCCTACTCCAAGAAATCCCGTGCGGTACCACAACTCTTCAATTAATAGCATACTGCCATATGTGCATCGTTGAATTTAAGAATGAAATCACCTTTAATCTTGTAGAAAATTGATATGAACAAAAATACAAATATATTCTGGTTGATGTGGGATTGCATGGAACCCAAGATTGTGTATGCATCAAATAGTCATAAAATGGCTATCTTTTACTATCATCAAGATTTATTCAAATTAAGATTTTTGTATTCACATAGTGTTTTCAGTTTGATCACATGGTTAATGGAGAATGCATGGAACCTAAGAATATGTGTGCATCAAATACTCATCAAAAGGATATCTTTTACTAACTTTAAGATTTATTCAAATTAAGGCCTCTGTATTCATATAGAGTTTGCAGTTTGATCGTAATGGTAGTATCCATATTGATATTTCCATGTGATATTGCACTGGTGAATGCCACCTTTATGACCTTAGTTATTGTGTTCTATTACGTTACATGTTGTAGTATTAAAAGTGTTTATTTATTGTGTGTTGCTAAGCCGCATGATTTTTCACTATTACTTTTCATGCTATAATTTAACCAATGGGGTTTTATTGTGTGCTATGGTCTTACACTAGTACATGTGGACATTTTTCGCACAGAAAATCGTTGTTATTCCAACACTTGTGCATTGCTATAGCCACGAACATGACCCCTTATTTTCATGGAAAAAATTTCGTCGCTATAACAAAACTTTCCACACTTAGTTTCTATAGAGAAATAAAAGACATGAAACTTGTGGCGTCGCTATTGAGATGAATGGATGGTTTCTATTGCAATGAAGGTTCGTCACTATAACGACGAAGGTCCAAAATTTCAATGAAGTTGCTACACTAGCGATGGAGTTTTCATCGGAACATGAAAGGAAGGTTCGTCGCAATAGCAATAAAATGGTCACATAAATAAAATAAAAATAGTTTTAAATAGTATAGGGAACCAAAGGTCAAAATGGTCACATAAATAACAACAATAAAAATAATAAGGTTAGGTCATCATATCAAAGAGGTCATGGTACCACAAACAATAAGGGTGCTATTACCAAAAGTCAACTAAGGGTCACAACAAAGTGGTAAGGAAACCCTTATACCCACAATACCAAGGTGTATAATAAAGGTGGGGATCCAACCCCTTTTACCTACAAGACCAACCAAGGACTTTAATATTTTCTCTCTCAAGGTATATCGTCATACATGTTCCATATACATTTGTCATCAATTTATAAGGAGAAGATTCAAAATCAATAATGTTCCACTAGAAAAAAGAATACTATAAAATATTATATAAATATATAGAGAGAAAAGAGAACAAGCAAAGAGGACATGAATGGTAACATAAAACCATGCAAGTGAAAACACTCTACTACCACTATCTGTAGTAAATACCCATAAGGACAACAATATACTTTTGGTAGTATTCATAATGAAGTAGGATTCTATAATGATATCTCAACATCTTGATAACACAAAAATAGAATGCATAACAATGAAATTCAAATAAACCCATCTGAATAATGCCTTTGATTAATTGCAAAAAAATAATTAAAAGATAAACAGTCTAACAAAAGAATATGACATTTTCATCCACATGTTAAGATATAATTTCAATCAAATACAACATTAAACATATTGATATTAAACAATAGGTGGTTTATTCAACATTCATCAATTTATCACTTGTCAGTGAAGTCTGGTCAGAAGTGGAGGATATCACAAGGTTGTAAGAAGGTTTACCAGGTTTGATTCTATATATGATTGCTTAAAGTTTTGGTTTACAAATAAGTGAATTAAAACCCTAAGTGGATTTACCAATGGTATTTTCTTGGGGAAATTAGTTTTCTAGAAACTATGCTATCTTCAATGATAGAGAGATTCCCACCTTTCAATGATCGATGCAGGTTATAGGGAGATTACCACCTTTAAATTCTTTATGCAGGTGCACTCAGTATTTGAAGGGATTGAAAAAAAATCACGAATAAAATAGGTTTAAATAGATAAAACTGGGCCTTTTGGTTTTGTTATGGTGCCATGCAGGGGAATCCAGTGATGAGCAAGGAATACGATATCCTTTATCTCAGCAATAGTTTTTGAATTTAGAGCATGTTTGGGATAGGGATTCAACAGTTATGTAAACTTTTGGTTTTGAAACTTCTCTTGAAATGTGTTGTTAAGCACAATGTTTATCAACCTGTATATTTTTGGAGATGCTTTAATCATCATAAATTAGATGTGTGGATCTTCTAAACTTGGAATTTTAGCTCTGACTCCAGTGTTTGAACAAATAAAGAGAATGAAAAGTTTTTTCATTAATATAACCTACAAACATATTTATAGGGAGTGAAATACAGCAGCTGGCCTATCCCAAGAAGTATTAGAGATCAACACAGGTACATCAGAGATCATAAAAATGAATGGGATGTTCCCATCAACATCCCAATCCTCAATTTTTTGTCTGATCCACTTTTATATTGCTGGCACAAGTACTAAATGCATAAAGGGACTACATGTGCTATATTTCCAGTCCTTATTCTGGAATAAACCATCTTGTCATCTTGATTTTGTTGATGACCATAAAGGTAAACTTTCATAATCTATTCAGTCAACTTTAAGAAGGATGATTTTAATATAATAATCTCTTGAACAGTATCAGGGAAGTTGAACAGAATGCTCCCATGCCTCAAGTGATACAATTTTTTGAAGCAAATAAACCTACAATATCTTCTCAATCACTCTCCATATATAGTATGTATTAGACGGCCTTTTATATGTCTTAATTCACTTTCATTTGTTTATAAATATCTTTCATTCTTTCATGAAAATGCAATTTAGTAGGGTTAAAGAGATATAGATGGGCTTAATCCAGGATGTGTTTTTAATATTGAAAGAAAAATGGAATTCATAGTTAGAACCTCAAAAATGAAAATACATATGAGAATAAGTCCAGAATATGCCTAGTTTAATTTATCTAAGGCATGTTAAAAACAAATTATTAGTGTCGATGAGAAATTAATTATGGAGTTTTTTTGCAAGAAGCCTCAAGAATAACTTTAAAATACAATGTGAAAACATTTCTATGGCCATTTTATAGACCCCACATCACCAAAGAGGACGTTGAGAAATTTCCTAGGGCAGTCTTTTATGATAATGATTATATTATTATATGATATGATTATAATCAATGCAAAGGAAAGTAGGCAATGGAAACATCTCACATGTTGATTTAAACTACTGAATTCACAAAATAGTTTGATGCAAAGAAAAATGCGCCTTATGTAGGAAAAATATGTAAAAGGACATAATTCCATAATAAAAATGCAAATCAGAAATTAATCCAATGCATGCTTAGTTTAGTTTCTCTCAAGTAACTGAAATGGATTTTTTATTATAGCATCGATGAGCAATTATATTTGGTTCAACTACCTTCAATGTTCCACTTTAATTGAAAACGTGAATACATTTTTTCCCCATTGAAACAAATAATCATCCGAGTGGTAATCTGACTATAATCATTGCAAAGGAAAGTAGGCAATGAAAAAACTGTAAATGGACATTAATCCAATATATGCTCTGTAACTTAGCTTAGTTTCTCCCAGGTATGTGAAATAACTTTGTTATTATATCACCGATAAACAATTAGATATGGTTCAACTAGCTTCTAGATTCAATTTTAATAGACAATGTGAATACATTTTGGCTAATCATACTTTTAATTCCAAATTTCTAGATCTATATTTTACTCAAAAATAAGGTGAATACATGCCTGGAAAATTTGATGCACTAACAGCAATGGAAAAAGGTGTCCTCCATGACTTCAAATTTCTCCTTGGTATTGCACAAACTAGGCATACTTCAATGAAGAAATATAAACTATTGTAGATTCCTTTCAGTAGATAATATTGAGTGGAATTGGTAGATATGAGACCTCACACAAGCAATTGTTGTGCATGTGTCTAGACACAACAAGGGAAAACAGCCTCATGTGTTGCAGGAAGCTATGTAGGGTGTTGAGGGATAGACTCAAAATATCTTGTAGAGGGTAAAGTAAGAGGTGGAATTCATGGATGCCAAGGTCAAGACACAACATCGAGAGAAACACAACTTTAGTATTGATGGTGAAACCTTATGTTGTATTCTGGACATTGGGAGTAGTCATGCTCGGGATACAAAGTATGGAAAAATTATAGATCTCTACTGGCACACAAAATTTATGTTTCCTCGGATCCTTGGGGAGAAAAAGTTTGAAAGCATGAACATTCATAGGCAGATGACAGCCTTTACCCTCTACAAGATATTTTGAATGAAAGTCCAAGCCCATATTTATCTAGCTAGAGGGAGAAAAAGTTTGAAAGCATGAACATTCAGAGGGTAAAGCAAGAGGAAGCTATGCATGGTGTTTCATCAGCTTCAGTTGATGAAACACAAACAAGATACTCTATCTAGATAAATATGGGCTTGGAATTTCATCAAACACTTAGGAAACAACCCTCTAAGATGACCTGTGGCTGATTTTGACTGATTTGGTCAAGTTTGGGTGGTGTTTTGTATGGGGTTGTTACAGATTTTTAACATCAACAATTTTTTAACAATAGAAGGTGCACATAAAAAACAACCTCAACAACATTATACAGGGGCACTAAAAATCATACTTATAATGTCATTTTCAAAACCCTTCTAAATAACTAAATGACTCATATTTTCAATAGAATATCCAGACCTGCATGCACCTGTGGATGACACCCACTTGAAGGGGTAAAACACCTTCAATGTGTCACGATTTCTCAATGTTTATAAATGATTTATGAGAATCTATCACTATGGTCGTTAGCATAATTGATCCTCTTGTGTAAGTGTTTATAATCATGGATGGAAAAAACACCAATGGGATACATTTATGACAGTATGGATAGGGCCAAAGTGATCATTAGTCCTATATATGTGGGGGATGAAACTATATATAGTCCCAAAAAGGAACAAGAAGATATATTCACCATTGCATGCAGTGGAAGCACATCTAAATCCCAACTTATTCTATAATGATAAGTAGAGCATTCAAAGATATCCAGAGGTGATAAGAGATGTGATGATTTACATTGAGAGGATGTTCTTAGATCCAACAATTCAAGACAAGATCGATATGCAACAATATTTTTATAAGGATTCCTCTGGAATCTTTAGATTCAGCTCATCTAAACAACTCAAAGAGAAGAAAATGCTAGGTAATATTTCATTTGTAAATTGTTTTAAAAGTTTGTATATTTTTTAATCAAGTTTTGCTTTGGAAAAAATGTAATATTTTTCTTTTTGTAATAAAATCATTGGTGGACAAATGCAAACCAAGAAGTGTAACAAGTTGAAGCATGAGCTACTAGAAAATTTAGTCTTTATTTACTACATCCTTTCCTACTCACAAAATAATTACGAACAAAGGATATGGAACCAATTGAATTGGATATGATTGATCCAAAATCTATTTGGATCACAGAGGATGAATCTCTTGATGATTTGTGTTAGTTTAGAACATAACCTGGAAATCTCTCTGTCACACTAGTATTTGACACACCTGACATGCTGACACCACATTGGATAAGATTGATCCAAAATTAGATTAGGTCACCAAGCGACGACCTAAAATAAAACTATATTGAAACTTTAAATGGCTTTCAACACCCAAATTAATCATAGTCGACAATCAAATCAAACTACATAATCATTCAAATATCTTGTTTTTGGGGTTGAAGGAAGCACATTGGTCAAGCAGATTATTTCTAACCAAGTTTGCTTGAACCAACCACTCCTAATTAGTTGAAATAAGTACTGGTATTATTTTCTTAATTTTGTTTTTTTAATTACAGATTTTATTTTATTTTATATTTGATTTATAAGGACATATGCTATAACCTGATATATACTAATTGGGTTGTTGCTTCTTTTTTAATATTATATTGATCTGATTTATGCAATGTGGCACATCTGTGTTAGGTACAATACTACAAACATTATACATTTCCCTTAGACCGGGATGTAGAATTCACTTCACTTCTCCCGAAGCAATTAAATTTCTTAAAAAAATGTCAAAAAGATGTTGGTTCATTGAGGTGATCAATGGAATGTCAATCTCTTTAATAGGATCCCATTCCCATTTCCATATACCCCACCAGTACAGCATAAGTTTCGTAAGTGATGTGATGAGGTTGGGTGCAAGTCCCATGCATTTTGGAAAAATATACACCTTTCCAACCTAACATATGCTTTGAAGGAAGCCTTCTCTTTGTAATGCACGCCTCTTTTTTCCTAATTATTAAATTTGACAGTTTATATCTCAAGAAAACCCACATCAAATCTGATTAATTTCATTTTTCTCTAAAAAGAGGTCATATAGACGAGATCAGTCTCAAACAACCTTAAAAGTATGTGTATATATGTGTCTTAAGAAAATTATATAGTTGTGTTCCATGTTGTTGTCTAGTACCAACTTGGATTGATTGTTATGGATATAACCAACGTTCAAATCTTGGAAGTCATTCTCCCTCCCTTCAATGATTTTGGTAAATGTGGCTATAGATATTATGGCCCCCTTAAGGAGATTATTGAGATTACAATTTACAAGATGTGTTATTCCTCACTTAAATGTAGAAGGATGGGCCAGGAGGAATAATCACAAAGACCAACTCCCCTTGAAAATAAATATAGATATAAGAAAAGTTAAAATCACCACCCACTGTGAACGCTCTCTTGAAAAATCCACTTCAACAATGGTATGGAAATGTGGCCCTAATTGTACTTGTATTCAAAATTTGAAGAGATGACATGGCACAAAACCCATGAATGACTTGGCACAATAACTTGAAGGCATGGCATGGAACAAATCAATAGGGTTGGTGTGTAAGCATTAAAACTTATAAGCAAAGAAATAAAATGGGTCGCAAGACCTTGAAGGCATGATATGGAAAAAATCAAAATGGTAGACTGTGGTAGGATTGCAACTTATTAAGAAAAGAAGTAATATGAGAATAGTGAAAAGTTTAATGCTAAACTTTGCACTCTAATACCTCGTCCTAGATGGCCTTCTTCATTTCTCCCCCATGCCCAGACGTCTCCTTGGTTGGTACATGTGGATGAAGGCCCCCTTCAAGGGGTAAAATACATATGTGTACCTATGGATGACGACCCCCTTAAAGGGGTAAAATACCTTCTATGTGTCATGAGTTTTACTTGTAGATGACAGTGGATGAATGTTGTTCCTCACTTTTGAACTAACTCTTCTTAATTGTTGTACATAATAGTGGCTAGCAGAAAAACTATAGAGGGCGTTCCCAGCAATAGAAGAGAGCCTATTTCTCTGTGATTTAGCTTGTATATTTATTTCATGAAGAGTGAAATCCCCCCCCCCCCCCCTCCTTTTTTTTGGAAATTCACCTGCACCCACTCTCAACAATGACCATGATTGTTTAAACCCTGCGTTTTCCCCCAAGGTGAGTGTGTCCTCCAAAAATTTGTACCCCACCAAAACCCTCAAACAAAAGAGAAAGAAAAATGTGTACCCCACCGAAACCCTTAAACTAGTATATTAGTGTTTTGGACTCATGGAAGAATCATTTAGGGAATCATCCTCACAATATTTACAGGAATCCTCTCTGTATCCCTATATCTCTACCAAATTGTCTCCCTCATATGCCACACAACTCTCCTCATGAATCACATTGGATTTTCTCTCCTCAAGCGAGCTCATGCTCACACTGGATTTGCTCTCCTCTCAGGCCACCCAAACTATGTCACGGCTGGGGAATTTCATCTCCCAAACTGGCGCACCTATTTAATCTATAGTTCATGCAAAGAAACCTTCCGTGAGGGAAGCGCTCCAATATATTAGGGTTTCAGAAGAAGATAAAGAAAAATATGAGTCTGAACACTGCACAATTGGCAAATTTTCCCAAAAGAGGGGTGGATTCTCCATAGGCCCAACCAAATGACCTGCACAAACGATTTCCAAAAAGTCCCTAAAAAACAATCCAAATTTTTTTTGTTGTTTGATCATTTTACTGACCCAAGAGGCCCACTTTTCATTCACCATTTAGGGTGGAACAGTGCATGGATTTCCCTCTGTAAATTCTAGTGTACAAATTATGAGGTCGAGGGCACACACTTTAAATTCTAGTGTGAAAATGAGGAGGTTGAGCGTGTAGACAGTAAATATTTTTTG
>LPNX010991510.1:321137-372136 GCA_001517045.1 Pseudotsuga menziesii | reverse complement strand
TATATATATATATATATATATAATTTTGGTAAATTTATTTATTATTGTGTGTGTGTGTTAGTTTTTCATATATACAATCTATATACATATATTTCTATACATAAATTGAAAAATAAATTTTAATATGAGAATAGAAATTATCTTTAAGTTAAAAATAAATTTTGATAAAAAATCTTAAATTAATAATTTAATGACGATGACATTGATGACGATGATGATGTGAGTGGTGATGGAAATGACAATGTCGGTCATGATGATGATGATGATTATGATGATAACTGAATCATTGTTGTATTCATGGCTACCATCGTCATCATAGAGATCATCATCATTATCATCATATTCATAAACAACATCAACATCATCACCATCGTAATCTTCATTGACATCATGAGAATCACTATCATCAACATCATCATCGTCAACAACATTGTCTCATCAACAACAGCATCGTTGTTATCGCTATCATCACAATCATCTTAAACAATCACATCATCATCATCATCATCATCATCATCATCAATGTTCATCCTCATAATCATATTCAACAACAACATCATTGTATGCATCAACAACATCATCATCATCATCATCATCATCATCAATGTTCAACCTCATAATAATATAAAACAAAAACATCATCATCTAAATCAACAAAATCACCATCATCATCATCATCGTCATCATGATCATGATAATCATTGGCATCTTCATCAACATCATCAGCAGCATCAAGAACATCGCCACCATCATAAGCACCATCATCATCGTCGTCATCGTCGTCAGTAATCATCATCATCATCATGACGGTGATGTCAATGATGACATCATTGTCGATGGCGATGTGAATGGAGATGACAATGAAAATGTCAGTGATGATAATGATGATTATGATTATGAAAAATAAAGCCACATTGTAAGATATTTATCTTACTAAAGAACAAGGGCCTAAGGTGGCACATGAAGTAGATATTGTAGTGAAACTTAAACACCAATAGCAACATCGGATGTGGAGTCATAGTTTGTTCATCTAGAGAATCATCTACATAAGAATTTGAAGGAATGTCCCAGGAAGGGCATAACAAGGAAGAATAATATACGACAATGCATGATTTAAAGGAACTACATTTTGAAGAGTCAAAGACAAAAAAACAATACCTAAGTTTGTTTTATATCGCTACTCATATTGTTCTGTGAAAAAATGTCATCAAGGCAAGGTTGTGAGCATCAAAAACCCTACTATGAACCTAAATGGAAATACAACAACACTCGATATACAAGTACATGGAGGAATGAAATTAATGTATGGCGATATTGGTTATCACAAATACAACAAGAAGACACATGAGAAACCATGCACTCGATTGAGGTGGCCATGCAACAACTGGTCCCAATTCAAACATTCGACTAGGATAGATGGATGATCGTTCTTGGTACCAACTGAATACATTGGTTAACATATCACATTATATGGATTCCACTCATATTTCAAGTTAAAAATACATAAAGGGGGATGGAATTAAATGTACCCTAGGAAGCACCTAGGGCGGATAAATAATGTAAATAAGATACTTCTAAGTTAAAAAATATAATGAGGAACGAAAAGAAGATCTTAAGAAGAAGGGTGATCAATTGTCTAAGATGCAATCCCTTATTGAATAACTCATTAAGAAGATTAAGAACTTAAAGCAATGTGTTGAGGCTTCAACAACTCTCCACTCCCGTTGACTTGGCCCCCCTCCTCTCAACTTTTTAAGATCAAATATTTAGGTTGCTTTGTCTATTGATTGTATCCTCCTGGTTTTAATTCATTGAGTAGTTGATGTTTGAATGAGTGATTTGTGCTTGACTATATAATATTTTTTTCAACTTCATATTGCATACACGATGATCGTGATTATGATGATGGACACGATAATGATGATGATGATGGACACGATGATGATGATGACGATGATGATGGCGATCATGATAATGGTGATGAAAGTGATGATGATGTCGATGATGATGATAATGATGGTGATGGTGATGATGATGCTAATGATGATGACGATGAGGATGATGATGACGTTGAGGATGATGGTGATGATGATGACGATGAGGATGATGATGATGTTGAGGATGATGGTGATGATGATCACAGGTCAATGATGATGATGATTACAATGATATGATAATGATGATGATGATGATGATGCCGATGATGATGATGATGACGACGATGATGATGTTGTTGATGATGATGATGGTGATGATGATGATGATGCTAATGATGATGACGATGATGATGGTGATGATGATGTCGATGATGATGATGATAATGATGGTGATGATGATGATTATGCTAATGATGATGACGATGAGGATGATGATGATGATGTTGAGGATGATGGTGATGATGATCATAGGTCAATGATGATGATGATGATGACAATGATATGATGATGATGGTGATGATGATGATGTGGATGATGATGATGATGACAATGATGATGTCGATGATGATGATGATGATGATGACGATGAAGATGTTGATGATGATGATGGTGATGATGATTATGATGCTAATGATGATTACGATGAGGATGATAACGATGATGAGGATGGTGATGATGATGAGGATGATGATGATGATGAGGAGGATGGTTATGATGATGATGAGGATGATGGTGATGTTGATGACAATGATGACGATGGTGATGATGATGATGATGATGATGATGATGATGATGATGATGATGTTGATGATGTTGATGATGATGATGATAATGATGATGGTGATGATGATAATGGTGATGATGATGATGATGCTAATGATGATGATGAGGAGGAGGATGATGGTGATAATGATGATGGTGATGATGGTGATGATGATGGACATGATGATGATGATGCTAATGAGGAGGAGGAGGAGGATAACGATGATGATGTCAATGATGGTGATGATGATGATGGTGATGATGGTGAATGATGATGATGGTGATGATGATGATTATAATGATGGTGATGTTGATGATGATGCCGAGGATGATGATCATAGGTCAATGATAATAA
The DNA here is from genome assembly GCA_001517045.1 of Pseudotsuga menziesii. Lineage (NCBI taxonomy): Eukaryota > Viridiplantae > Streptophyta > Pinopsida > Pinales > Pinaceae > Pseudotsuga > Pseudotsuga menziesii. The sequence continues at coordinate 369,082 of LPNX010991510.1, read as the reverse complement.
TGACTACGATGATATGATTATGATGATGATGATGATGATGTCGATGATGATGATGATGATGTCGATGATGATGTTGATGATGATGATGGTGGTGGTGATGATGAAGATACTAATGATGAGGATGATGATGAGGATGATAGCAATGATGATGATAGCGATGATGATGATGAGGATGATGATGATGTCAATGATGATGATGATGTTGATGATGATGTTGATGATGATGGTGATGATGATGATGATGATGTTAATGATGATGATGGTGATGATGATGTCGATGATGATGATGATGATGATGATGATGATGATGATGATGATGGTGATGATGATGATGATGATGATGATGATGATGTTGATGATGAGGATGATGGTGATGATGATGATGGTGATGATGATGATGATGGTGATGATGAAGATGATGATGCCAATGATGCCGATGATGTTGATGGTGAGGATGATGATGACAATGATGATGATGAAGATGATGATGATGATGATGATGATGATGATGATGATGATGATGGTGTCAATGATGATGATGATGATGATGATGATGGCAATGATGATGATAACGATGGTTTAAACATAACTAAATAAAGGTAAACATAATACATTATGAAACAATATGTTCTCATGACATATTACCTCTAAGAATCCAAACTTGATACAATGTCATTTGGATTCTTCAACCTTGTCATCGTCATCATCATCCTCATCATCCTCATCCTCGTCATCAACATCATCATCATCATCATTTCAGGGATTTGTAGATGGAAAGGACTTCCATGTACATGGAAGAGGTGTAGTGAATGGAAGTGCGTTTGATGGATTTGTACATAATGGGAATTTTCAACAATGCATTGATTCACATTCATATAAAATTTCATTGATTCAACATGACGATGATGATGTCAATGATGATGATGATGGTGATGATGATGATGATGATGCTAATGATGATGATGGTGATGGTGATGTTGATGATGATGAGGATGATGATGATGATTATGATGGTGATGATGATGAGGATGAGGATGATGATGATGATGAGGATGATGGTGATGATGATGACGATGATGACGACGATGATGATGATGATGATGATGATGATGATGATGATGACGACGATGATGATGATGTAGAGGATTATGATGATGATGATGATGATGATGATGATGATTATGATGAATATGGTGATGAAATATAGGTAGTGTGTGTGTGCAATATAGGCATGCAATTTGCATGCTTTCATCCATAATAGTATAACAAAAATTTCCTACACCTCAAATTAGTTTCATTGACAAATTATGAAAAACATAAAGGGAAGATAAAAGGGGAACAACAAGGAAAAGAAAGGAAAAACATAAATTAGACATGACAAATTCATGTATTAGGATGTGCATTCATAGGCATAGAGATTCATATCCATCCATGGGATTGTAGTCTCCAATAGAATTAGACAACATATTAAGCAATCCTCATAACCTATAATCCTGACATGACTAGCTTTGAGTTCCCCACAAAGTATTCCCATATGACAACATCCTCCCATCTAAATACCATTGCTTTAGAGGACTGCCATTCTTGTCTTGTGAGGTTGGAAAGCTAGGGGGAGATTGGCTCCCAATACGTAATACAATGACTTCAAGTGTTTGATACACTAGAAATAGCTTATATATTTACTTGATACCAATGTACAAGGATTTTATTTCTTTCCTAAAATATTAAATCCTTCATTATCTTATAACTACACTAAGAAAAAGGTGGTGTAAACATTACATATATGACCATTACTTTGAGATTTCTTTTTACATTAATTATTTATCATTATTCATTAAACATGTACACAAAAATCCCACTATAAAATCTAATTTAATAGCAATTCTTAAACAACCCTTAGTGACTGTGTATTCCCGCAAGTACATACAAAACTAACATTCCTACACTTCAAAACCTATTTAAGGAGTCACAAAATAAACCTAGAGATAGCCAAAAAAGAAGATAATTTCGTCATTTTTTTCTTCCTAAATGCCATATAATGATAAAATCAACCATGACAGAAAAATACATATCAGTTGGAAATATCCTTCTGTTTTTCTACAAAGATTGGTACGTACACTGCAATTTTCTATGCTTGTTTAGATTGAAGATCTTTACTTCTTAGATTCTACTTTATCCCACCTAAAAACATATGTTGTGTGCCTAATATAGAATGTGAATAACTTGTGAACTATCAACACAAAATCTAAAATTATGGTCATCTTTAGTGTAATAGGCATTACACTTTTACGTTCCAAATGCACTTTTCCAGTTTGGTGAAACACATGAAAAGGAAATAATGCAAAATATTATTTGCTATAGGACAAATAAAGTACTAAATAAAACAGGTTTGTGTAATAGTCAATGATTCTCATTAGTACAACACCCTTGAGGAGTCCCCATACAAAAGAAAAATATAGGTCCCATGAGACTTAATGACATGTGTACCTATGTTTATAAACATATAGATATATTGTTTACCAAGTGAAACTAAGGGTGAAAAGAATACATCCAAATAATCCAAGTGTTGCCATACAAATAATGCAAATAAACCTTCACGATCCTTTCATCATTATAGCAATGTTATTGACCTTTCATTGCTATAATGACGTTATGGAACTTACGTCACAATAGCCATGAAAGGTCCATACGTTGCTATAGCGATGAAAGTTAGGGGCATTATCAATTTTTTCCAAAAATTTAAAATCTTTTTCCATGAAAAACAACGTTTTTAACTTTTTCATGGGACTTCTGAGCCATATGTAGTAGTGTTACTAGTAGGATATCATCTCGTGGAACAATTCTATGGTTTTGTCTAGAATTAGAACACGAAATGAGGAAATGTATAAATGAAAATAGTAGACAGCTTTATAATATGATTGTTGACATGTTTGTGGTCTTTATACAAATACCTTGATAATCCCAGACATATCATAAACTTGTGTGAGATGTTGATACAACTTGTTAATTTGTAAAACTAATATTCTTTTGTTCAATCCTAGTTGTAGCTTCTTTATCACTTACATATATGACTAGTCTACTCTAGAATGGAAACTTTTTTATAAATGATTAAAATGCAGCACCATTATCTCAAAAGTAGAGAATTTTACTGTTGTTTAGCCTTTATGTATCCCAAAATTCATCTTAGGGTAATTGTCTTGACTATTTACAACTAATTTAGCCCTAAAATATGCATGTGAATGAAGATAAAGGATATTTTCATGCCTAGAATTAAGGAAAAGTTCCCAAAACCTCTGCAACAAGCTGGATTTCTGTTCTAACTATGCATAGAATGCTGGTTCATCCTACAAAACTGGCCTAGAATTATTTGTCCATGCCAAGGTCTGAGTTTTGGTCCTTTCATCATTGTTATGCTGCCAAAAATGCTCCAAAATCACCTTTGAATGGTCATGGCCTCAAAATGGCCTCAAAATTTACCCCCTAGATGCCCAACCAAATAGATTTTAGTTTGATCTTTTATTTTATGTAATGTATTTTATTTCTGTGAACTTTATTTCTTCTCTACATGGTTTGAGGGAAATATAGGGCCTTTCCTTCTTGCTTATGTCAGGTTATAACTTATTTGAGTATAATGATTTGAGGGGACATGAAAATAAGGAAGGAGATATTTAATCACTCTGATATACTCTATCACCGTTATGAGAAATCTATTCCATCCCATGCTTTGAATGAGCTTGAATGAGGAAGGTTCATTTCCCTATAAAAAATACAAGGTTGAAAGCAGAACCAACTCCTATATGTTAATGCAAGATTGAATGGAATGGTGTGTTAGAAATAATGGCTCAATGAGAGGGGGGGGGTGAATCAATGAGCTTAAACTTAATCCAAATTTCAACTTCAATCACAATCTCATATCTACATTCATGCATTTACTTCATAATCATATTCATCAATAACCTATATCATTAATCATTCATCAAGTTAAACACGTAATCACCAACACATTGCACAAGATACACAAGATATAATATTTGTAATATTTTTGTTTTTCAATTGGCTGCAACTGTGAGGTAAATTGGCACCTACTGATACAAAAGCAACTACTTCTATTTGAAGAATATTCTTTGGTATTTTCTTAGATAATACTAACAAAACATGTACAAGACCCAGCTTGTATTTACATATTAAAACTTCTTACATCACATATCCAATTCTGTCATGCAACTTGGCTATCACCATCAAGTACAAGATCATCCTTACCAATTCATCTTATGCACATCAGCCTGTCACTCAGATGTAGCGTCCCCAACCCTCCGACCAGTGAAGAGGATGCTACCATGGTATTAACCATCCGGGCAACCTATCCCATGAACATGTATGAACATAAAATGCGGAAACAAAATGCTTTGAACTAGAACATGCATACATGATTATTTATCATACAGTGGAAACAAACATGCATTCAGACAAGAATTCAACATGTTCATCATATTCATTAACAGTAAATATGATTGCAGAATTAAAATAAACAAGATTACTTATCTCATAAAGAACTCATTTTGCAACCAGCTACGTCGCTGCAATGTTCCACCCAACCATAGGCTAGCATGCTCCTAAATATATCAGCAATGCTGCCACCCCCAAGATGGGCATGATTCCCCAAGGAATAAGGAACAAGTAGGCTTACACATAGCCAAGGATACACAAAACACAGCCAAGCCAACACAGTTGGGTTTATCAGGCCATCAACAAGACATCCAAGCCAACATGGTCAGGTTTATTAGGCCATCAAGGAGCTAGCAAGGGTCATATGCTAAGCTAGTGAGCTCATTGCAGAGCTAAGGAAACCTAAACCAAAACTATCCTGACTTTTAGCACACCCACACACACCCAACACAAGAAAATCAGTCCCTTCTCCCTCAAGCCCTGACCTCCCTTCCAGTGCTATTCAGGGGTTGTGGAGAAGAAATCCAGCCCTCTAGATCTGTCTGTGTGGTTCCCCAAACACACCAGGTTTATCAAGCAAACCAAGCCCTCATCCCTACTCCAACACAGTCTAAATACCAACCACTGCATACATGCAGTCACACAAGCGATTCACAGCTTGGGAAAGGAAAACAATTTATGAGTCGTTCTTGGCCCTATCATGGCCAAAATGACTCCAAAACAACCTACAGCAGCCCCAAAATGTAAAGGCAACACAGCCAATTGACATGGGGAAACAATGGCCCATTCTGAACAATGAAGTGACCGGGGAAACTTACATGGTCCAAATATCGAAAGAGAATCCAGGTTCTCAGCTGGGCAGAGGATAACATATACACAAGCCACAATCGGTAAGGAAAACATACACATAGCAGAAAAATGGGAATGGCCCTTCATAGGGAAATTGTGGGTGAAAGAACACGGCTCCCAGCTCACTGTGTGAGTAAAAACCAGGAAGAATCCTATGCGTGAGAATGAGCAAGACAATGGAGTATGACGGTTGTCTCCCTGCATGACGAAAAATGATAGCAAATCCCAATCCGTGCATGAGGATGAGCCAGAATGGAATGAATATATAGTGGTTTTCCTGCCTATGTGAAGATAGAAAGTCTACTCGTGGAGTGGGCGTGTGGGGAAGGACTGACAGTCCTACCACCCACCACTTCCCAGCAATAACTGCCCTCAACTAATATCAACAATTTTGGAATGGGTGGTTGACACATGGCTTTTTCCCCATTGGTTCAAGTTTTAACAATTTCCCCCCTTATCCTTGGGATAATCATGCCCTTTTCAATATGGTTGCAGTGAGCATAGCTGGTTGGGTTCATTTAATTAAAGATGCATATTTACATGATGACAAAACTTAATATATTCCATGTACCATGATAGACCATCGGCAATGATTCCATTTTCCGAAACATAACACAGCTAAATCGATGGTGGGGATTTTGCCTTTACCTCCACACCGTGATTCATTACAATATATACATCATGTACATTTAATGCAACGGGTTCAAAACCAGGGTGTTACATAAGTTGTCATGTTCAATTGCATCCATCAACTTGTCTCTGTCAAGTCAATCAATTATTTGTTATGTCATCAACTGTTGTACTTACCTTAGCTTTTAGCTTTTACTGTAATCACAAAAGGAGTCAACTCACACACATTTACTGTACATACATCACTCCCACATCAACGTTGCACAAGAAAATGTCTTCTTAAGTGAACTGTACATTCATCACAATAAATCTTTTATGTCAAACCTATTTCAAGTCAACCTCAAGGTTTACTCCAAGACTTAAACATGTTTCAAACTTTAATCCAATCATACAAATAGTTTTTTCTAAAACTAATACAATCACTATCTAAGTACAATCAACAATTTGAACAAGTACTGTGTGGATGAGTATATGTTTCCACTCAATTCCATGAATCGTTTCAATACATGCCTAGAATCAGTGGTTATTCATAGATGACCTCTTTATGCACCTTGTCAAACATATAATGTAGCTTCCTTCTGGCTCTTTCTTTGATGAATGTTGTGGATGTTTCAAAAGAAATAACCAGTGATAAATTGTTGCTATACATAACCTTGTTACATGGATGGAAGATATTAACAATTGAACTTCCTCATGAATCTCTCATCTATCTCAGAAATCAAAAATCTTAATATGCTACTGCTTCAATATGAAGGTTGAATTGGACCTTATTTAACACTCGAAAAATAGAGATGAAAAGTTTCTTGCATGTCCTCTAATTGCAGCTTCCTCAATGGTCTTCCACAGTCATGAACTAGCCCGAGAAAAAATCAGTCACGTCTATAGCTGTCTTAGTCCTAAATTTTAGATCTACAAATTTCAGATCACATTCTCCGCACATGAATTCGCTTCCTAATTGAAAGAGGCGAGAATCCTATTTATACAAATTTTCTGCCATTTTTTTGGCTCCGACCTATCATAACAATTTTTATTTATTTTTAAATAAAAATTAAATTCATGTCTGTTGGGCCGACTTGTAAAAGGCTTATCAGGCCGACCATTTTATGTTTGATCAAATTTTATTTATCAAGCCGACTAGTATATATGCAAATATAATTTTTCTTTCTTTGACATTCAAACTCTCAACCCACAATATTCTTTGATAATATTCCAGATGTGTCCAAGTGTTATCATGCTACAATGTGTACAAAGTGTGTGGGTGCCAAACCTTTACTTGCACCATGACTATCTCCAAGGGTTCCAAAACCAAGATGCCATGCCAAATATTTGTCGAATTCCATATAATGTTTTTTTCTTGGTCAAATATTTTCCCTTTGATTGCAATCATCCTTGTTTTCTTTTTCCAAGTCATATTCAAATGACCACATTATGGGTCATTCGACTCATTAGGTGTTTCAATGGCTTCAATTCCCACATACAATGTCCTTGTTCTTTGTCATCTCTTTCCATCCACACACTTGGTTGCTTGCTTGCTTTGGATTCATGTCATGCCATCACACTTCACCTTTTTCATTAATGATGTCATCAATGACAATCATAGACAACAATATTCATCATGGTGAAACTAAACCAATTCATGCACATGTTGCCTTTAATTTTTACTTTGACCACTTTGATACTCTCTTCTTTATTCCATATTAATAGATGGATGGTGGTTTTTGCTCAGTGCCCTTTATTTCAAGTAATATCAATTAAATTTAATCTAACTTAGTTTAAATGGGTGTGTTTTTAAATAAGGTCTTCAAGTTTGGTTCATGAAAATGATGCCCCATTTTTCCTACATATTTCGTGTATGCAGATGCCTCTAGCAATGAAATTTTTACCTGGAACAAGCATGGAGCAACATGTAGCTGAAAAATTAGACCATTTTATTCTCTCAAAAGACCTTTTGTTTGGGAGGATGGAGTAGGAACCCATAATCCTCCCAATTGGATCAGACCACTGGCCAATTCTTTTATACTGGCACTCTAGAGAAATATCAAAAGGAACTCCCTTCCACTATGACAAAATGTGGATTTCAAATTTTCAATTCAAGGACATGATAAAAACAATGATGGAACCATGTAGAAGTCAATATCGGTTCAAAAAACTAACATTCCAAAAACAAGATTAAATCCTAGAACACAAAAAACTTTGGAAACATATTCTTCCAAATGCAATAGTTGGAGACTAACTTGCTCAACTTGAGAGGAAATAATGGCCACAGGCATGATGGACACTCGCACCCTTCACAAAAAGGAATTGGACCTCAATGATCAGATGGTTATGCAAGCTCAATCAGAAGAGTAACACTGGCAACAGAAGTCCCACATAACATGGCTTAAGGAACACAATAAGAATAATGCTTTCTTCCTCCTAGCCTGAATGCATTCTGGCTCAGTCCAGGGATGATTTATGGAGCATTCTCCAATCTTGCATGTGACCAGGTGGCTTCCTCATAATTGTCAACTTTAGTGCATTTTCCAATAGGAGAGGTGTACATATTAAGTGGGTTACAGCTTGCAGTTGCAGATGGGCATGCGTGCTTTGGTTCTCTTTCCATTTGGTTAGTGCATGCACCATCATTTGACTCCATTGTCAAGTGGACAAGAATATTGATGTAGGAATATTTCCATGAATCAGCTTTTAGAGCCTCAGACTATAGATACCTCATGGTTCTCAACACCTTGCAAGAGAATGTCACCCCCTTGAGTCACCATTGTTAAACCATGTATTTCCTACACAACTAAATGGGTAAGATCCATCTATAATGGCATGTTTATTACAGGTGCATCAAGGTTTTTACAATAAGCAGAGTTTATTAGAGTCAGTTTCACTGTATTTCAGAAACAGTTATTTCTAGTAGTTTGCTTTATTCTAAGAGCCAAAGGTATGAGGTATTCATAGGGGTAAGTTCCACCTAGACTATTTATTGTCGGTTCTTCACAGTAATCAGAGTTTATTAGATTCAGTTTCACCGTATTTGAGAAACTGTTATTTTTATAAGTAGTTTTCTTTTTTCCAAGAGCCAAAGGTATGGGGTATTTAAAGGGTTAAAACTTAATATCCATCTAGACTCTGTCATGTTGGTTCCATTGCAAGTGCATCCAGGTCTTCACAGTAATCAGAGTTTGCTAGAGTCAAATTCTTTGTATTTGAAGAATTGTTTTTGAATAATTTGTTTTTCTTCTAGGAGCCAGAGATAAGGGGTCATCATTTCAATCATGTCTACATTTTCTTGGTTATTACAAGTTGAAAATATCAATGACAATGTCAAGAAGTATTTTTTGGGTGATATGAAAATAGTTTCACGTCACTGGTTTTTTTAACAGTTTTGTTTTTAGGGTTACGTGTTGTTTTTGAGAAAATAGTTGGGTGCCTTGTAGAAACAATAATCTAATGAGACATTTAACAATATGCAATATATTGTTTTTTTAGAAAAGTCTATTTTTAAACATGCTATATTTGATTATTTATCAATGTTTAAAAACTACTTTATCATGATTTATTCGATCCTTTCAAGTTTTCTAAATTGGCCATTCCAAGGGCTTATAGATATTTTAAAACTTGATTGGAAAGAATGATAATTTTATTCGAGTGTTTCATGTTTAGCACTCCAATTACAAAGGCATGGTAATTGTCAAAAATCTACAGAGAAGATTTTTTAATTTTACAATAAACAAGAATGGTACAAAAATCCAAATTTATTATATTAATTAACATCCATTAGATAGGAATTATGAGTTTTTCCTTTGGTATTTTATAAATAGGATACATAAGGATTACAAGTTTTTTGGATTTTTTTATCTAACTAGAAAAGGTAGAAGAAAGAATGAGGCTCTTGGTTATCAGAATCTTCAAAATTTGAGTAGCGTGCCTCTCTATTTGCTTGACAAAAACTAAAAAAAACAAACAAAAATTATTAAAAACCACCCTAAAACAATTTAAGAGTGTCTTTGGGACAACACTACAAATCCTAGGCTCCAAATCCAAGATACCAGTGGAAGATATAAAAGCCACCTTCTTCACAACCCTACTAGTGGGGACTATGTAGGCATACTTTGTTGCTAGTTTTGGTGGATATGAAGAACTAGGATCCTTAAGAAATCCTAAGGAGCCTACTTGAAAAATATAAGGGGACACTTCCATGGCCTTCATTCTATGCAAGAAAAAGAAGGAAATGCTGGCTAGGGTAGAAAGGGAGGTGATGAGCAATGTAGCTCTCTTCATCCTCCAAATTTAATTGTAAACCATGTGTCTCTATTACAATTAGAGACTTCAATAAATTGTAGATTGGATCCATAGCTAAAAAAAAATTTGTTAAAAGAAATTTTAACCCTTTTCCAAATGGATCACAAAATTTCATTTTTTTCATTTCTTAGTATATTGATTATTCAATATAATACATCCAACTTCTAAAGAGTGCCTAACTAATATCAAGACTAGTCTTGATTTTCCGAAAAGAATGATTGTGCAATAAAATCTAATATATGGAAATAACATCACAAACTAGAATGATAATCAACAATTGCATACCTCAATTTTTTGTCATTTTGTTTCAAAAATCCTTTCCTTTTCTTCCTCCTCGACAGAAAGATGTATGAGTGTTAGGATTCAGGAACATAGCTTTTAAAGCATAATATTAACAAAGACAACACAAAATCCCCTTCAATAGGTGAAATTTTGATAAATGTATGCTCCACAAATTATTGTTGTTAAAACAATTATTTATCAATCCATGTATCAAACCTTGAAAGAGAATTCATCTTATGCCAGTTCTGCAAGTACATATATGTTTTTGACATGGGGGTAATCAACATTAAAAACTATTGGGATAATTAATGTCCACTTTTGTTGAGTAATTTAAAAATAGAAAATTCATCTATGGGGCCATGGTCCAGCAATGAAGATGGTGGCATATCATGCCACCAATCAAGATTCAATTTTCCCTAAGACACGAAGAAGTTGTTGGGGCCAGCTGCAAGTCCATGTTGCATATTGGAAAGTTTTCCCTCTATGAAGGATACTTCGTCGGATTTCCAATATCTATGTAGTGAAAATTGTCGTCGGATATCCATTAACCGAACATATATGCTATGCTACTGACAACCTCAATTCATGGGTTATATGACTTTAGGCATGTCTACAGGGAGCACAATATGAGTGCATATCATTTATCCAAGGAAGCATTGAATATGAAGGATGATCTCCTGTCCTTCTCATAATGTTTAAAAGGATAAATCATTGAGGAAGGCACAATAAAAATATTTTAAGAGATTTTTTACTTATGTGGCATATTTGGTTTTGGTTCTTTTGACTATGGGATACATTAGTAGCATCTTTCTTGTTTTATCCGAGGATACAAATTTTGTTTTCATCCACAAGGGGTGTGTTTTTTATCCACCCTCGATGCCTTCTTGGATAAGCTATTTGGGCTCCTTATGTTCTCCCTGTGGTATTTATACTTCAATCATATTGGTATTGTGAGTTTTGCCCCTCCCCTTGGGAAAGCTGTTGATACTTATCTCCACTCGTGTCTGGAATAACTTATTGTCAAGACTATGTACAAGTTACCTTTGATTCACTATTGAATATTAAGGAATGCCTATTTTTCTTCTGAAAAAAGTTACAAAATATTAGCAAATTATTTTATTATATATATTGAGATCCGTAAACTCGGCCTTTAATATTTTTGGTGAGGAAACAAAATAAATTTAAAAATCTACACCTACAAATTTTGTCCAAAACGTAGTTTGTATTTTTAGATAAATTGGATGAAGCATTCGCAATGGAACCACTTGATATCTATCTCTTGTTAAAGGACTATTTGATGAACTGTTATACCAGAGAATTATTGATATTATTCAAGATAATGATATCACTATTATGTCATGCTTATAAGTCTATCCAAGTTTTTTTTGGTAACTTTCTCTTATTTGCCAAGTTTTTTTCGGCCATGGTGCAGGTAGAAACCAAATAGATATTTGTCAGACCTTTCTTCCTCGATGGGATTTTAGGAATGCTAGAGGAAAGTGAGACATCCAGTAGGTCTAGAAGGGCTAGATCAACTAGATGTCAAAAGATCAGAAAAAAATTCAATAAATGCATGGAATTTTTTCTCGTAGGACGGGGGTCATGTTCATATGATCATGAGACAATAGGAGACATCGAAGTTCCCTTAAGGTACAAACATATAGTGAAATAATGGGTACCTAGGGATCGTCCTCAAGTCAACATTGTTTTTTGTGTGAATGAGAGGATATATATAATTGCACCATCATAATTACATGGATTGGGGCTGTTTTGCATGGATGGCATAAAGGTCGTTTATGGCAGATGAATAGAATTGATGGAGTATGTTGGAACCTCTTACAACTACAATGATTGGATGTGCCTGGTCCAATATACATGAAGTATGCATAGATATGGGTTGTCAGCAAATTAGTTACAACTAAAAGACAAAGATCCAAATAAAGGAGAAACGTTGTACATTGACGGAAGGCCAAAGACAGCTAGGAATATTGCGGGGTTTATAAATAGTACACAACTAGGGTCTACACTTAAGCAACCCAACTGCATATTTGAGGGGTGTGAAGGAAATTGTGTCTTTGTATGTGTCATTAAATCAATAGCTACTGGGGAAGAGTTGATTATTAATTACAATTTGAATCAAGTAGATACAAACATGGTTACCCAATCTTTTATTAATTATTTTAACATCTTTCGTATTTTTCGTTAGCAAATAATTATATTTTTTTATTAAATTTCCTATGTTGACTTCGAAGGGAGGTGATCAGGGGCCATCACCCCAGTAGTTGATGACAAGAGTACACCATCCTTGAGGAAACAGGCATACATCAAAATGTTACATTATTAAATTGTTTTAGTGATTATTTTTGTTTCTTTAGGTAATGTTTAGTATGTTGTTGATATAGGGTTCTGTCAGTGGAACCTCCCTCATAGTAGATGTTACTAGACCTGCCTCGAGGCAAAAGGTATACATGAATTCCATTGTAAAATTTGAATCTTGTCTATTCATTTAGTTTATATAATATTGTCTATATTCCATGCAAAGTGTTGATCGGGGAAGAAAACCTGTTGTTGATCAGACGACTGTAGCCTCAGGGAAACAGGTAAACCTGAATGTAATTATACAATATAAATACTTCAAAATTGTACACATATATAAAATGTAACATAATGTTTATTTTGTTATGTATTTCTTTTCATTTTTATAATTGTGTTCATTTTAATAACGTTGTCTACTTTTTTTGCAGGTGGATGATCAAGGAAAGTATCGAGTTGTTGATCAAACCACACCGTCACCTAGGCATCTAGTAAACCTAGATGTAATTCTAGGAATCTATCATGATAGATATTTTTTGATAATATAATTTTTTTCTCAGATTATTGCTTCAACAATTAAGCAATGTTTTATATATTTTTGTTGCAGACAAATGATTCGGTTTATGAAACAGCAACACAACAATCCATATATTTTGATGTCAATGAGTTGTTAAATGATGCTAACATTGGTTCTTTTATAGAACTAGTGAAGATACTAGATAAGACCTTGAAAAAAATCATGCAGATATGATTCGTTTGCTATTCTTAATTCCACAAACAGATGAGATCAAAGAAAAGGTTAAAGTGTTGATGCATAGATCTCAGTTCTTGACAATAAGTTGTGGAATCATAATATGAATTCATTTAGAACTTTATAATTTTATAATTTTATATGATAGTGAACTTATAATTAAATGGTTTGTATTTACAAGAATTTCTGCGACCACACACTGGTGGTGAAGGCGATGTAGGAACCAGTGAGTAAACCACTCCACATACACCACATATTGCACCTATTTTTTCGACATAATAGTCGACAACATGTTCTGCGACACCTCTAAGACCAGTAGAGGGTGTGGTTGATGTTGGTCGATGCACAACAAATCGTGCAGAGGAAGGGGTGGAGGCAGAGTCTAATACTAATGTTGATGCTGAAGCAACATTTCCTGGATCTTCCCATGTCACTAGCATGGTTTCAATAGTGACATTATTTTTCATGAACAAGGAACTCATTCAAATAAAGATAGAGAAGACTCCAGGTAATTATAGACTATTCAATTTAGTTTTTATAATTTGATTGTAATACACCAATAAATAAATAAAAATTTAAGTATTGATGGCATGATTGTTTTGTAGGAAATGATGTATTTTATAAAAATATAAATGATTGGACCTTGGAGATATGCGAGCCCACAATTCGCACAAGCTGGATAAATAAAATAAAAAAATTAAAGAATGAGTTGACTAATCAGTTGGTTGGCATGTTCAGCAAAGATATATTTGATACAACGAAGGTCCTAAAGAAGGATGGATTACATATGAATATTGTCCAAGACCAATATAGGGTTCACCTAGAAAAGAACCCTAGGTATGAGCATCCTCCAATGATTCCATCAAGGGAGTAGAAATCCCTAGTGGAAGATGAAAAATATAGGGCTCTCAGAAAAGTAGGAAGCATACCACTAGGAATAGGGAGGTATGCACTACATTCCACAATGGAATGGTAATCCTTATTATTATTTATTTTTATATCGAATTTGGAACACCGACTAATGTAAATCAACACTTGATTTGGCTGTGAGACACATCAAATGACACAAAGGAAAGACTGGATAAAATTGGTCAACACAAGCTTGGGCCTGGTGGTTATTCAAATTTGGTAGCATGATTTGTAAGTTTCGAATACTCGATACTGCATCTAAATAATAAATACAATTTGTTTTTGTTTTATTCCATCGCAAAATATAAAATTAATGGCATTATGCAAATATGTAGGTCGAACGATTCAAAGAAGTTCCCACTCATGAATACTTGAATCTTGGCTTCCAACATGGCTTTAAAGTTGTTGTTGAATGCCAAAAAATATTTTCTTGGCATACACGATCTTCTGCTGATCCATCTAGTGCAAACGTAAATAAAAACTATATAGTTTAATGAAAATTTATTAATTTTCATGCAAACTATTCACTATAAATAATTTACATAAAATATTTATTCTGTTTTAAGTAGGAAAATAATGATATCGTTAATGTCGATGATGTACACCAACCAGTCAAAGATCATTCTTCGATTCTTGGTAATGAATTTATTAATATGCTACTATTTTGTATAGATAATTGCAAATGATGAACATTAATTGTACTTCTCCTTATTTCAACTATAGAGCATGCACATGGTCACACTGTACATGTTGAGACTGGATAGGATAATGAAGAACATGATGTGCCCACACCAAGTAAAAAACCACCTTTGTAATGTTTGTTTAAATGAAATACTTGTAATTATAAAAACAAAAATAAATTAAGGAAACATTTTCACATTATTGCAGTAATTCCAAGCCCCTTGCCGCAAGATCCAAGTGGAGAGCAATCTACAAGGGAGACCGAACAACAAATTCTAGAAGATGCACTTCTTGCTCATTTTGTAAATAGAAGAAAAGTAAAAAAAAGAAGTGCCTAAAGAAATTTTGAGTAATTTTTTTTTATAATACAATGCCGTGCATGGATTTTTCACTATTTAATGAATGAATGGTTTAATGAATGCTTTAATGAGTGGTTTATTGAATGCTTTTATCGGCTATTGACTAAATGAATGGTTTAATGAATGATTTAATTAATGGTTTAATGATTTTTTTTTCATATATTAAATGAATGAATGGTTTAATGAATGATATAATGAATGGTTTAATGAAAGTTTTTTTCAGCTATTGAATGAATGAATTTGTACCAAATTTTCATTTTCAAGTAGATGCATTGTGTTTGGGGAATTGAAACTGATGTGAGGGGGGGGAGAGGGGCCATAAGAGCTTCCACCTTCATGTGGTTGGTCCTGTTTGGTAGAGAATTTTAAATTATTCTCGAAAAGAGAGGAGCTCAATGAATGGTAAGGAATTATACATTAAAAAAATTATTTCTATAATTGTAGTGTTTAAATTTTACTATTGCTATTTGACTCATCCATTGGAACTTGTTACAGATAGCATTGGAAAACATTTTCATATTTCAGAGGAAAATTTGGCTTTTGATGTGATCAATGGACTTATATACATAGTGTTGTGGTTCTCCATGTTTCCTCAGGTGATCTCTTATTACCAATTATTTTACTTGAATATTATTGTAATTTACATTGTTAAATTAAAAAATTCCATCAACCGTAAAATGTTCAATATTATTGTTGTTTTTATTCATTGAGGCATACTACTCAAACTGTATTTTTTTAGCTTCATTTTTTTATTTTCATAAACATGCAAATATTTATTTGATGGGTCCTAACATGAAATTATTTCAACAAAAAAATATTTGTATTACGTTGAAAATTATTGAAATAGACGACAGTTCCAAGCTCCAAAAATCAAGGTAAGTTGTACCAAAAAATTATAATTAGTATCGCCAACATAGTTTTGTTGCATGTACATTTTGCAAAAAAAAATCATGGAAAATATTATTTATCTTTCCTTCCTCACATTTTGTTCATCAATCAAAACTTGAAGAAACCAGTTGCTAAGTTCACAAGGATATATGCCCCATTCGTTTGTGATTATCGCATTTTTTGTCTGTATTCATTAATATACCCAATCACATAGAAAAATTGACAACAAAGAATCTTTTCACCTCATATAATATTTGAAAGATAGTAAGGGGACCTCATGGATCAAATTTACCCTTTAAAACACCTAGAACTTGCCAAGAAAGGAGGTGCACACCACTCGATTAACCCATTACATAAGAAGAAAGAGAAAAAGTATCTTATTTGATCCCATGATCTTGATTACAAATAAGGAGCAGTTGCCTTATTTATACTTGAAAAGGATAAATTAACCCTCCTTTTAAGTCAACCTACCTAGTTGTATTTTGATACCTAGTTGCAACCAAAGAATTTGTTCAACATGGACATTATCCCTAATCCTATGATATTTTGTAAAACATGCTCCATGCTTGGAAGGGGGTAATTGTCCTTGGGAGACATAAGGTTAATATTACTAAAATAAATACAAATATGAATATATAAATTCTTATTTCTAATAGGAACAACAATAGCAATCTAGTTTGAATACCTAATAGGGGTGATGACGTGGGAATCCATGAGATTTTGTAACTTTCTCTATATCACCAGAGTTACATTAGGGTTCATCTGTGTTTAATGATTTTATTTGAATGGTCTTTCATCATTGTCAATGGAATTGATCTGGTGGATTATTCATCTTCAATTAATTACACTGATCCAATATGGTACAAGGTTATTAATCTATGGTTCAAAGAACATAACATATGTTTTGACTCATATTCTAAACGTCACGCAGTTATAGCCCATGCAGTTATAGCATAGTCGTGCATTTATAGCATAGCCGCGCAGTTATAGCCGTGCAGTTATAGCATGGGCCGTGCAGCTTGCGCACCGTAAAGAGAGAGGCGCCTGGTTCGTGAAAAGCCGCGCGGTCACGTATGCTGCGATGTTTGTAGATGCTACGATGCTGCGACGTTGTGGATGCTGTGATGCTGCGACGGTTGTAGATGCTGCGATGCTGTGACGTTTGAGGATGCTACAACATTGTGGAGCTTAGTCATATGCTGTGACGGTTGTGGATGTTGTGACATTGGTGGCAAAGCCCGCACAGTTAAAATGGAAACATCAAATGTTTATTGCATTGGGTGCGCGGTTAGCTAGTTGTTACGTTACGTGTGGCATAGCCCAGTTGCAATTCATTGCCATGTGTTGTGAATCAACATATGTGTGTGGAGTTAGTTTCAATGGTTTGGGGATATGGAACGTCGTGGTAACATAAAACTTGTGCAGCGATTTGGCGGGACTGCAGGGTTCAGTTTTAGCATATGGTTGTAATGATAATAAAGAAGATAACAACTGTGATGATAAACGGGAGCCAAATCCATTAATTATCCCGACGCTAAGTGCTTAAATATAGGATGTTGGCCACATTTCTAAGGGAGATGAAGGGGGCGATTAAGGGAGATTCATATCCCTAAGAGTTTAGTTGTAATTTATCCAGATTTTTGTTTGTATTTAGAGGTCGACCACTCTCTGTTATAATCTGGCTTATTTGCTTTTTGAAGACTAGATTGTAATTTCTAGAGAGGAGTCTTGAGGACTTTCTATCCAGCATTCTGTTTGTACAGCTGCTGAACTTGATTTTGCAGAGGGAGTTTGTGGTAAATTTTCCCAGATGTTGTGTCTGTTTCAAGTCGACTATTTTCTCTGAATTATTTGGCTTCTTTACCTTTGAATTCCAATTTGTAATGTTAAAGAGAGAGGTCTTGAAGACTTGTGCCCAGCAATCTATTTTATAGCTGTGAAGTTGATTATACAGAGGTTTTTAGAGCACAGAGCATCGTGTTTCTGTAGATGTTGTTTTTGTAGAAGTCGACATTCTCTGTTATAATTTAGCTTTCTTTGCCTTTTGAAGGCTAATTGTAATTTCCAGAAGAGAGGTCTTGAAGACTTTGTACAGCATTATGTTTATAGTTGCTGAAGTTGATTACAGAACCATGTTGTACCATTTTAAGACCATTAATTGGATCGGTACCCATTGGAGAGGGACCCGGAGACGTAGCCCAGTGAAGGGGGTGAACTCCGTTATCAACTTTTGTTTATGAGTCTCTGATTTTGTGTTTCTTTTTGTATCTGTTTACCAGTTTTGTTGTTCTCATTTCGGTTTCTCATTCCTGTCTCAGTTTGTTGTTCATTTCTATTTCTAAGCATTCAATTGAGGTTAATGCTATTCCAGGAATTAAGTAAACTGATTAAATGCATTCATTAAACTTTTTAATGCACATAAGTTGAGATCCGATGAATCATGTTATGGTATCAGAGCAAGTTAACTGCTTGTGCAAGTTTGTGAATGCTTACCAGGTCCGAAGCAAAGCATGGTGAAGGAGAATTAATCGAAGGATATCTTGAGATTGGCTCAAGAAGAAAATTCTCAAGAACCATGTCTTCTCCACGAGGGGAAGAAGAAGGACATACAAAACGGGAAAAACCTGTTATTTCTGAAACTGAGTTTTTGGAGGCTTTCATGAGCATGAAAGCCATGATAGAAATTCTACTCGATGAACGAGTAGAAAGGAAGAAGAAAGAAGAAGGATCTTCATCCAAAGATGCAGAAGTAAAGAAGGAAGAAAAGGGTAAAGGAGTAGGAGGTGATGGTGATCCTCCTGAAACTAATCAATCTTTCTCTTCTTCCCATACTTCTCATTCAAATAATGCAAGTCCTAATATGCCTTATTTCAAATTGGATGTAAAATTTGAATTACCTATTTATAATGGAGATTTAGATGCTGAAAAGTTAGACAATTGGATCAAGCAGCTTGAAGTATATTGTAGGGTGCAGGGAATTACTGATGACCCTTCTAGGATTCAATTGGCCACTTTGAGGATGAGTGGTATGGCTCTTACTTGGTGGGAGATCAAGATTCAGCAAGATCTTCGAAAGAATGGTAAAATTATTTCAATTTGGAATGAATTCATTGAAGTATTAATGAAGCAATTTTATCCTTTAGGTCATATGCAACAATTAATAATGAGCTGGCAAACTTTTAGACAAGCTAAAGGACAAAGCATTCAAGAATATACTCATGAATTTAGAAAGAGGGCTATTGCATTGAATGTTCCATTAGATACGCAAGAAACTCTTCTTAAATATATTGGTGGCATGCATTCTTATCTGCGACATACTTTGTTGATGTTTAACCCCAGTAATTTGTATGATGTATGTGTTCAAGCTACACATTTAGAAGCCAGGGGTAAGCATGATGATGATTCTTTTATGAAGAAGTCATCTAAATTTGACAACAAAGATAAAAGCAAAGATAAGGGAAAGAAAACATCTACCATCACGAAAGAGGGTGAAAAACCCACATGCTCACATTGTCAGAAAGGGCATGATGTTTCTAAGTGTTGGAAACTTCATCCAGAATTAAGGCCAAAGAAGTATGGAGGAAATAAAAACAAAGATAAGGATAATCAAGCAGTTACTGCAGTAGTGATTCAAGACTTGGGATCTGATTCAGGTGATGAGACTAAGATCACAGCAATAGGGATCCGAGGTAAAGATAAAGGTATATCTCTTTCCATTGATGCAAGTTCACGTTCTAATTCATGTGCAAGTACAAGTACAAATATGCTATCTACTTCTATGCAAAGTGATAAAAGAAGAAGTGAACTGTTTCATGTTCGTGTCATTACAAAACATACAAAGATTGATACATTGTTTTATAGTGGTTCTCAAGTGAATTTGATATCAGAAGAAGTGGTTAAGAAATTGCATTTAGTTACTATGCCTCATGAAAAACCCTATCCTCTTGGTTGGGTTACTAATGATACACAATTGCAAGTTACAAAGAAATGTGTTTTGAAATTTGCAATCACTGAAAAGTTTATGGATGAGATAGAACTAGATGTAGTACCACTTGACATTTGTGGAATTGTACTTGGGAGTCCATATTTGTATGATCGAAAAGCAGTCTTTTATAGAGAGCAGAACAAATATCATCTCTTTAAAGGTGGTGTGGAATACATTGTTCGTGCACATCGTATGAAAACAAATCTATCATTAGTCACTACAAGTCAAATGAAAATGATAGTGAATGCTAGTAGGAAGTTTGCATTAATGGCTGTTAAATGTGAATCATTGGAAAGTGGTCATTTGGAACATGGAATTAAATTAATTAAAAGTGTTCCCGAGTATGGTGCCTTGTTACAGGAACCTAAAAGACTATCACTTACCAGAGATGTACAACATGAAGTGCAGTTGCAGCAAAGCATGCCTTTCCCAAATTTTGGCATGAATCTGATGATTATTCAAAAGACTGTTTATGATTATGTAAGGAATTTGGTGGGGATGTACACACCTATTCATACTTCATCTCGTCCTTGTAAAAATGTTGTAAAGGAATTTGATGGGAGACTACCAATTAGTTTGTGCTTTTAGTATATTGGGGTTCATGTTGGGCTTCCTATGACTATTGTACATGTTCGGCAAGTCTTCCGAATGCTGGGGACATTTTGGTCAGTTTTATGGAGTCTTAGGGACACTAATTTTGAAAGAAGCACAATGTATTGTTCACATATTATTGGGAAAACATGGGTAGTCAGTAGAACAGTCATTCAATTTCTCCAGACTTATTGGGATAAACTTGGGATAAACATCCTAAGGATTGGGATGAACAGTTGCAGCACATGCAGTGCATTAAGTCTCCTTTTGAGGCTTGTTTTTGTTATCTGTTGAGGTCACATGTGGACTTTTCTTTCGGCACAAAAGATGTTAGAGTTGGACATCATGATGCAAATAAAGCAGTGTAGTAGATAGTGCAATAACAACAGGAGATGAGCCAGGCAATTTGCAAATCCAGACATGAAAAACATCATCCTTTTGAATTTGAAAAGCAAGGATGTATGGAGATTGGAAAGGTGAGGAAGCTGTATCCTCACTTACTTGTAGAATGATTCAATATTTTGGTGGTCCAAAAGCTCTCCAATGGGGAGGAATGATCCGGTGGATTATTCATCTTCAATTAATTACACTAATCCAATATGGTACAAGGTTTTTAATCTATGGTTCAAAGAACATAACATATGTTTTGACTCATATTCTAAACATTGTGTAGTTATAGCCCACGCAGTTATAGCATAGTTGCACAGTTATAGCCTAGCCACGTAGTTATAGCATCGGCCACGTAGCTTGTGCACCGTAAAGAGAGAGGTGCCTGGTTCATGAAAAGCCACACGGTCACGTATGCTGCGACGTTTGTAGATGCTGCGATGCTGCGACGTTGTGGATGCTGTGATGCTGTGACGGTTGTAGATGCTGCGATGCTGCGACGTTTGAGGATGCTACGACGTTGTGGAGCTTAGTCATATGCTACGATGGTTGTGGATGATGCGACATTGGTGGCAAATCCCACACAGTTAAAATGGCAACATCAAATGTTTATTGCATTTTGTGCGCAGTTAGCTGGTGGTTACGTTACGTGTGGCATAGCCCAGTTGCAAGTCATTGCCACATGTTGTGAATCAACATATGTGCGTGGAGTTAGTTGCAACGGTTTGGGGATATGAACGTCATGGTAACATAACGCTTGTGCAACGATTTGGCGATACTGCAGGGTTCAGTTTTAGCATATGGTTATAACGATAATAAAGAAGATAATAGCTGTGATGATAAAGGGGAGCCGAATCCATTACTTATCCTGGCGCCAAGTGCTTAAATATAGGATACTAGCCACATTTCTAAGGGAGATAAAGGGGGCAATTAAGGGAGATTCAGATCCCCGAGAGTTCAGCTGTAATTTATCCAGATTGTTGTTTGTATTTAGAGGTCGACCAGTCTCTGTTATAATTTGGCTTATTTGCTTTGTGAAGACCAGATTGTAATTCCCAGAGAGGAGTCTTGAGGACTTTCTGTCCAGCATTCTGTTTGTACAGTTGCTGAACTTGATTTTGCAGAGGGAGTTTGGGGTAAAATTTCCTAGATGCTGTGTCTGTTTCAAGTCGACTGTTTTCTCTGAATTATTTGGCTTCTTTACCTTTGAAGTCCAATTTGTAATGTTAAAGAGAGAGGTCTTGAATAATTATGCCCAGCAATATGTTTTATAGCTGTGAAGTTGATTATACAGAGGTCTTTAGAGCATAGAGCATCGTGTTTCTGTAGATGTTGTTTTTGTAGAAGTCGACATTCTCTGTTATACTTTATCTTTCTTTGCCTTTTGAAGGCTAATTGTAATTTCCAGAAGAGAGGTCTTGAAGACTTTGTACAACATTCTGTTTACAGTTGCTGAAGTTGATTCCAGAACCATGTTGTACCATTTTAAGACCATTAATTGGATCGGTACCCATTGGAGAGGGACCCAGAGACATAGCCCAATGAAGGGGGTGAACTCCGTTATCAACTTCTGTTTGTGACTCTCTAATTCTGTGTTTCTTTTTGTATATGTTTACTAGTTTTTCTATTCTCGTTTTGGTTTCTCATTCCTGTCTCAGTTTGTTGTTCATTTTTGTTTCTAAGCATTCAATTGAGGTTAATGCTATTCCAGGAATTAAGTAAACTGATTAAACGCATTCATTAAACTTTTTAATGCACATAAGTTGAGATTCGATGGATCAAGAATTGTATGATTTATCAACTTAGTATCATAGGTATTTAAATCATCATAAGACCACACAAATACATCCTTGGACTCCCTTACCAAGGCTTTCAATTTCATTTTCTCTTACGTACACCCCTTACCAAATTTGATGATCCTATTAGTCTCTTCAAATCCAATATTTATCTCTAGTACTTGTGTAGCCAAATCAATTTTGTTAGTACCTTTAATTTTTTTATATTTATACAAAAAACTACCAGCATCCATTAATATATGAGACAAAGATAAAAAACACTACCTCAACTGTCTGTTGTGTGTGAGGAATAACCATGCATGATTAAAGCAAGTAGCAAATGAAGCCATAAAGTGTACCCTTTGGTTTTGGGCCCTCAAAATTGCATTGATGGAAAATGATTCAAATCATTCAATCTCATCCCAAACTTCATCCCTCTATGTATTTTTCCTTGGGCTCTTTGCCTCAAAGAGGTCTATTACCTAATTTTCTATCAGCTTAGAATCAAAAACCACTTTCAATATTTTTATTCCCATTTTTCATCCCTACTAAAGACCTATAAATAAATCCTCATATCTGTCCATATTGTTTGTACAATAAAATTCCAAACGAAAAGGAAAAAGAAAGTGAAAACTACCCTTGCAGTTGCTCAAGAACTAGAACTTTCACCTTCATAGTCATAACAATGATTGATGCTACTGAGTCCAACATGCAATTTTTAAGTAATAGATCACTAACAAGCAATGAAATGTAAAAAGGGGGGTCCATTAACTTTTTTTTATACCAAGACATACCAAGGGGTGATCATTTTATGGAATTATGGAATCACCCAAACTCAAGAAATTGTTGATAGAATCCTTTTGACAAGGAAAAACAATTAATTTTGTTGGTAGCATTAAAATATTTATCTTTGATATCTCACTTACCACACATAATTGTGATTGAGCATGAGTAAAGAATCCTACTTTTATGGGGCAATCAATTGTTGAGTGTCCTTTTTAGTATGAGTTGGTTATTTGGTTGGCTAGTAGATGATTTGTTTCTCTTTACATAAGATTTTGTGATTTTTGTCACCAGAGATGGTGTCATTTAGATTCCATGGGAATACACACTAGTGGGCACTTTAATTTTTTCATGCATTGAATTAACCCAAAATTAAAGGTAAAAAAGCTTGCTTGGATTCCCTCATATTGGCTTGACATTTGGAATATGAATTCTTCAAAGGAAAACATGTTCAAGGAAGCATATTGTTGTTCATAAATGTATTGCATCTAATTTGTGGGAAACATGTATGTTGTTTGGATAAACACCAAAACAACATACATTTTATTTCTTGGGAAGTGCTTTTGCATGCATTAAATCAACCCAAATCTAAAGGAATAATATCTTGCTTGGTTTCCCTCTTGTTGGCTTAAAACCTGGTATACATGCAGTTTGAAATATTTACAGGAAACCATGTTCAAGAAGCGATCTTGTTCTTTAGAAATATATTACAACTAATTTTTGGGAAACATGTATGTTGTTTGGGTAAACACCTTTCGAACTGCTTCTTTTTTGGGCAAATTACATAAGCAACAATAGTGGTTAAACAATGCATAAGATTATGTATATCAACTTTCTTTTCAAGATGAAAATTTCATCTAAGCAAGGCCTTCCTTCAACAAAATACTCACTAATTTATAGGGGAAGCCTAATGATTTTGTAGACTTTAATCCTATATATATCTAAACATCCTAAAGTTATAGATGTCGGCAAAAGCTCAAACTATGCAAATGGTAAAAGGTATGCTCATAGAGGTGAAGAATGCACTCTTTCAAGCTATGGTTGGAGGAATCATTAGAAAAGAGGTTTGGCTATTTGATTTTGTTTTATGTTAGCTCTAATAGAAGTTGGTAACTGGTGAACTGTCCAGTGTGAGGGTGGATGCTACACAAAAACATGCTAAAGTTGCAGTCTAATAGGCATACTTCCCCATGTAAGATATATGGAAGCGGTATTAGAACAATATGAGCATCTCTCCAATGCATGATTTATCAACATAATTAATGTCAAGTGTGTAATATTGTAGATACCTATTGTTGCTTGGGCACCGAGGCTAGTTAAATGATTAATGGGTTGTTGATTGAGATGTATTGCAATGCAAATTCCTATTGGGGAAAGTAAGAGTTTGTCAAGAACATGATAGAGAAAGATATTGTCTTTTGAAGGCTTATTGGATTTTTTAAAAAGCTAAATCAAAATAAGATAGATTTTTCTTCTTGCATAACTTTTAACTCTTGGTTTTAATGACCTTTTATTTAAAGTAATTAAGGTTCTATTTATAGATGGACTGACATGTATTGACCTGAATACTGCTAGAACAAAACATTGCTATACTTTTAAGATCAATGAAATAATTTTTTTGTGTCATCCATGTTCTGTATGTGTTAGCAACATACTCTCGGGATACCTTATAGCCTACTATGTATCTCAGGTGAGAATCAATAATTTTCTCCTCCCCAACATTATGACTAATAGTTAGTCAATGAGCACTTTTTAAGTATTCTATCCTCTTGAAAAAAGGCGAGAAGACAAATTTTGGATTTTTCTATGGATTGCATTGGCATCTTTAATAATGCATCAAACTCTGAGAAGCACTAGGGAAAAAAGTGTTTTCTATAGAGGGTGTAAGAAATCTTAAAATTGATTGCTTGACTAGTATTGAATGGTTTTAGTATCTGGGTATAGCTTGTCTAGGTGTCTAAATTCCTTTAGAGTCATTTTTCTTTCAATATATTCCCTACAAATATTCAGAACTAATTCATTTTTAATACAGGAGAGCAAGCCAAAGACATCCGAACAAGGGTTCTTGTGAATTTTGATTTAACTATGAACTTTGGTTGCATATATATTCTTTTATTAATACAAAATTTCAACATAGAAATAGATAAACCTATCTTTTTACAACTTGAGAATATTCATCTCCTTGATGAGACATGATTGTAATGGTAAAATACCGTTTTACTATAAATTCTCGAACTTCCACCTTTCTAAAATACAAATAATCCATGAGTTCGGATAAAATAGATATGATGATGAAAGATTACAAAGTGAGTTCCATATATATATATTAATAGTAAAGGAACTTTGGATACTATCCATGAAAGGATGCATCATTTTAGAATAGTTTACTAATAACTATTTATTAACTATTAATTATTAATTATTAATATCAATATATATTAATATTAATGATTAATATTGATATTTAATAGTTATTATTAATTATATAATAGTTATTTAGTGATTATTTATTATATATATTTTTCATTACATTACCTCTCCCTTATAACTGCTTTGTCCTCAAAGCACAATTATGGAAGACTTTATCCCTTGTTCTAGCTCCTAACACTTTCTCATGACATTGTGTGTTGGTAGTTGCAACATTTGATGAAATAAGAAAATACATTCTTTTAAACATTGTGTGGAAATGTTGCGTCATTTGTGAAGTCATCCATCCAAGATATACCCTTAACGAAATTATTTGCGGATCGATTGTCGAGATTTGTCGATTTTGTCTTTGCTCTTTGTAGGAATAATAATGGTAATTTTCCTTTTGATTTTTTCATTTATCATAATGACTCTTGTGATTTGGATGGCAATAAGGAACTCGAATCGTCTGTGAAGTGTTTACTGGAACTTCAAATTTTGGTATTTCTAACGATTTTTGTAATTTTTTTCGAAACCATTTTCTATTGATTCTTGTAGCGATGTGACAATAAGATTCTTCTTTTGAACTTTGATGAGATTCGCATTGCTTCCCTTTTCTAGTGTTTGAATTTGAGCCTTTTATGAATTCTCTATTGCATTAGTCATCGTGTTTTTGTCGACACTTAATATCTTTCAATCTAGATTTTCTTGTAAAGATTTAGTATCCTCCTTTATCTTCCTAGCTTGTATAAGCATGTCTTGATTAACTTTCTCCAAGTGTAAGAGATATTCTTTATAATTTGAGTTGACGGCGCCATATTGATTTCCTTGATGTTTGGGTTCTCTTTCTTTTAAGTTTTTTATTTTCTCTAACAATTCCTAATTAACCTTTTTTAAGGAAGATCTTTCTTCATTTTTGCATGATAGTTATTTTTGAAGATCTCAATTCTCCTCTTCAAACTATTGATTGTGTTGAAACTTATCCTTTTTATTCTTGATTTGCATAAGTAATTTTTGGTTATGATCTTTTAGACGAGAGATCTCTTCTTCTTTACCAACAATAGCCTTGTTGAAATCATTATGTATCATCTGTATTGATTTCTCATTTCCCTGTAACAACATCTTTGATATTTCTTTGAAGTCTTCAGATGATGCGCCCTCTGATTTTGTCTTCATGTTTATGTCCGAGAATGTGATTTTTTTGTTTTTGTAGTGGAATGTCTTCAAATGATGCACCCTCTGATTTTGTCTTCATGTTAATGTCCAAAAATGTGATTTTTTTGTTTTTGTAGTGGAATGTCAGAAACATTTTTTCATCATTTAAGATAAAAGTACCCAATGTTTTTAGCCATGGTAATCCCAAAACTAGGCCATTGTTACTAGTCCACAGGGATTTAACTATAAATTGCGAAACACCAGTATAATCTACAATGTTCCATTGTAAATAACTTATTTCATATTCTTTGTTATTTTAAAAGTCTAACATTTCACTTATATTTTTCCTCGGAATCGCTAACTCATTAGCAAATTCATCGCTAATATAATTATTACAGTCGCCGGGAGCAATAGAAATAGTAATGTATTTCCCTCTAATTGTTCCTTTTATTTGGAGTAACATTGAAACAAAAGTTTTTAAAGTGCCTGGAAATCTTCCATTTTTTAGCCATAAGAATCCATTTTCTTTTGTTTGTGTTGAAATTTTATTTATTTATTTTGGACCTTTACTTCATTATATGCTTTAAAATTTTCACCTTCCAAATTCTAGTCCTTATCTTTTATTTTTTTCCAATAGTTTTGTAAAATTTCAGTACATTGGGTGGTTGGAAAGAATGAGTGTTACCTTCCCCACCTAATTTCAAATCTCGCTTGCTTCTTAGTAGCAATTATAATGCACTTTTAGATTTTTTTCCCCTTAAGTTTTGTAAAATGTGACTAGATTGGGTGGTTGGGAGGAATGAATGTTACATTCCCCACCTAAGCTCAAATGTCACTTGATATTTACTAGTAATTATTATGCACTTTTATATTCAAACCCAAACCCACTTTAAGAAACAACGTGTGGTTTCACTTTTGTCCTTCCTTTTTTATGGCAATCTTCCTTCTTCTTCTTTCTTTTTTTTTACATATTCCTTCTTATTTTTTTCTTTTGAATTTATTTTCTTGTTTTTACTTGGTCAAATAACATATGTTTAGGGACTCCCCAGGATTATGATTAAAAATCATGAAAT
This sequence comes from Pseudotsuga menziesii, assembly GCA_001517045.1. Classification (NCBI taxonomy): domain Eukaryota; kingdom Viridiplantae; phylum Streptophyta; class Pinopsida; order Pinales; family Pinaceae; genus Pseudotsuga; species Pseudotsuga menziesii. The sequence goes on along the minus strand of LPNX010991510.1, from coordinate 340,529 downwards.
GGCCAAAGGCCTAGATAACAAACTAGCTCTGATACCACTGTAACTGTAAAATACCATTTTACTGTAAATTCTTGAACTTCCACTTTCTAAAATAAAAATAATACATTAGTTGATAATATAGATATGGTGATGAAAGAATACAAAGTGAGTGCCATATATATATTAATCATAAAGGCACTTTGGATACTATCCATGAACGGATGTGTCATTTTAGAATAGTTTACTAATAACCATTTATTAATTATTAATATCAATATATATTAATATTAATAATTAAGGAAGTGCCTTACCCTATATCTAGAGCCGAATCTGGAAACCAGTTGAGAATGGGAAAAAACCCTAGAAATGGCGACGCCTAGGTGAAGGCTTCTCCTTCCAGGAATGTGGATTTGCAGAGCTTTGTCGAAATGGGAAGGCACCTTATTCTAAGGCCCTTTGAAATCCTGCGACTGGCTTTGTCAAGCAATACATCTATGGAGTCATCTTTCCACGGTGGGATACCAAGCTTCGTGAGCCAGGACTATGATATTTTGCGAGGAAACGGTACCGGCGGAGAGCCTGGCCATGGTGAGAATTCTACATGCAAAGCCCTCTCTATTTTCGTAAGATCTCTGAAGGGGGTCTCACTCTGTCTACACGTGAACCCATAAATCTATGTCTTGTAGCTAAAATCTTTGATTCAACAAGTAGATGGAACCCCTTTAGGACAACAGGGGCTCATCTTTGTAGGATGACAACTCTCGGACCACCAGCAACTCCAAATCCTTGGGATCTCAAAGGACACATGCATTTCCATGGTAGCAGGTCTACGGGGAGGAAACAACAGATCCTCTTCTTCTCTGCCCAAATCCTTCAAAGATGCAACGCGAGAAGGGCTCTCTGCCACTCAGAATTCGGTCCAGACCCCTCTCCTGGCCTACATTGTAGACAAATATGAGGAGGTCCCCACTTTGGAGATTAAGCACCGAGAAGTCATCCAGAACCTTATCATGCACAGGGAGAAGACCTTAATCTATAGATTCAATCGACTATGGCCAAAAACAAAATATCTCCTCAAGTGGATCAGCTCAAACTTTCCTGAGGACTCTCAAGTATTACTCTGATCTAAAGGTTTTTTCTTAGTGACTTTTCCTTCTCGAGAAGATATACTCTCAGTTACGAGTAAAGGGCCTTGGTTTTGGGGATCTGTTGGGTTGTTCATAGCCCCATGGTTCTCCAAATTTGACCCCTTAACTATGGTAGTGATGAAGGTGCCCATGTAGGTACATCTTCCAAACTTACCAATCCACTTCTGGACTCAATCGATCTTCGAAGGGATAGGAAACACTTTGGGTTGCTACTTGTCCACCGATGATACTTGCTCAACTCAAGGTCTATTTACCTTTTCTCGCAAATTCACCACCATTGATATAAGTTCTGGGCTCCCCAACATGATCAACCTAAAACTAGGCTACTCCATCTGGAGTCAAGCCTTGGACTATGAAAATACAGCCTTCAGGTGCAATATCTATCGACAAATGGGACACCTTCTTAATGCATGTCCACAAAGGAAACCCCAATAGCAATTATTAACGAAGGTTCATAGATCCAAAATCTGGCAACCGCATGAAGAAAACACATAAGATGACCAGATTGATGAAGACACGCCCCCAGCAGAACAGGAACAGGATCAAAGATCCACCCCACCTCCGCCCGAGGTGCACATGCCTCTTCAAGAAGATGAGTGCAAAAAAAGTGGCCCTCTACAAGGGCATAAAAGACACCATGAATCTTCCTCTTCAGAATCTGATAAATAACTCACTCATGATTCCATAGATGCGTTGCAATTGGCTTTAGTGTCCCCAGCTTCAGGGGGATGGATACAAGTCAAGAAAAAACAAGGGAAAAAAGGAAAGACCTAAGAATTAGCCCAGGGCTGGGATCTTCTTCTTTGTATTTTTCAAGTCATTGCTTCTCTCTTAGCTACCCTCTGCTATGATCCCATAGTGGATCTGGATTTAGTTTTTAGCTATGCTTTTTCGGCTGAGTGTTCTATAATATTCTTCTAGAAGCTAGCCACTCCTTTCTGTTTCACCTGGCCATCTGGAGGATAGCGAAAATTTGATTGTAACATTATTCTATTTTTAGGCAATAGAAGATTCTTCTCTAACTTACAAAAAATATATATATATATATTAATAATTTATATTGATATTTAATAGTTATTATTAATTATATAATAGTTATTTAGTGATTATTTATTATATGTATTTTTGTTCATTACAATGATGTTGGACATATCATCAAATACTTTGGTATGCTTTTCATGCATGTGTTGTTACTAGTGCAATAACTACTCCTCTTGATGTAATCAAGACCAGACTGATAGTTCAAGTATCCATTTAAGAAGTGATTTAAGCTATAGTCAATTCATATACAAGAGGCATTTCCTTTTGTAAACAATAAGATAGGAGAATCATCATGACAATGGTAATATAAATTTTAATTTTGGCTTAGGGAACATCAAATCAATACAAGGGTGTATTTGATTGTGTTTAGAAGATCGTGCAAGAAGAAGGATCCTATGCTTTGAAAAAAGTTATTTTTCTCTCAATGTTGGCCCACTTCTGCTACTTAAAACCCTTTCTCCACATGCATGTATTTTGAAACCTTTGCATTTATTTTGATTTGATAGTAACTTTATGCTTATGGACATGTAAATGAATCCTTGTATGTTTTTTTTACTCTGTTAATTATGGGTGTAGGTTTACCATAATCTGTTGCAAGTATATTTTTTTAATAGTTTATATAAATACATTTATTTTATCTATTTTCATTAGCCTGTAATATTTTTTATTGCATTACACTAGATCCTATTTTTATTAGCTTGTAATAATTTTATTTGTTTCTAGATTTGATAATTTGAATTTAGAGGCATGCGAATTACATTCAAATCCTCTTTATTTTAGATTTGAAATGCTTTCCATTTATTTTTTTTATGAATTTCAACGGGGTCGTCGGTTTTTCAACAATGTTGAAGTGGCACTTGTCGTCAGATATCCATTCAATTCAATGACTATGCTACACTACCGATGCATTAGTCATTGGTTATCCGATGGGAAAGAATTAAGCGTCGTCGGATTTACGAGTTGTTCTTGGTGAAGGAGGTCGTCAGATATCCATCGAATCTGACAACCCTACTAAACTTCCAATGCTTCCAGTCCGTCGATGATCTAACAGATACTAAGGGGCTCGTCAGATTTCGTACTGGAGTGATTTGTCACATATTTGACACTTGTAAAGGAGTGGTCATCGATAGGTTGACGGGTATGGAGTTCCATTAGATGTTAGTTTTTCAACAAGCGGGGGTCAAAAATCCGACAAGTAATTTCTGTGTCGGAACTGATGTGAAATTACACCAACGTTTTAAAAGAAAGAAAATTGTCAAATTGTCGACGTCAAGATGTCAAAATTTGGACATTTAGGCCATCGGAATTTGTGGTCAAATTCACTTATGCTTCCTTTTTTTATAAGAAAAATTAAATAAAAAATAAAGTAAAAATAGTTTTCTAGTTTCTTTAACGGTTTTAGTGTTGAGTCGGTCTAGTCTTGGTTTTGTAACCATGCTATGATACCATTTTGTCACACACCTCAAAATTGTAATTAAATTTTTTTTGTACATGCATTTAACCAACAATATTCATACAACTCTTAACAAGCAATTTTACTAATGAGTTAATTAATAATTCTTATGTAAGTTAATTATATCATCTCGTTGCCTATATCAGGTTTTTTCAGCTGCGGTAACGATGCAGTATAAATGTTGTGTACAACCACGGCTGAAGATGATGTTTTATAGTTTTTTTCTTTGGTTTTTATTATATTTACTAGGGCTTTACTAGCCCCAAGGGTTGGGAGACTACACCATAGTCTTAATCCCACCTTTCATGGTAATAAGGTTTTATGATAAGGTTTATGTGGCCATTATCCTTACCATAGTCCTAAGTGCATTGTATAAGGTGTTGTAAAGGACTTGGTCCTAATGGCGCAAAGGGTGTAAAGATTGAACATGGATTTGACATGTTCTGCAATGTTAATATATTAATATGTGTCATTGGTTTATATTGCAATGGTTTTTAGCATAGTTTACAAAGTTTGAAGCAAATGATTGACAAGCCATCATTAGTTATGGTTGAGGGTTTAAAAGTGTTGTACTTGGGTTGACCTCCCTTAAAATCATTTTTGAACTACGAGTTGACAGTGCATTCAGGATTCCACGTTGGCCTTGAGATATCCTCTCAGTCATCCATTTGTAATGTTCCATAATTATGGTTTTGCAAGAGTTTAATGTTTTCCTTTGTTGTATGAACCCTGCATTCGTGTTTGTTTGGTATGTAAGAGGGAGAGAGCCGAGCTCTGGTACGTTAATGCATAAATGTTGGGTTTTCTTGGTGTAACTGCTACTATGGTTTGATGGCAATGTAACTAGTTTATTTCCAAGGTATTTTTGTTCTTGTTCATGGCGTCCATGGCCATGTCCAACTCGTCGCTTCGCTCAGCCATTGATTAAAGTTCATCTCTTCCCTTCACCAGGTACACTTGGTTTAACGCTGCAAATTTTTTAACCTAAAGTTTATTTTTAATGACTTAACTGTAACTTACCATGCAACATTGGTTTGTGTAGGTAAAGGAGGAATAAGGGTCCTCCCAGAGAAGCTGACCCCTGGTCTCTCTACAACTTGCACAAGATAAAAGAAATGGTGTTTATATTTATGTTCAATCTTGTTTACAAGGTTTAATAAATTGTTTTGACTGCCACTAATGCCTTTGTTGCAGGTTGGGAGCACTAATGAGGAAGGAGATAGGGTCACCTCCTCTCAAGATTGTGTCTTAGAATGCCCAGCTAAAGAAACAAAAACCCCAACTCTAATTTTCTTACTATACAAATAATAGATTTCATCCACCTTTGTTAATATTTATTGTGGTTTATCACAGGTACTAGAACCTGAGCAAACGTAGCCGAACGGAGGAAAATCCATTCCAGATCTGTGCACGATAAGTGTTGTGTGTGTTTATTAAAAACCCATGGGTTTTACCCTATGTTTTATAGAGGGATTTATAGCCTCTCTAATTCATATTAGTTTTAAGTGCATTAAGGTTTATTTTTAGTGCTTGTGTTGGTACTGTGGGTGCCATCGTGGATGGTATTACCACCACTTTGCTTACTCTATAATTCAATTTTATTTAAGGTTTCAAATGTAGATGGAAGCCATCATAGATGGTCTTACATCCACACCATGTATGCGTAAATTGTGTTGATGATTTTTGTTGTATAAAGAAATGGAACAACCCTTAGGATCTTTGTTGCAAAAAACTCTGTAGTTGTACTTGTATACTCTTTTGAGTTATTTACTAGCTTCCATCCTTCGATTGTCTTACGGCCATGAATATGTTTTTATAAAACCCTTTTAAAATAATCTCTCAGTTTTTTTTACATTAATCGGAGTATGTAGTAATAATAATAATAGTGGTATTACTAACCCATATGAGAGGTTAGTGTTTTTATACATCCCTAGTTAGCTGCTATATAAAAGTATTGTGTTAAAATTTTGTGTAACGATGGTAGCCATAAAAATGGGCTTACGGCCATAATCTTTAACTTGTTATTGTTCAAAATAACATATGACCCATAGGGTCTTGCGATTTCTATGGAGTAGTTATAGTTATTGAAATAATGGTTTAAAATATAGTATGCATGCCTGCAATTTGTTTTGGATGTATTGATATGCTTATTATATTACATTAACTCTCGGTGGCCATCGTATATGGGCTTACTACTGGTATTTGGAAATGGAATACTTGCCTCTGCAATTTTTTTACACTTGTATTATGGATTACTTTGTGTGGTTTTAAGTTTGGTTAAATGGCTGTTAGCATTAGATTTGTAAAGGATTTGGTTGGATAAGTTATATGTTATGTATAACTATCCTATATGTGATTGTTTAAATAATATCTATATTGTATGTAAATATATCTACTACTATAGATGAATGTGATTCTTGGATTAGTAGTTAGCTAGATTATAAATCATAAATATTTGTATATATATCTTGTAAGTTTAGAAATCATTTAATCCTAGTTTATTTAATTACTTTTCCTTGATTTCAATATCACTGTAAATTGTTTATTATTTAAACATACTAACTTTAACTACTGTAATCAAAATTAACTAGGTCTACGACATGAGAAAGAACAAATATAATTCATTGATATATAATCATTTAAGGAAAGAATTCGATTCTATAACATATAAAATCATTTACAAATCCCTAACTCAAGTATGGATGCTCGTGTTGAAATATTGTAACTTCAAAGGATATTCTAAATGTATTTTATTGTTGTACCCTAAGGGATATGTAGTATTCCTCTGTCGATATGTTACTATTGTATTTGGTCATCATCGATTCATGAGGTAAAACCTCCATTGTAAGTCGGTTCAATAGTACCCTAATGAATGTAAAATAATATTTTATTGATTCTTCCTAATTGAAGTCATCCCAGTCAGTTAAGTCGAGGCAACTTGTTAGGTTAAAATTCAATTGACAAAAAGAGTATAAATAGAGGATTTGTGTTCCTCATTTGAACACACTCACTTGTGTATAGTGCATGGGAAAGAGAAATAGATATACCTGCTGGAAGAAGGAGCACCTATCTAGGGACTTGTCTTGTAGTTTTGATACATCCTATACAGAGTAAGTTTTGATAGGTTTTATTCCCCATGAGGGTTTCCCATGATAAATATTTGTGTTGTTTTGTGTGGTTGTACTTGTCTATTTTTCAGTGATCCTTTAGTAATTGGTTATGATTTTATAATGTTAAATGTTATCAGATCTGGTATAACCATTAAAAACTTAACATGGTATCAAAGATACCCTAAAATAAGTCTTTTTGCCACTGAAACACTACTACAACTACAACTATTGAAGATTAGGGTTTCTTGCTTGAAAACCCTAGAAGACTAAAACTAGTTATGTTGAGACTTTAGCTATATATCGATATGGTGAAGGATTAGGAGCCAAAAAAATTACATGACGAAGATAAAATCTTATTGTACCATGTGTAAACATTTCAACCTCAGGTTCACTATAATCTAGGAGATATGATTCCTCCAACCAAGGTTTCCATCCTCTCCCAGGATTCATCCTCAAACAGGTGACCTAGGGAGAATCTCTATATCTTGGGCTAAGAAGGTTCAAATGAAATTTTGCAAGATTTTTCAGATAGGGCACAGACTGTAGTTTATGTGGTAAATGTTCAAATCCCCAAAGGTGAAATAGTGACACATGGAAGTCCATACAACTTCGCTATGTTTAACAGTACTGAAATAAGTCACCTTGGGAAAATCCACATAAGTCCCAATTGGGGAAACAAATTATTCTCTAACCTATGGGGTTAGAAAGAATATAGACCATGATGCCTCAATACAAATATTCAGACTCATAGGACTAGTAATTTCATATATGCAATAGAAACAAGATCAGATAATTCTATAGAACAAATTGAATAAAACTAGGGCATCATATATTTTGTAGTTCTGAATGAAATTTTAGGAAAATGAGTATGCTGCTCATCTCGCCTTGAAGAGGTGCATATTTCTATCCAACCAAATCTATAAGTTACTTAAGTTTAAAATTTATGGTTTCTCTGTCAAACCCTAGGTCCACCAAAAGTATCATTCCATAAAATATTTCAAACAAGCATCAGACTAAAGAAATCTCATTGGTCAAAGAAGAAGCTGCAAATCTAGAAGGAGATGAAGTCAAAGCACAAGAAAGAATATACCAAACAAACAAAGATAAGTATTTGAATTTCCTTTCCTATATATTTTGTGTATTATGCATGATAGAATGTTTGCATTAATGAAATTATACTACCGAATATGCATGTTATGGTTAAGTAGACCATGATTCTATACAACACTCAATTTCTACTTATCTAGAATAAAACCTCTTTGTTGACATATTGGATTTGTGCACAATCTCAATGATGTTATGGTAGATATGGAATGCATCTAGAATTTTTTTGTGAGATATGGATGAATATTTTATTGGCTAAAATGATTGCATGATTTTATCGTTATGCATAAAAATTTGTCATTATGCATATGTCCTATGGAATATCTCTAACCATGCAACTCATGCATTTGACTTGTAGGAAATATCGCATACAATATCCTACAAGAAAAGGATGAGACTTGTTCTGAAAACAAGTGATGACAATTCAAGATTCACTCCAATAAACATACATGAAGATGAACCTAAAGCTCCTAGGGTCAGAGACACCATAACAAAAGAAAGAGCTTTAGAAGAATATAAGAGAGCGGTAGATCCACCTAATCGAGAGATGAATACCATCTTGGGAACAAGAGAAAATTTAAGATGAAGAAAAAGTATGGTGGGAATTCCAAACTATAGTAAGAGGCCTTGGATACACTCTAGTTATGTGGCACAGTTAAATGGAATCATTAATGCAGACCCTTATGTATATGGAAGAAGCTATAATCAAAGAGTAACAATTGATCATGGGGAATGATGTCTAGGATATGGTTCTAATACCTGAAGGGAATTATGAAAGTGTCTTTCATATGGATCTACATGAACAAGTATACAAATCAAGGTTCATCGTTTGTCTTGGAAAGAGGGAATAGTCTATGGCATGACATACTCTATTGACTAGACACACTCGTCCAGTAAAGTAGAAGTACATATCGAGAAAAGACCACATGTGTAGCATAGGATTTGTACAAGCTCAAAAGGCACCCATATATAAGAACATCTAGTTACATAAGGATATTGAAGGTCACCTAGAGTGATGAATATATTAACCTTTGCTACAAGGTTGAATATGGGAACCTATAAGAAGACAACAATCTCACATATGGGTGCAAGATGAAATTTTCGGATTTCAAGATAAAGGATCTTGGTATCTAGTAACCTGATATGGATACATAAAAGATCAGTAGTAGAGGATGTTACCTGTCACTCCAGTATAGAATGTTTCTATACATAGAGTAAAAAATGCAGAGGGAGGATGATGCTTCGCTTAAGGGGGGGTAACTGCAGAAGATCTTCAATTTTTATATGATACAACACGATGGACAATTTCCTGATGGACTAAGACTTTACCAACAGTAAAGTGGGTTTGAACCTTCAAGGTTGAATGCAAAATACTGGGATATGTGGATGAACTAATAAGATGAACTCATGGTAGAAGCAATGATGGAAGAATACCATTCATTAATAAATAATGATGTTTGGAATATAGTAACCAAACCAGAAAGAAAGAGTGTGGTATCTTCCAAGTGGATATACAAGATAAAACATGCTTTTGATGGAAGTATTGAGAAATACAAGGAAATATTTGTGGCTAGAGTACACGTCCATCATGGAACTTTCTTTTATGATGAATTTGTTAGGATTATTAATCCTCCCTTGTCCAAATTTGGTCATATGTCTAAATTAGGAGTCATGTCTAAATCGGGAGTCCATCCAGTCTATTTATAGTCGTTAACACCATTGGGTCCACTTGACCTAATTGGGGCACATGTTTTAGTTACTAAAGTGTGGAGAACACTAATTGAGGCTCACTTCCACTGATTGAACTTGATTACATCAGTTTAGGAGCCACCTAGACCAATCCCTACAATTTAGGAAGCCACTGGGAGTGCCAAAACCAACCAAGGTCAGTTCACTTCAGTTGATCACTAGTCAAGATAAGTTAGGAGTCAGTTACATTCAGTTCTAGTCCTCTTCATTTAGTTAGCGCTAGGTTTACTTGACTGCACTCATGTGGGGCACATTTCTCACCTACCACAGTTAGTTAACCTTATTCAACACTGAATGTAACACTTGACCTGTGTTTTAGAGCTCCGATGAACTCCGGTTATGGTTTAGACAAGGTTAGTTAATGATTGAGTCCTTCGATAGTGATTTAGACAAGGTCTTAGTTACCTACAGTCAAGTAGAGTCTAATCAATTTGAAATTCCTCATGTGGATTCAAATTGCTTGTGGCTATTATATCCATTGTACTTCATTGTAATTATCTATCTAATTACTCTTTGATTAATGAAAAGCATTCATAGCTGAAAGCCATTTTTGCACTGTTTCATTCTTCAATAACTGAGTATATTATGCGATCTATCATGTGAGTTGTGTGTTTTTCCATAGATCTATGTGCTCAATTTAATATGGTATCAGAGCCTCGGCAGACAAGGCACTTCTCCTCCTCAGATCTCCTACTGGATCATTTTTTTGTTTTGCAGGTACAACTTCGAATGGATTCATCAGTTCCTCTTCTGACCCGATCCTCGAACTATTATGAATGGAATGTGAAGATAATTATATTTCTGAAAAAACAATATCTCCTTTGGGTGTCTAATGGACTCAGTAGAAAGTCTATTGAGAGTGAAAATTACTAGCTAAATGCAAATGATGCAGCTTTTGAAATAATGAAACTGGCTCTTTCTCCTTGCTTGCGCTACCTCAGTAGATCTATTAAAGATCCACAGGAACTCTGGACAAGATTGGACAGAACCTTTGGAATGATTGATGAGGATCATCATAGAACTTTGGAGAGCACATCCAGCACCATAAGCATCCTTGATCCAAAAATATCGGCCTCCACTCTCTCTGATGAATTTGTTCAAGATGAAGAAGAATCAAAAACTTCTACACAGTCAATTCGAATTGAAGATAGTCTCCATGCGGTGACTCCTTCTCCTGATGCTCCAGAAGTTCATGAGATATCTGATATCTCATATTCTCATATTGCTGAAACAAAAGAATACATTCGAATCTCTAATATTGAAGAAAAATTCTACTGCACTTCCATGCAAACATTCAACGGTGATTTTCCTTTAAATTCTGTGCAAAATTTACCAGTAATTGCTTTCGGAAGTGAAGAGAAATTTGATTTTTCTCCCTCTAATGTTGCTTCTGGTGTGGAAATATGTGATACATTGGATATTTTGGAAGAAATATTAGATTACCAGAGTGATCCATTTGCTCCCCATGATCTATATTTTCCAGCAAATTCCTGCAGGATTGCATGCACCAAAATTCAGAATTTTGAAGAAGAAGAAAGTTGTGCATCCACCGTCTCGATTAAGCATTTATTTGAATCTTATATTAACCTTATTGGATATGATATGATATTATTTAGATATGATCTGATATTTATTCTTTTAATATATCAAACTCATAATCTTTCAGTACCGCTTGTAGCTGTTCTCATCAACGGTGCGAAGAAACAAGTACTGCAAGTCTCCTACAAAACTGCTGCTGGGGATTTGGTTCCATTTCACAGTTTTGGATCTGTTTTGAACCTATTTAGATATGATTTAATTTCAGATCTTATATTAGTTGGTTGATATTTTAAAATCCAAAATCCTTCAGTCATGCTTGTAGCTGCTCTCACCGATTCCAGTGTGAAAAATCAAGTACCGCACTTTCTCTTCAAAACTGCTAATGGGGATTTGGTGTTAGTTTCCTCATATGAGGTTGCTGATGTTTTATTATGTGATTAATTATCTATTTCAGAAGATATATCATACTATGGATCTCAATCATTCACTCTCAACAGTCACAGTGCTTCTCTACCATTGATCACATGCTCATCTCCTCGCAGAACTAGTAAAGAGGAATATTTTCTGCATTCGCATGGACACCTGCTCCTAACACTTGGGGCTGTTCTTACCACTCATGGTTTTTTGTTCATGGCTGAAACATATAATTTTATTGAGTTTTCCTCACATTCTCTGAATTCTCAAGAACCTTTTCTCACTTTTCAAATGACTTCAAATGCTCTACATGGGTCCAGTCTTCATCCAGCAGCTGTCTATATTTCTGATTTAGTTGAGTATATCATTCTTCTTCCAAAGAGGAAGATTCATCTAGACATAATGATGGATAGGTTCACATGCCAGGCCCTAGGATACCTGTGCACAGAAGAATCAGATTGATCCTGATTCTACTTGCTTAATTAGAAGGGGGGGTTTTTTCCCATGTGGTTTTTCCCCAGCACCTTGTTTTTGAGCAGTTACTTTACTTTACTTGATGTAATGGGTGACATATGTTCTAAGTTACCAGGGCCCACAGATTTTCCAAGTTATCATTTAGGTGGGGTGTTAGGATTATTAATCCTCCCTTGTCCAAATTTGGTCATATGTCTAAATCGGGAGTCCATCCAGTCTATTTATAGTCATTAACACCATTGGGTCCACTTGACCTAATTGGGGCACATGTTTCAGTTACTACAGTGTGGGGAACACTAATTGAGGCTCACTTCCACTGATTGCACTTGATTGCATCAGTTTAGGATCCTCCTAGGACAATCCCTACAATTTAGGAAGCCACTGGGAGTGTCGAAACCAACCAAGGTCAGTTCACTTCAATTGATGACTAGTCAAGCTAAGTTAGGAGTCAGTTACATTTAGTTCTAGTCCTCTACATTCAGTTAGTGCTAGGTTTACTTAAATGCACTCATGTGGGGCACATTTCTCACCTACCACAGTCAGTTAACCTTAGTCAACACTGAATGTAACACTTGAGTTGTGTTTTAGAGCTCTGATGAACTCCGTTTATGGTTTAGACAAGGTCAGTTAACTATTGAGTCCTCCGATAGTGATTTAGACAAGCTATTAGTTACCTACAGTCAAGTAGAGTCTAATCAATTCAAAATTCCTCATGTGGATTTGAATTGCTTGTGGCTATTAAAGCCATTGTACTTCATTGTAATTATCTATCTAATTACTCTTTGATTAATGAAAAGCATTCACAGCTGCAAGCCATTTTTGCACTGTCTCATTCTTCAATAACTGAGTAAATTGTGTGATCAATCATGTGAGTTGTGTTTTTGTCCACATATCTATGTGCTCAATTTAATAGAAGTGGGATCTATACCAGATGGATGTAGAGAAAACCTTCTTGAATGGTATGATTGAGTAAGAGTTTTACATCGAATAACCACAAGGATTTGAAGTCGAAGACAGAGTGACTCATGTATGTAAGTTGAATAAGGATCTGTATGGACTTAAGAAATATCCTAGAGCTTGGTATGGAAGAATATATAGCTTCTTGAAAAGCTTGGGATTTACCAAAAGTAAATCTGATCCTAAACTTTAACTGAAGGTTATGGATGATGAACCTGTCATACTATTGTTGTATGTGGATGATCTATTTCTGACAGGAAATGACATTACAAGAAAATTCAACTCAAAATGGGCCTCCTAAGGAAAATTAATAAAATAGTAGTTAAAATAATAAAATAATATTTATTAATTTTGTTGGAAGAAAAGAAAAAACTACTTTTTTGTTTGTATTTTCGACATATCTCCATGTGTTTTTACTCAAATTTCAATCGGGAGAGCTTGTTGGATGTGGAATTAAATTCCGCATCCAACGAGTACCCACTTGGAATACTTTTGACGGACCCCACTACCCAAAAAACAAGAAATACCTGAAAAAATGTGATAGTGACATCATCATCACGTTTTTCAGGTATTTCTTGTTTTTTGGTTACAATATTCCATTAAAAGTATTCCTAGTGGGTACTCGTTGGATGCAGAATTTAATTATGCATCCAACGAGCTCTGCCGGTCGAAATTTGAGTAAATACACAGGGAGATATGTTGAAAATACGAACAAAAAAGTGGTTTTTTTATGATACCTATCCCCAAATTTATATATTAAAAAATTATTTAAGACCTATACAGTATTTCAAATTTAAATTAATTTCATTGGCTAACACATGATGACATGGAATTTGAATTAGTGTTGAAAGGCCCATTTTGAGTTGAAATTTCCTCTAATGAGAAACAAATCATAGAAAGAAAGAAGAAGCTAGTTGTAGAAGTCAAGACGAAATATATTGGATTGATGCACTATTTCCTCAAGTTGGAAGTGTGGCAAAAGCCAAAAGGAATCTTTCTAATATAAGGAAAGTATGCAGTGGAAATATTTAAGAGATTTTATATGTTGGATTGTAAACCCATGGCCACACCCATGAATACCAACTTGAAGTTGTTATCTGATGAATAATCAGAGTTAGTGGATATGACTCAGTACAAATAGATTATTGGTTCATTGGTGTATATGACGAATACAAGGATAGATATATGATTTGTTATGAACACCTTAAGTAAATATCTAGTTAATCCTAGATGAGTTCACCTGATAGTTGCAAATCATGTGATGAGGTACCTAAAGGATACGATAGAATTTGGACTATACTATGATAGAGATAATTAATATAGATTCAGAATGGGAAAGAAGTGTCACGGATAGAAAAGGAACCTCAGGTGTATGATACTGTATGGGATCCAGCATGATCTCATGGCTGAATAAGAAACAATCCAGTGATGCTCTCAACCCGGCTGAAGCAGAGTACATAGCAACTTCGTTCGCTATTTGAGAAGTCATATGGATTTAGAAATTTATGATAGGCCTATTTGATCTAGAGTTGGATACCACAATGATTCTATGTGACAACCAGAGTTGTATAAAGATGACAGAGAATCCTTTGTTCCATGATAAATCAAAGCACATATAAATAAAATATTTTTACATAATGGATATGCTATAGAAGGGAGATATAAAAATACATTATGTGAGTACCATTGAGCAAATTGTTGATGTGTTGACCAAGCTTCTATAACAAGATTGGTGTAGTTCAAAAATAATTTCCTCGCAAGGAGGATCAATGATGATGATACATACTTTCCTCGCGAGGAGGAACCGTGATGATGATACATAATTTCGTCGCAAGGAGGAACGATGAAGATATAGAATCTCTTCATAAAAGAAGAACAAGTCAAAGATATGGACTCTCTTAGGAAAGGAAGGACAAGTCAAATATATGAAGTCTCTTTGAAAAGGAGGATCAATTCAAAGATATGGACTCTCGTCAGAAAGGAATAACAAGTCAAAGATACGAACCATCCTCGAACAATGGGGGAGTTGGTATAGATCCTCCCTCAAAAGGGGGAGTGATGATGAGACTATCATTGATGATAGTGATTCTATAGTATGAAAGAGGCCAAGTGCCTCTGAAGATGTTGACGAGGTCCAACATTCACTTGTGGACGATAGTATCCTCTCTTGAGGATTGTATTCCAGGTATAACACTATGTTCATGAGAGTGGTCCTTACTAGCTAAGGATGGCCCTGCAAACATTACTCTTGCATGGAGAGTACCCACATTAATTTGTGGATACCATAGTATAACATTCACTTGTAAATGGTACTAGATTTCATGCTGAGGATGTCCTACGATGAGTCCTTACGGGTGATAGGTCCTTCACTTAGGTGTGGTCAAGATCTACCTTGAAAACATTACCCTTATATGGAGAGTATACCTACATTTATATGTAGATGCCATAGAATAACACCCATTTGGGAGTGGTCCTTGATTTAGTTCTAAGGATTCTCTATATCGAGTCCTCGCAAACACCCTAGAATAACACTCACATGGAGTGGTCCTAGCTCTAATAGGGTGAGGATTTCCTACGATGAGGGACAACACCTAGGTGTGGTCAAGATATGTTGCTGTAAACAATACTCTTGTATGAAGAGTATGCCTACATGTATATGTAGATGTGATAGTATAACACTCGCCCGGGAGTGTTCCTAGATTTGAAGCTAAGGATACTCTATGATGATTCCTTATGGATGACAGGGCCTGCATCTAGATGTGGTCGATACTATTGATCCTCCTCATTAAGGGGGAGTAGGATGATGGAGAATTGCATCATCCTTGGACCTATGTCCTAAAGTGATAGGGATTGATCATCCCACAAATATATCATGGGCATTGCAGGTAGTGTGGCTACAAATGATCAAGAAGATAGAAGTGTTACTGGAAAGGATCAAGAAGATCGAAGTGTTGATGCAAAGGATCGAGAAGATCGAAGTGATATTGCAAAGGATCGAGAAGATTGAAGTGCTTCTGCAAAGAATCGAGAATATCAAAGTGTTGCTGCAAAGGATTAAGATGAGTAAAGTGTTGTTGCAAAGGATTGAGAAGATCAAAGTGTTGTTGCAAAGGATCGAGAAGATCGAAGTGCTGCTACAAAGGATCAAGAAAATCGAAGTGCTTCTCCAAAGGATCAGAATATCGAAGTGTTTTTGCAAATCCTTCAAGTGATCGAGCATCGCAGAAGATAAAGACTTGGTGCTGAAGAAGATTATGTTCCAATACTGAAGACATTGAAAATTAATTGTTCCAGTTACTAATGATTGTTGAAAACTTCATATGACATATAGATGTATCACCTTGATGATATTGTTGATGCTCTCTCTCTCTCATCACTCCTATAGTTGATGATGATTTTGTCAGTAGAATACACTTCTCGTTAAGGGGGAGTGTTGAAATATTGTAAATTCAAAGGATATTCTAAATTTATTGTACTGATGTACCCCAAGGGAGATGTATTATTCCTCCGCAGGGATGTTACTATTGTATTCGGTCATCGTCAAGTCATGAGGTAAAGAATACATTATAAGTCAGGTCAATAGTACCCTAATGAATATAATATAATATTGTATTGAGTCTTCCTAAGTGAATTCATCCCGGTGATTTAAGTGGGGTCGAATTGTTAGTTTAAAAGTCAAGTGACAAAAAGAGTATAATAGAGGAGCTTTGTTCCTCATTTTAACACTCACTTGTGTGTAATGCATAGGAGAGAGAGAGAGAGAGAGAGAGAGAGATACCTGCTGACAAGGAACATCTATCTGGGATCTTGTCTTGTACTTTTGATACATCTTATACAGAGGAATTTTTGTTGGGTTTTCTTCCCCATGAGGGTTTCCCAGGATAAATATTTGTGTTCTTTTGTGTGGTTGTACTTGTCTATATTTCAATGATCCTTTTCCATATGGTTATGATGGTATAATGCTAAATGTTATCAGACCTAGTATAACCATTAAAAACATAAAAACCAGATCTAAGAAACTTTCCTAAACACAATTAATCATTCGTAGATATAAACAAAAACATAAATAGTTTTAGAATTGATACATAAACAAGATGTAATTGATACATGTTAGATAATTGTGCAACGACATTTAGTAAAAACATATCTACTAATGAATATAGTAGCAAATCCAGATCTAGAATAAATAGCCTATTGTAATTAAAACATAGAGTGAGAACCTGGAACCACTTCTAGGAAAACATAAATGGAATAGTCGTTCCTCCCAACCAATTAGTAGAGTAGCCAAGTTACTTTCTCAAGTACCCCCGAGCCTGATCATTGAACCACACGAGAAAAATCAACTTAATGTGCAATCTCTTTCATTATCAGATTCAATCCCCATTCAATTCTATCCTCATGCTTGCTAATGGACATACTATTATATAGTATTTTTCCTAGGACTTGGTCATTTATGATCGTCCTGCTCTTTAGCACTCAACTAGGAGTTGTGACATGATTTTAGGGAATATGCCTCCTACACCTTAAGTTCTCGCTCATTAGATTCACCCACTTTTATTTTCCTCCTGTGGGTCACCAAACACTCTTAAACAACTATTCGAATTATGGCCCCTTCAGTATCTTTTATAAATAACAGAATAATTCATTACATTTGTTTTATCTTTTACTATTCTGTAAAAAATATTTTTAAAAATAACAATAATAATTCAGCAAAAATTAATAATAAAATATTAATTTTAGGTGCATTACAAAGATGACAGGGGATTAGAAGTGTCTTAGTTGGGGAAACCATGCTATGAATTTTTTAATTCCTTAAGTGCCTAAGATTACCCTTAATTCATTATTTAACCCTAATCCCTTTTAATTAACTTAAAGCTATTTAAATCATAATTATGATTAGGGTTGATTAAGTGTCACTTAAGGGAAAAGTTAATGTTGTTCCACGTCCTCTCATTACACATACAATGAAATTTTGGTAGCACATTCCATCTTGGGGAAGCTCATCACAACCGAAAAGAGATAAATTAGTTCATTCCAGAGGAGAGAATAGAATCTGCCCATGTCAAAGGGAAGGATTTGAGTGAAATAGGGAATTTTGCTTTATCAAACTTAACCAAATTCTTATCATGTGAACCATAGTGAGAAATTTTTTGTTGAATATGACTCCATTTTTTTTCTGGTCAATCCATTGAAATTGAAAATGGTGTAGAAAAATGAATTAGTGGAATTTTGAGCACTGTGAATAATGATGTGTCTCATTGTTGTGTTGAAAGAAGGAATCTAGGAAGGTGAGATGCATTGTTTGACATGGAATTGGTTGGAGACCATTGTTCCTGATTGTCGAGTGTTAAACTATTGAGAGAAATTATGGGGATGGTAAGAAAACTAATAGGTGAATGCATGGGTCTAAAATCGAGGGTGGTGTTTTGTTGAGAGAATATGAGAAAAAATTCCTATTGGGACTAGGGAAATATAGGTAGAAATCAATTAGAATTATTCCTAGGTACAAAAAGATCCAGCTCGCAAGAAGTAAAAGGACATGCGACAGAAGTAGAGAAAGAAGGAGAAGAAGGAAAAGGAGTTGCGACAGAAGAAACCAAGGAAAGAATGAAGGAAGGATAATATAGAATAAGTAGTAATGAGGGAAGATGCAAAAAAGAGTAACATAAGAAGAAAGAGCTCAAATTAGAAGAAGAAGAGAATTCGTGAAAGAAGTGAGTTCACAGTAGAAGAGAAGATGGGATGGAAGACTAACAATGACAGAAGGAAATTATGTGGCAAGGAAGGATGCAATGAAGTTAACCATGTCAGAATATGTGCAATGCCACAATATGTATAAAGTGAAAACTCAAAAATATCGTGGGTACAAAGTCAACTAGCGTTAGTGGGAATTGCACGTATTCAAGCATCTTTGTAACAAGGGTTGTTAGTTCCTACTCTCATGTGTCGATAGAACAAGAAAGACAACATGTTGGATAATGGTATGAAGTTGGTTGAGAGAGACATGTAGGAACCTATAAAAGGAGGAACCCAAGTTGTATGTGGGTCAGCCTCTGGAGGATCTGTTGATGTTAGTCTCAGTAGTGTCTGGTCATTTAGTGACAATATGATTTGTGTTGTTGTTAGTTGGTTAATTTGTTTAGTCACAAAAAAGAGTTAAAGAATATGCAGCTGAGTGTGCAGAAGTGTAGAAGAGATTGATTCGATATAGGTTGTGTGCATGGATCATTAGTAGAATTCATAGTAGATATTGAGTTGATCTAGGCTATGTCAAGATAATTAGCAGAGTTAAGTAGAGGAATAGTAGTGAAATGGAATATCGGGGAGCATGAGAGGGGAAAGAAGTTTGTATAGACAAACAAAGAAATATCTAGAACAAATTATGCATCTTAGTGCACATACTAAAGGTGCCATATATTTCTCA
>LPNX010991510.1:275423-321084 GCA_001517045.1 Pseudotsuga menziesii | reverse complement strand
ACACAGTGTTTTTCCTCAGGGAAACCATAAATGGAGAAAACCCCACAACTTCCTCAGAGATAGAATCAGCACCAAAATAGTAAAATCCCAAAACAGTAAGTGATCTCCTGACAGCAGTAACCTTGTTCTTATCTAGCACCAATGTGTTATTTTTCCTCAACTATGCGCTACACTTGAGTGTGGATGAGTTGTGTGATAAATAGAGACTCTAGTTCTCTACTTATACTAATCCCAACATGACTAAAACCCTACCAGGGCCGACCTCTACTAGGAGAGTCTAATAACCCTAGTGCCCCAAAACTGCGAGGATTTTAACCCTCAGACAATCGGAGGGTTACCCACAATGACTTGACATGACTTGTTTACATTATTGATCCTCTCGATTGGAACATCAGGGCATGACAAAATGACTCAATTACATTACAGATACATCCTAGAATAAACATTGGGTTACAATACATAAGATACATTGATGAATACATTTTGAAGTTACAAATAGATCAACACTACCTCTTAACTAGGAAGGTATTCTTTCAACACAATTTTTAGTATTGGTCTTCTTCTCTATATCAGCTGGATCTTCTCGTCATCTACGTCTCAAGTCTTCTGAGTCTTTAAGTCATATTTGTCTTCATCCTTGGATCTGGATCATCTCTCAATCTGGATCATCATGAGACATCATCACTAGATCTGGATCATCACTAGGCATCATCACTGGATCTAGATCATCACTCGATCTGGATCATCACTGCTGGATCATCATCACTGGATCTCGATCATCACTCGATCTGGATCATCACTGGCTATCATCACTGGATCTTGATCATCAATCAATCTGGATCATCACTGGTGCTATCTCATGATTATTCTCGTCACAGGAATTTCTACAGAACCAGCCCTTTTTCATGCTGGTTGTAGGCCTATCCTCCATGTAGGTATTCTTTAGCACTTATATCTGATCAACACATGATCGAAGAAAGGCTCATCATTTCTATCTGATCAACACATGATTGAATATAGATACTGCACTTACATCTTATCAACACATGATTGAAGAAAGGCACACCCAGCACTTACATCTGACCTACTCATCAGAAAGGCACACCCAGCACTTACATCTGACCTACTCGTCAGAAAGGCACACCCAACACTCACATCTGATCATGTAGGAACCAATCCTATAATCATATCAGAAAGGCCCAGCACTTACATCTGATCAACACATGATCTAAGAAAGGCTCAACATTTATATATGATCAACACATGATCAAAGATAGATATTGCACTTACATATGATCAACACATGATCGAAGAAAGGAACTGCACTTACATATTATCAACACATGATCGAAGAAAGGCACTGCACTTACATCTTATCAACACATGATATAATAAAGGCTCAACACTTATATATGATCAACACTGATCAAAGAAAGGCTCAGCACTTATATCTGATCAACACATGATCGAATAAATTGAAGAAAGGCTCTGCACTTACATTCATCCAGGCTGGAACACATCCTACCACAATGATGAAATGGCTCTGCACTTACATCCACCCAGGTGGGAACACATCCTGCTCACAATGATGGAAGGTCTTGAACTCATATATTATCTTGTAGGAACCAATCCTATAGTCATATCAGAATGACCCCCAGTCCTCCTCGACTGAGCTACCTGGTAACTGACCAGGTGCCTCCATTCTCCAAGAGAATGGCAGTTTCCCTTACATCTGACCTACTCGTCGGAATGACCAACATTCACATCTGACATGAAAGGAACTTAATCCTTTAGCCATGATAGAATGGTTCAACCCTTACATCTGATCAAGTGGGAACACATCCCTCTGTCACATCAGAATTGCTTCTTAGTCCTAGACTGAGTTTTCCTGGTAACTTACCAGGTGCCTCCATTCCTAGAATGGCATGTGCCCTTACATTTTGTCCTACTCAACAAAATGGCCAGCACTCATATCTGACATGGAAGGAACCAATCCTCTCACCATGATAGAATGGCTCAGCCCTTACATCTGACCATGGAAGGAACCAATCCTCTCACCATGATAGAATGGCTCAGCCCTTACATCTGACCATGGAAGGAACCAATCCTCTCACCATGTCAGAATGGCTATGGGTCTCATCATTTTCTCTTGGAGGAAAATTCGATCTGGAGAACACCAAGATTCTCCCTGAAGTACCCAAACTTCAGCCTAGCCAATGGCTTCATCAATACATCAGCTATCTGTTCCTTTGTTACAACATACTCGAGCTTCACTACTCCCCTCTACACCATATCCCTGATATAGTGATACTTGATCTTGATATGCTTCGACTTGTCATGGAACACTAGATTCTCTAACAACTTCACACAACTCTGGTTGTCATAATGTATGCAAGTAGCATCCAACTGGAGATCAAATATATTAGACAGTAGCTTCCATAGCCATAATGCCTCACAACTAGCTGAACAAGCTACGATATACTCTGCTTTAGCTATACTCAGTGCCACACAGGATTGTTTCCTACTAAACCAAGAGATCACACCTGATCCCATACTGAAGCAACACCCTGAAGTGCTCTTCCTATCGATGACACTTCCTGCCCAATCTGAATCAACACAACCCTCCGGGTTAATCTTTTGATTCACATCGTACTTGAGCCCATAATCAACTATACCCTTCAGGTACCTCAAAATATGCTTTGTAGAAATCAAGTGAACATGCCTCGGATCTGTCAAGAACTGGATCTGGGTGTTCACAACAAACCAAATGTCTGGTCTCATGTTCATTAGGTACATCAATGACCCAATCATCTAACGATGCATCGTAGCATCAATCGACTCTGATGAAGCATCACTCAATAGATTCAGGTTCGATGCCATAGGTGTGGCCATCACCTTCCACTCCATCATCCCAAACCTCTTCAGGATCTCTACTGCATACTTCCCTTGTACAAGGAAGATTCCATCTATACTCTGCCACACCTCCATACCTAGAAATTAATGCATCATCCCCAATTCCTTCATTTCGAACTCAGCAGCAATATTTATATTTGTATCATCAATCAACCCATCCATACCTATCACAAATAGATAATCTACATCCAATAGAAGCATCACTGGGTTTCCATCCTCAACCTTGTAGTAAAGGTTAGAATCTGCTTTACTCTTGGTAAAGCCCAAACTAGATAGAAAGCTGTCAATTCTACTATACTAGGCCTTGAGTGCCTATTTCAAACTGTACAGGGCTTTCTTCAATCTGCATACATGAGACTCTCTGTCATGTGTCTCAAAACCAAGTGGTTGTTCTACATACACTTCCTCTTCCACTACACCATTCAAGAAAGCAGACTTGACATCCATCTGGTGTATCTTCCATTTCATCACTACAGCCAGAGCAAGTACTGATATGATGGAAGTGTATCTAGATACAGGTGCAAAGGTTTCTTCATAGTCTATTCCTTCTTTCTGAGAAAAATCCCGAGCCACAAATCTTTCCTTATAGTTTTCAATGCTACCGTTTGTAGCATGCTTGATCTTGTAGATCGATTTGGAAGTTACAACTGACTTCCCTTCTAGTCTTGAGACAACATCCCAAACATCATTCTTCATGATCGATTGATATTCTTCGATCATATAATCCTTCCATTCTTTCCATTCTACCGCTTCTTCATAACTGCAAGCTTCTTTATCAATGAAATCACATAGTAAAGCTACATACCCGGAGCAGGATCTGGTCCTCTTTCTTTCTCTGTGATTCTCTTCTGGAGCCCCATATCTTTCCGCACCTTGGATAAGTTCTTGTACCCAAGTAGGTTTCCTCTTATGAGGATTCTTCTCCAGAGGTGGATCTGCAGGTCTTTATGGTTCTTCAAATTATCGATCTTCTTCTTGAATTTCTTCGTTCATAGTTGTATCATGAATTCTTGGTGCTTCTTCCTCTTCAGGTTCTTCAGCAGGTATCTTTCTAGATTTGTTGTAAGCTATGTCTTCATCAAATGTCACATCCCTGCTGATTTCAATCTTCTTGTATCCTAGGAAATAGATTCTGTAAACCTTCGAGCTTTCAGAGTATCCCACAAATACACCCTTCTTTCCTGAAGGATCTAATTTTGTTCTCTTCTCTTTTGGAATGTGTATGTACACAAGATAGCTGAATATTCTGATATGGTTGACTTCTAGTTTCTTGCCAGAGAAGACTTCTTCAGGAGTCTTGTTCTCGAGTACTCTATGTGGAGTATGGTTATGCATACACCACTGTTCTGGCAGCTTCAACCCAAAGATGCATAGGAAGATATTAATCATGAAGCATGGCTCTTGCAGCTTCCATGATGGTTCTGTTCTTCTTTTTCACAATCCCATTTTGTTGTGGATTATACAGAGTGGACAACTCCCTCTTAATCCTTGATTCTTTGCATAGCTCTTTGAATTCATTCGAAGTGAATTCTCCGCCATTATCTGATCAAAAAGTCTTGATCTTCTTTTCAGTATGGTTCTCGATCAAGGATTTGAATTCCTTAAATTTGTTGAATACTTCGTCTTTTTCCTTCATGAAGTAAACCCATGTCTTCCTAGAAAAATCATCAATAAAAGAAACATAGTATGCATACCCGCTTAGTGAGTTTGATGACATCGGACCACATACATCGGAGTGGATGATTTCTAGTATGTCCTTGGCTTTGATTTCGCTACTGGGAAATGTCTTCTTTGTATTCTTTCCTTTCGCACATCCTTTGCATACCCCATCATGTTTTTCTTGGAATTATGGAAGACCTTCAATAGCTTTGCTTGCAATAGGTAGTGCTCTGTAATGCACATGTGCAAGCCTTCTATGCCAAAGTTCACTTGGCTCTACTGTGTCATGGATCAAGGCTTGTTCTGGATGGCCCTTCAATTTGTACAAACCTCCTTCTTGTTCTCCAATCACCACTGCATCATTGATAGTCTTTCCTTTTGGCCACATGATGACTTGACCATCTATGAATGCAAACCTCATTCCTTTTGCATCCAATGCTGATATGGAGAGAAGTTTCTTCTTGAGTCCTGGCATAAACATCACTTCTTTCATTGTTAGAGACTTACCAGATTCTAGTTTATATGAAGATTCCCACTACCTTTTATTGGATATTGGTAGTCATCTCCTAGCTTCACCTTGTGAGGTGATTCATGTTCTAACAGTCTCACAAAGGATTCCTTGAATCCATTCATATGTTTGGAAGCCCCACTATCTATAATCCAATCATCACTTCCATGAGTAATGTTACCTATGAGAGCAGAGATCAGAACGTATTCATCCTCGCTTGAAGAATATTCACTTTCATATATGGTTATTTTCTTGGAGGGTTCATCATCCTCTGTAGCATGAGCATGATGTCTTCTTTTGTTCCCCTTATTCTTATGAGAGTGACCCTTGTTCTTAGGACAATATTTTGAAAATTGTCATCTTTCATCACATGTATAACATCTCAATTTTGATAGGTCCCTTCTAATGTTATCTCTATGATGAGGATCCTTACCTTTGGAGTAATGAGATATTCTTCTGCCTTTCTTGGAGTGAACTGTGAGAGCTTGGTCTCCACTTCCCATCTTCTCTTCTCAAGCTGCTATCCATTCTTCTTCTTAAGAACATTCGTCCCATAGTTTGTTTAATTTGACTAAATTCTTTCTGGCACAGATTCCTTGGATGAAAGAATCCCATGACCTAGGAAGGCCATTCAATGTTGTCATCACAATCTCTGCATTCTCCACTTCTTCATATACATCTTCTAATAATTCCTTGATCTGAGAAACCCTTGTGAATTAAGACTGGATGGTCTCTACATTCTAAATCTTCACATTCTTCAGTTGATTCCTCAAAGTCATCTTCCAGTTTATGTTCTTCCCTTCAAACAATTTGGTTAGGGCATCAAACATAGCTTTAGGTGTCTTGAGAGAGGACACCTGAGGTATAAGGTGATCCTTGATAGAATCAGCAATGATCCTCTTTGCCATAACCATATTCTTCTTATGTAAGGCCTTTGCCTCATCTCCCTCTGTAAGTGGAACCTCCTCATGGATGTAGGAGTCTAACTCATTTTCTTCCAGGACCAGGGAGATTCTATACTTCCAGGCTCAGAATTTATCAGCTCCCTCAATATTTTCATCAAGCTTGGTATGATGAGACATCTTAAACTAAGAAACTCAAATGGAAATACAAAATATTTAGATCTTACTAGGTCAAGACGTTAGATTTGGATTTGGAGCTGAAATCCCATAGTACTGGAACAGGAGCAAATTAGGGTTTTGATTTTCCGGAGATCGGTCCACTCAAATGCCTTGAAATTGGGGAGGATATCAATCCAGGCCTGGGCTCACTGAAAAATTCCTCTTCTGTGAAAATCCCTAATTTTCAGCAATAGTGTCGGGTCCAAAACTGAAAAACCTCAGAATTGGATTCTACTTCGATAGAAATATGCGCCCTAAGGAAAAGATTTATTCCACCTTAATTTTGCTGAAAATCTATGGAGGAAGATCCACAAACTAGGAATCCCTAGTTCCCGCAGTTGCACAGTTTCTTCTTCTCAGGTTAGCTCTGATACCATGTTAGTTTTTCAACATTAAGCTAGCATTATTAGGATCTTTAACTGAGAGAATAACAAGTACAGCAATCAAACACAACAGACAATTAACACAGTTTTTTTCCTCGGGGAAACCATAAATGGAGAAAACCCCGCAACTTCCTCAGAGATAGAATCAGCACCAAAACAGTAAAAGCCCAAAACAGTAAGTGATCTCTTGAAAATAGTAACCTTCTTCTTATCTAGCCCCAGTGTCTTCTCCTTCCTCAACTATGCACTACACTTGAGTGTGGATGAGTTGTGTGATAAATAGAAACTCCAGTTCTCTATTTATACTAATCCCGACATGACTAAAACCCTACCAGGGCTGACCTCTACTAGGAGAGTCTAATAACCCTAGTGCCCCGGAACTGCGGGGACTTTAACCCTTAGACAATCAGAGGATTACCCACAATTTATTGACATGACTTGTTTACATTATTGATCCTCCCGATCAGAACATCAGGGCATGACAACATGACTCAATTACATTATAGATACATCCTGGAATAAACATCGGGTTATAATACATAATATACATAGATGAATACATTCCAAAGTTACAAATACATCAACAGTATGTTTGTATATTATCTTACAACAAAGATTATATGTGTTTGTCGCATGATTATTGTGAATGTATCCATGTTGCATAGGGTTTGTTGTTATAATTCCTGCCGAAGGATAAGTTGTACCATAAATTAACTATATACAATAAGTAGCAATATCCCACCCACCATACTCCATCAAGTGCCTTGGTAGAAGACCAAGGGACATGAAATTTTCCCACACAACTGCAGAAACCTGGTTCTGGAAGTTACCCAATAGAAATATATCTTCGGTGAGACTACATCTATGTTGCAGGTGCTGCCAAATGATCCTTGCTCTATCGATCCGATAACTTGGGATTTGTTGTGTGCAAGGGAAGGGAGTGAACCTAGGTCGAAGGCATGAAAAAAACCAACAAATGGTTATGTTGTCGGGACCTTAAACCTTTTTGGTGAGGGATATGATGTGGTATATGATGAAGGAGGAAACCAAAGATTGGGTGGATCTCAAAGCATTATAGTTTGCACAAGAAGAGAGTAAAGGATATCAGTGGAACCCAATATTGTGGTTTGATTGATATCTGTATAGGAATATTCACAAAATTTTATTTTCTAAATTCCCTATTGTGTTACATGAGTGGTTGTCGAATTTGGAAACCCATCAAAGAAAGTTTCAAGGAGAAGAACTGAAGGAGTGGAATCATGTGTTGATTCGGTGACTGAAAAGTGTAAACAACTGTATGTCGAGGATTGTTGATTTTTGGGTGGATGGCATCTTGCAAATATATATTACTGATTTTTTGTTTAAACAATAACCTCATGTACTAAGGCGGAGTAAAAATATTTCCAAGGACCCCATGGAAGATATTTGTCATCCTTGAAAACTTGGATAAAAATGCTCGTATGTGAAAAAGTAATTTTACAAATGCAACAGTTGAAAGTTGTGCACAAAAAGGTGGGTATGTCACAGCAGAGCTATGTGAAGAATGGCACAAACTATGGTGAGTTGTTCCCTGGAGATACTGGAACTGAAATAGAGGTTGGTTATTTAAGAAGTGGAAGAATATTTAGGCCAGGAAAGAGAATTAAAATTTTCATGGGAAGAGAAAGTTGCAGTACTACTAGAGGATGAGACTGTGAACTTGTGTCACACCCAGATGAAGGATATTACAATGAAGAATAATAATATACTCCAATATATGAAGGAGAAGAGGAGTCAGAATAATCAGGAGAAACTCCAAGACCATAGCACAAGTACATAACACCTACAACGTAGCATACATCACCATAGGTAAGATCTAGAAACTCATCTCCAAGTAGACCTATAAATATAAATAGTACCAATGCTATGAATAGTGGACAAGGGACTCTGACTACTCAAAAAAAAATTCCAAGTGTATCAGGAGCCACCATAATGGTTGGAACAGACATTAAGCTGCCAATATTTAATGGGAATGGGTTGGAAGACCGAGAGAAACATTGGTTTCTCTGTGAACCCGTATGGAATATGAAACAGGTCCAATATGAGGACATAAAGAAATCACAGATGGTCATGACTCTGTGAGGTTGTGTACTAGACTAGTATATGAATTTTTCTATAGTACCGGTAGGATTTGTGCAGAAAATGCTCGAATAGGTTTGAATCAGGATGATATATGAGTTTAGGAAGTATAATTATGAGTCATAGTGCATTACAAATATTAAATAAATCAAGAAGCTACCTACAAATTATGTCTGGGACTTTGACCAAAGATTCAAGATATTAATGGCTAAAGTAAGCTTCCAGATCTCAGATGTACAATGCAAGGAATGGTTCATTGCCTATTTGTTTCCACACATCTGGATTCCATTGATGCAATAGTAGATTGTGTCACAAAAAAAAATATCTGGAAATAACAATGAAGCTAGAATCCTCACTGATTGGAGAAACTAGTGGAGGATTGATGCATATTTTGTCACAGCTGGTTAATCTTATGGTGTAGCTCCATGACATCATGAAAGGGAAAGAGGTTCAATAAGAGATATGGTGTACAAGTTGTAGAACAAAAGGAAACCACAAAGATAATTTTTTGGTACTCATGAAATATATGTCGCAGCAGGAGTGTCGAACCCAATAAACACCCAATGGATTCCTTGGCATAGAATATGTCAAACTAGAGGTCATCGGTTGAAATAATGTTTATATTTTCAAAATATTGTAAGTACACCAACTAGTTTGTATTGTATATTTTTTAAATCTGTAGGACAAAATGAGGAAGATTGTAGAGCATTTCAGCTGCTACAAGAGAATACGATGGATACCTACTTGATGAAGAATGATGAGAATATGAAAGTTGAATGAGCGCAAGCTTAGTACCATCCTACTCAATATCCACTAGCACAGATTCAATAACCACAATACAAAAAAAATAAGGATCTGCCACAACAACAACACCCTCAACCTAGCGGGGGTGGAAATTTTCGAGGCCGAGGACAACAACAACAACGAGGAGGAGGATTTGGTAGAGGAAGAGGAAAAATTGTATGTTATCAACATGGAAAACCATGACACTTTTATTAGGATTTTGAAAGTCCTGCGAAGACATGTTCGTATTGTAAAGTGTTTGATAATGCTGTCAAACAATGTTTGAAACTAATTGCAAAGTGGCAGGATTGAACTGTGGGAAATCCAAACCCTATGTAGAATCCCAATACGAACCCCAACTGGAACATTCATATAATTTTTGTTGAGCCAAGAGAAGAAAACATTGTTGTTATCATAAGAGGAGGTGTTTTGACTGGAGAAAACTAGGATGCACATCATGGAAAACCATAGGTGTGACCCATGGCACAAAAGAAAGTACCCTTCGACATCTAGAAATAAAAGAAGGTATTCTTCGAGGTCCAACTGAAATTTTTTGACACAAATCAAGGGTCGACATTTGGACAAGTAAGAGAGATGGCCAAAAAAATTGATCAAATACTCAGGAAGTGTTAGATTTTTATCATTCAAGCTAGCATTATGATATTAGGATCTTATCTGAGAGAATAACATGCACAGCAATAAACACAAGAGACAGAGACACAAATAGTTTTCCTCGGGGAAACCATAAAGGAGAAAACCCCACAACTTCCTCAAAGATAGAATCAACACCAAAAGTAAAACCCAAAAGCATAAAGATGATCTCCCGACAGCAGTAGTCTATCTCTTGTCCCAGTAACTTATCTTTCACTCATGCACCCCAGTGAGTGAGTGTGTGTGTGATAAATAGAGAGGCTCACTCTCTATTTATATTCTTTCTTTCACTTAATGTCCAAACTCCAACATGTTGGCCTCACTTAACAATTACTTACTAGAGCCGACATCTCTAGGGGAGTCTAATAACCCTAGTGCCCCACAACTTGTGGGGACTTTGCCCCTCCAACAAACAAGGAGGGTTATCCTTAACACAATAGTGGGGATTATTTCCTTGAATTACAATAACTAACCTAGGGTTGACTTCTTTAGGATAGTCTAATAACCCTAGGGACCTATAACTACAGGGACTTTAAACCTTGAACAATAGGAGGTTTACCCACAATGACTTGACATGACTTGTTTACATTATAGAAACAACCGATCAGAACATCGAAGAATTACGTGACTCAATTACATTACAAACACTTCCTATAATAAACATCCGAGTATAATACATAAGATATACAAGTGAATACATTCTGAAGTTCCAATTATATAAACACTCCCTCTTAACTAGGAAGGTATTCTCTCGACACAATTTATCAGCACAAGTCTTCTTCTCTGTATCATCTGGATCATCATTGAGTTATCATCATCTTCATCTTCAAGTCATCTTCATTTGTATCTAAATCATCACTCGATCTGGATCATCATCATGGGTGCTATCTCATGATTCTTCTCGTCACAGGAATTTCTATAGAGCCAACTCTTTTTCATGCTAGTTGTAGGCATGGCCTCCATGTAGGTCTTTTCCAGTAATTATATCTGACCCTAAGTCAGAATGGCCCGCCCATCACTTATATATGATCATGTAGGAACCAATCCTATAATCATATCAGAAAGGCATGCCCAGTACTCACATATAACCATGTGGGAACACATCCCACAACCCTGTCAGAAAGGCCCAGCCCTCACATATGACAACCAATGTCAAAAAGGCCCAGCACTTACATTCAACCATGCGAGGAACCAATCCTCCATGCTAAAAGGGCTCTACACTTACATCTGATCATTGTAGGAACCAATCCTACAATCGCCTCAGAATGGATCTACACTTACATCTAATCATTGTAGGAACCAATCCTATAATCGCCTCAGAATGGCTCTGCACTCACATCTAATCATGTAGGAACCAATCCTACAGTCACATCAGAATGGCCCTCAGTCCCAGACAAATATTTCCTGGTAATTGACTAGGTGCCTCCATTCCAAGAATGGCATTCAGTGCTTATATATGATCATGTAGGAACCAATACTACATTCACATAAGAATGGCTCAACACTCATATCTGACATGCGGCGAACCAATCCTCTCACCATAACAGAATGGCTCATCCCTTACATCTGACCATGGAAGGAACCAATCCTCTCACCATGTCAGAATGGCTCACAAACTCATCACTTCCCTTTGGAGGGAACCTCGATCTGGAGAACACCAATCTTCTCCCTGAAGTACTCAAACTTCACTCTAGACAATGGCTTTGTTAACACATCATCTATCTGTTCGTCCATCGCAACATACTGGAGCTTCACTACTCCTTTCTGCACCATATCCCTGATATAGTGATACTTGATCTCGATATGCTTCGACTTGTCATGGAACACCAGGTTCTTCGACAACTTCACATAGCGTTGCTTGTTGTAATATATACAAGTAGCATCCAACTGGAGACCAAATAAATCAGACAGTATCTTCCTTTGCCATACTACCTCACAACTAGCTGAACAAGTTGTGACATACTCTAATTCAGCTATACTTAGTGCCACATAGGATTGCTTCCTGCTAAACCAAGAGATCACACCTGATTCCATACTGAAGCAACACCTTAAAGTGCTCTTCCTATCGATGGCACTGCCTGCCCAATCTGAATCAACATAACCTTCCAAGTTAATCTTCTGATTCGCCTCATACTTGAGCCCATAATCAATTATAACCTTTAGGTGCCTCAGAATATGTTTTGCATCAATCAAGTGAACATGTCTCAAATGTGTCAGGAACTGGCTTAAGGTGTTCATAGCAAAGAAAATATCAGGTCTTGTGTTCGTTAGGTACATTAAGGACCCAATCATCTGACGATACATCGTAGCATTAACCGCTTCTGATGAAGCATCACTCAATAGCTTCAGGTTTGATTCCATAGGTGTGGTCATGGCCTTACATCCCATCATCCTAAACCTCTTCAAGATCTCTACTGCATACTTCCCTTGTCCCAGGGATATTCTGCCACACCTGCATGCCATCATATCCAAGTCCTTCATCTCGAACTCAGTAGCAAGTGTCCTTCTTGCAACGTTAATGAGTTCCTCTTTTCTGTCAGGAACAATTCATTGATATATAACAGGAGAATCATCGGTCTTCTATATTCAACCTTGAAGAAAAGGTTGGAATCCACTTTTACTCATAGTAAAGCCTAGAGTCATCAGTAATCTATCCATCCTGTTGTACCATGTCAAACCTCAAGATATTCTGTAGTCACTCCCTCTGAAGCGGAGCATCATACTCCCTCTGTCTTCCGTACTCTAAGCATTGAAACATTTTGTACCGGAGTGACATGTAGCTTCCTCTGCTATTAATATTCTATGTATCCATCTAGGATCATTGGAGACCAAGATCCTCTATCTTGAACTTTTTCAAAAGTTCTTCTCACACCCATCTCTGAGCTTGTCATCCTCTATCAACCTTGTAGCAAAGGTTCAAATATTCATCAAGCTCCTCATGTGTGTGTTATCCCATGGGTTTCTTTTGAACTTGTACAAGGCCTTCTTTCATTTTCACACATGATTATGCCTATCATGTGACTTCACTTCTAGTGGCTGCAAATGTCTCTTCGTAGTCTATGCCTTCTTTTCATGAGAAGCATCATGCTACAAATCTTTCCTTGTATCCCATGATGTTTACATATACTTCCCTTCACGTATCGATACTACATCCTCAACATCATTCTTCTTGAACTGGCCTTCCCTTTCTTCTTGGTTACTTCTTCATAGCTGGAAGGTTCTGCATCAATGATGTCGTTGCATTCATCATATTATTCTTTATCTATTGTCACTTGTTCTTCGGAACAAGTCTCATCCTTCTTTTCTTGTAGGTGATTATGTACGCAATCTTTCCTACAAGTCAAATGCATTAGTTATATGGATAGAAACATTTCATAAGGTATATTCATAATGAAAAATTATTATGCATAAATATATGATCATGCAACTATTTTAGCCAATACAACATTCATCCATATCTCATGGAAACTTTTCTAGATGCCTTCATCTCCACCAGGACAACATTGAGATTGTGCACTAATCCAATATGTCAGAAAAGAGATTTCATTCTAGATAGGTAGCAATGGAGAGTTGTATAGCACCATGAGCTACTTACCCATTATATGCATATTAGTAGTATACTGTCATTAATGCAAGCATTCTATCATGCATAATACATCAACTGAATATAAACAAATGCATAACAGAAAACAATATCATGAAATGACAATTGAATACTTATCTTTATTTGTTTCATGGGTAGACTCATTCTTGAGCCTTTGTCTTCATCAACTTCTTCATTCATAATAGCACTATTTATTGTCCAAATGCTAAGATGGATAAGAGGTTCTTCAAGCATTGAGTTCTTCATATTCCTCATTGCTTGAGGTATCTTCTTTGGATGGTAAGAGCTTGATCTTAAATTGTTCCCATCTTCTCTTCTCTTATTATGAGTCGAGCTTCTTCTTCTTCCCAGAGTCTGCTGAAAGTAATTACTTCCTTCTGGAACACATTCTTCACATGAATGAATCCCATGATCCTGGGAGGCCATTCAAGGTGGCTATCACCACTTCTGCATTTTCCACTTCTTCTTCTACTGCTACAAGTTGTTCTTTGATTTGAGAGACCCTCATAAAGTATGATTGTATGGTCTCTGCATTCTGGATCTTCACATTCTTCAACTGTTCTCTCAAAGTCATGTTCTGATTTATGTTCTTCCCTTCAAATATCTTGGTCAAGAAATCAAACATTTCTTTCGGTGTCTTTGGGGAAGACACTTGTGGTACAAGGTGATCCATGATTGAATCAACAATGATCTTCTTGGCCTTGACCAATTTGTTCTTGTGTAAGGCTTTTATCCTCATCTCCCTCTGGAACTAGAACCTCTCTTCTTATGTAGGTGTCCAATTCATTTTCTTTAGAGATATCATGTACTTCCATGCTTGGAAGTTGTCAACTTCACTAATATTACGTGATATATCACTTTGAAATGAGAACCTCAAATGAAAATAGCAAAAGATTAGATCTTACCGATTTGAGGTGTCCATCTTGGTTCCGGAGCTGGCTGATCTAGGGTTTGTCACAGAAACCCTAATTTTCAAAACTTGGAATATTTCAGATCTGATTGGATAGAAATATATACCTCTTCAAGGTGAGCTCTCCAATGTACTCATTTCTGAAAACAGTGGAGGGAAGCTCCCGGAACAGGAAGCCCTAGTTTTCAAATTTCTTCTGTAGAAATCCCTGATACTATTTCTATGATATATCCAAAATTAATACTCCTATGTATTTGAAACTTTTCACTGAGGTAGCCTCAACTATCCCTCTTCTAAAACCATATTTTTAATCATAATTAGTTTCACCAATTGGGACTTGTGAGCGTTTTCCCAAGGTTCCCTGTTTCAGGACTGTTCAGCATAGCAAAGTTGTATGGACTTCCACATGTCACTGGTTCATCTTATATGTCTAAAAATTGGACCAAAAAATTAGCAATCCATTCCCTTTCTGGAACATCTTCAGAAATTTCATTTGGACCTTCGTATCCCGAGATATAGAAATTCTTCCCAGGTGTCCTATTTAGGGATGAATCCTGGAAGAGGCTGGAACCCTAACTTGGAGAGATCATATCTCCTAGAATATAGTGATTATGAGGCTGAAATTTGGATACAGTGTAAATACAGATTTTAGTTTTGGCCTATGAGAGTTGCAGTTCCTAAGCCTTCTCTAATCTTGAGATATAGGCAATGTACAAAAACTTATCAGTTTTAGTATTTTAGGGCTTTTCTACCCGGCGGTCAAACTAGGGTTTGACTTTCCTGGAGTTTCACCCAACCAAAAATCTCAACCCAAGTCTCTAAACTTATATTTTGATGATGAGAGAAATCCTATGCCGGGCTCACTCAAAAACTTGTCTTCTGTAGAAAGCCCTAATTTCCACACTGAAAACTGAAAATGCTCGGAATCGAATTCTGCTTCGACAGAAATATGCGCCCTTCAATGGACAGCCATCCTAGCATACTTTTGTTGTTGGATTGTGGATAGAGATCCAAAAATTAAGAATCCCTAGCTTTCAAAGGTGCACAATGTCTTCTTCTCAGGTTATCTCTGATACCATGTTAGATTTTTATCATTCAAGCTAGCATTATGATCTTAGGATCTTATCTGAGAGAACAACATGCATTAGAGCAAATTTCAACTCAAAATGGGCCTCTTAAAAAAATTAATAAAATATTAGTTAAAATAATAAAATAATATTTATTAATTTTGGACGAAGAAAAGAAAAAAACTACTTTTTTGTTTGTATTTTCGACATATCTCCCCATGTTTTTACTCAAATTTTGCTCGAGAAAGCTCGTTGGATGTGGAATTAAATTACCCATCGAATGAGTACCCACTTGGCATACTTTTGACGGACCCCGCTACCCCAAAAACAAGAAATACCTGAAAAAATGTGATGATGATATCATCACATTTTTCAGGTATTTATTGTTTTTGGGGTAGCAGGGTCCATCAAAAGTATGCCGAGTGGGTACTCGTTGGATGGGGAATTTAATTCCACATCCAATGAGCTCTCTT
Source organism: Pseudotsuga menziesii (assembly GCA_001517045.1). NCBI lineage: Eukaryota > Viridiplantae > Streptophyta > Pinopsida > Pinales > Pinaceae > Pseudotsuga > Pseudotsuga menziesii. The sequence goes on along the minus strand of LPNX010991510.1, from coordinate 304,894 downwards.
GATCGAAATTTGAGTAAAAACATGAGGAGATATGTCGAAAATACAAACAAAAAAAGTAGTTTGTTTAATGATACCTATCCCCAAATTTATATTAAAAAAGTGTTTAAGACCTATACGATATTTCAAATTTAAAGCAATTTCATTGGCTAACACATTATGACATGGAATTTGAATTAAAGTTAAAAGTCCCATTTTGAGTTGAAATTTCCTCTAATGCACAGTAATAAACACAAGAGACAAGAGACACAAAGAATTTTCCTCGAGGAAACCATAAAGGAGAAAACCCCGCAACTTCCTCAAAGATAGAATCAGCACCAAAAGTAAAACTCGAAAGTATAAAGATGATCCCCTGACAGCAGTAGTCTCTCTCTTATCCCAGCAACTTCTCTATCACTCATGCGCCCCAGTGAGTGAGTGTGTGTGTTATAAATAGAGAGGCTCACTCTCTATTTATATTCTTTCTTTCACTTAATGTCCACTCCAACATGTCGGCCTCACTTAACAATTTCTTACTAGAGCCGACATCTCTAGGAGAGTCTAATAACCCTAGTGCCCCACAACTTGTGGGGACTTTGCCCCTCCGACCAACAAGGAGGGTTATCCTTAACACAACAGTGGGGACTATTGCCCTGACTTACAATAACTCACCTAGGGTTGACTTCTATAGGATAGTATAATAACCCTAGGGCCCCACAACTTTAGGGACTTTAACCCTTGAACAATAGGAGGATTACCCACAATGACTTGACATGACTTATTTACATTATAGAAACTCTCGATTGGAAGATCGGGGCATGACATGACTCAATTACATTACAAACGCTTCTTGGAATAAACATCGGGGTATAATACATAAGATATACAAGTGAATACATTCCAAAGTTACAATTACATCAACAGGAAGTAGCCGACAAGAAAGGTTAGTAAGCCTAAATAATTTTTCAAATGTTGTTTAGCACTAATCCATGATAAATATGTTGTCGTAGAATTGTCAACACTCATAAAATAAACTCCAGAAGAAGTGCAACCGAAGAAAAGAGTTAACCATGTTGGGAAAGGATTAAAAACTGGTCGTGAGTCGCGAATGATTGCACAGAAAGGAGAACATGACATATATTATATAATTTTATATATGGGCTTTGATGTCAATATCTTGACAAGGAATACATGGAAAATCATGAACAATCCGCGATTGGATTGGTCTACCATTCAATTAAGGCTAGAAAACCGGTCGCAGGTTGTATCAATTGGTCGATTGACTCAACTACCTATCAAGGTAGAAGGTCTGAGGAAATATGCATACTATGAAGTGATTGACATTATTCATGATGCATCAAAATTCGGCTCTCTACTGCTCAGAATCCGGTCCAGACCCCTCTCCCAGCCTACATTGTAGAAAAATATGAGGAGGTCCCCACTTTGGAGATTAAGCACCGGGAAGTCATCCAGAACCTTCTCATGCACAAGGAGAAGACCTTAATCTGTAGATTCAATGGAATGTGGCCAAAAAAAAAATATCTCCTCGAGTGGATCAGCTCAAACTTGCCCAAGGACTCTTAGGTATTACTCTGATCTAAAGGTTTTTTCTTAGTGACTTTTCCTTCTCGAGAAGATCTACTCTCAGTTACGAGCAAAGGGCCTTGGTTTTGGGGATCTACTAGGCTATTCATAGCCCCATGGTTCTCCAGATTTTACCCCTTAACTATGGTAGTGACGAAGGTTCCCATGTGGGTACATCTTCCAAACTTACCAATCCATTTCTATACTCAATCGATCTTCGAAGGGATAGGAAACACTTCGGGTTGCTACTTTTCCACCGATGATACTCGCTCAACTCAGGGTCTACTCACCTTTGCTCACAAATGCACCACCATTGATATCAGTTCTGGGCTCCCTGACATGATCAACCTAAAACTAGGCAACTCCATCTGGAGTCAAGCCTTGGACTATGAAAATACATCCTTCAGGTGGAAGATCTGTCGACAAATGGGCCACCTTCTTAATGCATGTCCGCAAAGAAAACCCCAACAGCAATGATGAACGAAGGTTCACAGAGCCAAAATATGGAAACCGCATGAAGAAAACACACAAGATGACCAAATTGATGAAGACATTCCCCCAGTAGAATAGGAACAAGATCAGAGATGCACCCCACCTCCGCTCGAGGTGCACATGCCTCTTCAAGAAGATGAGTGCACAAAAGGCAGCCCTCTACAAGGGCATAAAAGACACCATGAATCTTCCTCTTCAAACTCTGATAAATAACTCACTCATGATTTCATAGATGCACTGCAACTGGCTTTAGTGTCCCCAACTTCAGGGGGATGGATACAAGTCAAGAAAAAACAAGGAAAAAAAGGAAAGACCTAAGAATTAGCCTACTTAGGGTTGGGATCTTCTTCTTTGTATTTTTCAATTCATTGTTTCTCTCTCAGCTACCCTCTGCTATGGTCCCATAGTGGATATGGCTTTAGTTTTTAGCTGTGCCTTTTCGGTTGAGTGTTCTGTGATCTTCTTCTAAAAGCTAGCCACTCCTTTCTGCCTCACCTGGCCATATGGAAGGTAGCGAAAATTTGATTGTAACATTATTCTATTTTTAGGCAATAGAATATTCTTCTCTAACTTACAAAAAAAAATATTAATAATTTATATTGATATTTAATAGTTATTATTAATTATAAAATAGTTATTTAGTGATTATTTATTATATGTATTTTTGTTCATTACAATGATGTTGGACATATCATCAAATACTTTGTTATGTGTTTCATGCAGCTGTTGTTACTAGTGCAATAACTACTCCTCTTGATGTAATCAAGACCAGAGTGATAGTTCAGGTATCCATTTAAGAAGTGATTTAAGCTATAGTCAATTCATAGACAAGAGGCATTTCCTTTTGTAAATTTGAATAATATTGACCATCATACCATAATCAAACCATCATCAATTTTAAGAGAAGAATCTTGTCATTTGAAGATTCAGAGATGAGGTTGGTCGTGCCAATTCATCTGATGGAAGGATAGAGATATGTTGAACCAGTAAACAATTAAGGACAAGGTAATTACCTGGATCATATATATAACATTATGTCCTCTTGAGATGACTATATAAATCCAAAAGCTGATGGAGAGTTGAGCTAAAGGAGTGTTAGCTCCTGTGCATCTGATTCTGGAGAAGCATTAGAGAATTGGAAAAATCAAATGCATGAAGTTTCTATGAGAAGATGCACAAGAATTACAAGATCCGTGTGATTGGTAGGAGCTGAGGAAATCGATCTTCCCATATATGAAGGTATGCCTAATATTTCATCTTTTTACAATAATTTCAAGCAAAAGTTACAGAATCGTAGTGATTGTTATCCCTAGACTTTGTGCTGAAAGATACGCTCACATAAACAATATCTCTCCAAATGGCCGCAATGTAGAAGATTGATGGATATAATATTTAGAGAAGAGATAAGTTATATAGGTTACAAGTATATAGGATTGAAAAATCATGTTGAGCATATTGAGCATTGTCACAAGACATGGCAGGAATACCCGTGACAAGAATAGGTTCATCACTTCATACATACACTGGACATGATACCAAGGAATTGGTATACATTTATTGAAATGCGATGAGGAACCCTTGAGTGGGAAGGTCTAGCTACTAGTTTCACACATACACTCCAGTTCATAGATGATCACCCAACAATTGATGATGCACTACAAGTAATGAAAGAGAATATATTTGAGCAAATCCTTGTTGCAATGACAATTTTCCATCAATGCAGCACAACAATCCACCATTGGATGGAGTGCTACAATGTGACAGGAAAATCAGATAATGATGGCCCACTCAACATAAACATACCCAATTCAAAAGGTATGCGTGTAGTGGAGGGATCTGGAATTTCTAGTGACCAATTCCTGAGTCCACTTAAAATTAATAAATTTAATATTGGCTTGCCTGACAATCCAAAGTTCTTCAATATTGGAGATTATTGGGATGAAGAGATTGCAGAGAATATCATTGACTTATTTTGAGAGTTTCAGGATTTGTTCCCTACCAATTTTTTCAGAGATGAAGGGAATAGTCAAATATTTCAATGAATTGAAAACACCTTTGAAGCATGACATAAAACCGGTCAAGCAATGACTATACAGATTGAATCTGTGATACAAAGAAAAGGTCAAGGTTGAATTGGATGGAATGCTAGAGGAAGGTGTTATAGAACTTGTTGAGGAAGCAGAATGGACTAGTCTAATAATGGTCCAGGACAAGAAGACCACAAGTGAAGTAAGAATTTGTGTCAACTTAATAAAGTTGAATGATTCTTCTTTGCATGACTCATTTTTTACTCTGTTTACACATGAAGTACGGGAAACTATCTGAGGGAAAGAAATTTATTTGTTCACTAATGGATTTTTTGGTTACCATTAGATCAGGATTGCAAAGGAGGAATGAGATAAGAATACCTTTGCGACAGAGTGGGGATGTTTCCAGTATACGGTAATTCCGTTTGGACTTCAGAATGCTCCTGCGAGTTTTTCCAGAATTGTAATAGCTTCCTTTAAATATTTTAGACACAAGTCTCTTGAAGTCTACTTTGATGATTGGATATTATTTGGGCTCATAAAAAACTATATTAAGGGCCTTAGAATAATTCTAGACCACTGTCTCCAGTATCATTTTTTTTAATTTGAAAAAATGTATCGTTTGCGCCCTGTTAGGCCATGTGGTCTATTGCGATGGAATTTTGGTCGATCCAAACAAAATTGCGACCATTCTTCATCTACCACCACCTACTAAACTCAAACAATTGAGAGAAACACTGGGACACACTGGATACTAAATTTTTTTTATCAATGGATATGTAGAGGTGACTTCTCTAATGTAAAATATTTTGAATAAATATGTTAATTTCCAATGGATAGAGACCTACCAAGAGAGTTTGGACACGCTAAAAAACAATATGGATATTGTGCCAATACTTATATTTCCATACTAGAAAAAATATTTTCATGTTCATGTCAATGCGTCATATGTCGCACTCGGCATGGCATTGACACAACCTGGTGAAGGATCCATTGATCATCCCCTTTCCTTTGCTAGAAGGAAGTTATCAACTACAAAGAAAAATTATAACACGATGGAAAGAGAGGGTTTAGCAATGGTATATGAGCTGCAGAAATTCAACCATTATTTATTAAGTGGACATTTTAATATGTACAATGACCATTCTACATTGAAATACTTGGTTAATAAGCGAGTGTTGGGACAGAATATATACCGGTGAATTATCCTCTTCCCAGAATTTGATTTTCATATAATTGTGAAACCCAGTCGATTGAATTTGGGACCAGACCATATTTCAAGGATAGAGAGTGGTGAAGATCCTAGTAACCTAGATGATAATATTTCTGATGTGCAACTATTTTCCATAACCATGTTTGATGATTAGTATAGAGATCCCATACAAATTTTTAGTACAGTTTATAAGCCAGTTGAGTTCACCCTGGCACAAAAGAAACAATTGGTTACATGAGGTGTAGATTTCCAGTTGATCACTAAAAAATTGTATAAAATGGATCCTAATGATATTCTTAATTGTTTCATTTTGGAGGATGATCTACTGTTGATATTAATTGAAGCTCATGCTGGTGTTGCAGGAGGTCACTATGCAGGGAAATCTACGGTGCATAAGATTTTGCAAATAGGATTATGGAGGCCCACCATGCATGAAGATTCCTAGGATTATTGTCATAGATCTGATGTTTGTCAAATTACAGGAAAGTCTTCGCAATGTGATGAAATTCCATTAGTGCCTCAAATAACCTTGCAGGCATTTTATAAATGGGTTGTTGATTTTGTGGGTCTTATCAGTCCGATAAGAAAATGAACTGGTGCACGCTATATTATTATTGTGAATGATTACTTAACTAAATGGGTCGAAGCAATTCCAGTAAAGGATTGTACTACTGTGAAGTTTTTATTTGAGAATGTCATGACACAATTTGGATGTCCAAATATTTTAATAAGTGACCAAAGTACACACTTTGTCAACCAATTGATTACAGAACTCACGGGGGAATTCCAGATTCATCATAGAAGGACAACACCTTATCGCCCTCAAGCTAATGGATTTGTTGAATCCTTTAACAAAATTTCATAGAATGCATTGACAAAGGTTTGAAACATTCAAAGAGATGACTAGAATTAGAAAATTTCAGTGGTATTATGGGAATATCGCACGACTTGTAAGAAATTGACAAGACAAAATACAATTCAGTTGGTGTATGGACAGGAAGTTGTGATGCCTATGGAGTATATTGTCACTAGTTTAAGGATTGTTGCGATCATAGAGATGATAGATGTCAATTCTATGGAAGAAATATTGTCACAACTTTTGCAGCTGGAAGAAGAATGTTTTGTCGTAGTCTTTCATAAAAATGTGTAAAAACAAAGACAAAAAACATGGCATGATCGACACATTAAGAGAAAGAAATTTGAGCTTGGAGGACTTGTTCTTATGTATGACATCAAATTTCTCAAGCATCCAGGAAAGTTGAGAACACATTGGTTAGGACCATATATTGTCATGAAGATCACCGATGGAGGAGCTATGAAATTGCAAAATTTAGATGGAACAAAGGTTTAAGGCTTAGTGAATGGAAGTCGACCAAATCCATATCATGATAGCTGTGACTTGGTCGCATAAAAGGGAGAAACAAAGGAGAAACAAAAAAAAAGAGAAAGAAAGAGAGGATTTTTTTTTTTTTCACACAGTTCTAGTTTTCCAAAGGAAAAGATGATGTCTCGCAGACTCGGTGTCTGGAGCATACCAAAAATTCATGGTGAAGGCACAATTTGTCACCAAAAAAAGAATATATTTCAACAAGGGAAATGGGTCACAAGAAGTGTGACAATGTTGGAAGGAAAGGATATCTGGTGAAGGGAAGAAAATAGGTCGCAAGGAATACAATGTTGTCATGAGAAATAGAGACGGTGTAAATATGACAGATGGATGTCATCAAGTTCCGATAGGACAGATGGAGTGCATTGATTTACAAAATACAAGGAATATTGATGGTGTCATTTATGGTGATGTCTGTATTTATGGAAATAACTACTACTTGATGTGCCAGTTAAACGGTGGCATGCATAAAAGTTTCCTTAATTATTCGGATTGTGTACCCATGTGACTAAAAGGATGAATTCCTTTCTATTAATCACCCGTGTGTGTGGAGAACAGTTGGAGGGAAAAGCATTTCATACTATCAAAATTTGTGTCTAATTCATTTCATTCTATTCACATGAGAGAAGAGAAATTGTTGTCTGCAACTTCAAGAGTTGAAGAAAATTACTCATAGCATGGTCATTTCAATCTCTAGTGCTAGTTCAACTGTTGAATCTGAATTTGCGACTACATCACCTACACCAATCATGGAATATACTACAGGATATCTCCCACTGTAGAAGAATGATAATAAAGTCCCTGATCAAACCTGAGTTCCTCCATTCATACCATATGAAAAATTGAAGGAAGACCAACCAGGTATGTCAGTTACTTGATGGGGGAAGCACACAGGTAATAGGAAGTAGAAGGAGAAAGAAACGGAACCACCAACACCACCATCAATACCTGAGGAAGAAGAATACTTTGAAACTCGACATATGTTGTCGCCATACATTCCACCAAGGTGTTCAAATTCACCAAAGATTGAAATTCCAAAGAAGTTGGGGGCTCCACTGATTGCACCATCAATACCAAGAGGTATTAAGGTACAGAAGGATATTTTACCAATCCTATGAAAGCTATCCTTTGTTGACCACAACACCATGAAATAGAACTGTTTGAAAAGAAATGAGTATATGGTAATTGTGCAGGACACACCAGATGCGCCCAAGCATTTCGTTCCAATGGAATGGGAATGAGGATTTGAACAGACGAGACTATTATATTTTATATACACGCCACACTTTGATCGCAACACATAAGTGAATACCTATGTCCGACAGTTGCTAGTATTATTTCATGGAGGATTACTTTGGATAGATGAAGTGCATTTTTTGTATGTTGAGCTGATTGCATCAATAATAGTTCTCCTAATGGCAGTTATGGACCCAGCATTGTATTTAAAAAAATATATCAGGAAATAGTGATGATAGCAAAGGTTAAGGATAGGTATGACTTGGTTAGGGCCACAGAGGCTTCTGTTGGAACCTCAATAACTCCCCTTTATTTTTATGAAAATAAAGGGGGCCCCATGTAAACTTCGTTAATACTTACCTTTTGATTTCTTTCCTTTATTTTATCATGCTTGATTTTATATATGATTTCATAGCTTTGATCCTTCACTCGTCGTGCTGCTTGTTTCTTTGACTTGGATTTCATTACATGAGGATTCGGTGGTTTGGTAATATTTTTTGTTTGAATCTATCGAATTCACGGTTTATTAACAATGATGGAATGCTCTTATCTTAGCTTATATAGATAGAATATATACTTCATTTTGTTTGGATTCGACTGATATATGGATTCGACAATCTTGACATTCTTTTGTTTCCACTTGACGATCTCTTTGATAGATAAAAATAAATTAGCTAATGATAATTTATTTTGTATTTCAAAAAATCATACATCAATGTTCAAAGATGACATGATATCTTCTTGTATCACTCTAATATTATTTTTGATCATTTTATTGAATCATGTCAATTTATTTATTAACTTCATCCTTGGTAAGGTTGTGGTAGTATGTATTTCATCTTTTAAATTTTATTACATCACTTGCCAACATTTAGGACATCGATGTACCGAAATAGATTAATCCATTGAATGAAACAGAGGATTATTTTCTTATTCCTGTAATTACATTTTTTTCTATTTTCTCTCCTTCTTCTTAATTTCTTATTCTCTTTTTATGTACGAATTTCACAGGAGGAAGGAGTGAAGACTTGATACCCTATTCTATGGCGTAGAGGGTTATGTAGAGTGCCTAAAGTCCAAGTTTACCCTTTGAAATATCAAGAAGATCATTATGATATCACCAAATCGAATAGAACAATATCATTATGATATCACCAAATTGCTAGAATCCTGTCGATCCATCAAGGTTTTTCATTGGTTTCCATGATTTCATGACGAATGAGGTGTTAAATATTGTGGTTAAAAGTCTCAGATTATCTAGCAGAGTTTCTACAGATATTCCAGGTTGCAGATGGGGATTTGATCGCCTATAAAATGAGAAGAGATCCAATTATGCAAAGGGGAGAAGGCTCTCTACAGGGATAAATAATAGTTATTTTTTGTGTGCTCTATATGTCTCTTTGTTTCATTTGTATGTGGATCTAGGGAGAGAGATATTCTTCCAAAAGTGGTTCCTAGATATGTAGAAACATTAGTGATTTTTATCATATAGAGATATTTGTAACAATAGATTGCTATTTTTCTAAGACTCCTTCAACTGTCTCAGTAAGACTGTATTTTATTATTGTTCTTTCCTCATCCAACTGAATTTAATTTAAATACAATTTATTTGTTCATTCTTGCATTTAACCTTTGTGTTTACTTGTCTTGAATGATTAATTTTATTTGTTTTAATTGTCTTAAACAATTACATGTCTGATGTAATGAGCAATTTGAATTAGTAGTTTTTTTGTTAATTACTTGTTTTGAAATATTAATGTGCTTAAAGAGTTATATTTTAATTTAAATTTCTTTGAAGTAAATTGTAATTAAATCATATATCTCATGCATCAGAAATTATATTAACCATGCTCCTGTGTAGGAAAGGATGGAAATAGATTAGGTATATTTAGTTTTCAAATTAGATTTTTAAGTTTTATTTCATAGTGGAAAGCTACATGTTAGAAGCTACTAAATCGATGTGTTTTAGTAGCCACTAAATCTGTGTGTTTCGAGCTATCAACATTTGCATCATAAATTAGTTATTTATATTGCATAATAGTTATATTTCAAATTTAGGGTTCTAATTGCATGTTTCAGAACACATATCATTAAATTGTGAGACTCTCTTGTTGATAGAAAACCCATAAAGAAATCAATGCCTTTGTTCCCATGAGGGATAGCTATTTCAAACATACCAGGAGTTGTGTTAAGCACCTTGTATGGGCTATTTCTCCGAGTTGGCCATAATCTGAAAATTTGGCCAAAAATTGTGCTAGGAGGCCATGAGTTAAATAATTGGTTTTGTTTTTAATTTTTTATTATTTCAATAACCTTTATCCTCCGGCTTGTATTTCAGTACATCTTATATTTTATTCTTCTATGTTTTCACACAATCACCATAGGGATGGTTAGTCGAAAATCTAGCCTATTACTTGAGTCACTTTTATTATGTTTTATTAATTATGTCTCATTCCCAAATCCCTGCATGGGATTCCAACATGACATTGAGCCTATAGTGACAATTGCATAAGATCCCTAGAAAGGCAGTAGATATTTCTCCAAAATTCAATGTTGAGGGAAATGCTTCAGCTTTTGAGCATATCATTAAATATAAGTCAATTATTTGCTTTCTTAATGTTGTTTAGATATTGTTTGCATGTTATTTCCACTCACATTCGAAGGTAAGGTTTTTTGTTGGTTCAATGTTTTGCCTATTCATTCAATTTATAATCGGTTACAATTTAAAATATTGTTTGAAAATACTTTCGATAGTTATAATACGATTAAAATTATAAATATTTAGTGAAATGCAGGTGAATGATTGTGAATCTATCGGTGATTTCAATATTCACTTCCGACAAGTATTTCTTAGCCTACACAAGAATCATAGACCTTTATCAAACATCATGTTAGAATGGTATGTATAATCTCTTTCCAAAGACATTTCTATGTTCATTTTACAAAAGGGTGTAACAAATTTACATGAAGCATGTGAGTACGCTCTAAAACTTGAAAAATATTTCAAAAGGTATTCTTCTGAAATTTTTCCCTCTTTTTCTTTATATGATGAAAAGGATATTGAATATGAACCAAATATTTCATAATTATTTAAGTTAGAATAGCCACTTAAGTTTTTATGCAATGCAATAGTTTCTTTACAAAAGGGAAGAAACATTCAGACAATTTCATAGGACACAAAAGGTGAATTAAACTTAAACTCTATCCAAAGTTATGATTATAATTGTTCTTCTCTGAATACATATATTGGGGGTCTCACTTCTACTCTGCAATATCTATAATATGGACCCAAAATTTTAGAAGAAAATCCAACATCTATTGCTTATAATATGTCAAATGAACCCTTTTCTAAATTCAATCATTTCAGAGATGAGAATACAATTGGAAATAAAAAAGATTTATCATATGTCTCGAATGATTTAGAAAAATATTTTGTGATAGACGATAATCATAAAGATATTTTCTCTATCGCCTTTAATCAATCTATGGATCCTGGTGTTGATGAAGAGCTAAGAATAATTGATCAAATCTTTCAAACCACTAGTTGTAGTTTAGATTTTGAAGCACACAAACTAAATCCTTATTATTTTGAGAAATCTGAATTAGAGAATCATTTATTTGAATATCCTTCATCCTCATCCACTAAATTGAATCATAATGAAGAACATAATGGAGGTATATATTTGGAGTCAGAATTGTCTAAAATTGAAAATGATTTTAAGAATATTTTCTCTAAGTACACTTTTGTTAAAGATCAAATTTTTAAGGAAAAGTTAATACAGAAAAATAATCTGAAAAATAAAATAAAAAACACATTTCAATCTATTCAAAGGAGAAAGATGAAACAAATATGTCAATCTCTTGTCATACCAATACGCATACTTATGATGTTGATTTGGCTTATCCACAAAACTATAAGCTCGACAAAAAACCTGATGATATTCCACCATGTATCAATTCTACGAATATGAAAGATTGTGAACAACCACAAATTTTAGGAATTATGATTGACAAAGATGTTGTGAATGATACTAATGAAATTTATTTCTACTCAATCTTCTTCACAATCCTTAATTCATGATATTTTGTGTCCATATCATAAAGTATCTGGTAAATTCATTAAAGTTTCATTAACTACCTTCCAATCTGCTTTTCATGATCCATTTTATGTGTTGTTGGAAGAGTCATATTTAAATAGGTTCCATTTTTATTTTATTTTCTTTGTAAATAATGGATCTAATTTAATTCTTCCTATCAATCAATATGAAGCACCTCGATTCCCAATACTGATGTTCGACGGATTCCATTTTGTAAAATTAGAAGTGCTTCAATGGATTCATTGGTTGTTTAATTTTACTTAATCATTTGTATTTATGTGGTTTAGCTTAGGAGTAGGATAGTTAGTGACTTAGTTTAATTTTTCAATACACAGTTATCAATAATTTTAATGAAAGGTGAATCACTATCAAAACATGTTCGAGGATTTTTTTTTACTGTTTATGTTCTTGTCCATGTTATATTCTTAAAACATATTTTGTTTAAATTATATTTTAATTTCATGACCTTTATTATGAAATGTTTAATACAATTATTACCTTGACAAGAATTTATTTTTAACTCTCCTTATGATTTCTTTCTTTTGACATGTAATTTAACATGGATTGCTCATTTTCAAATTGATATCATAAACCGCATATCTTACTATTTAGATTTTTCATTTTGATTTGTAAATGGTACTTAATAAAGGATATGATTTATTCAAACTTTTGATCCATTAATTAAATGGATATTATCATAATCCAAAGAAAAAAAGAAATTTTTAACAATTGAATGATTTTGCAATATTCAAAGATCTTTGAAACTTGACATCAATGATGAGATTATGATGCTTCTTATGGAAATCACCATGACTATTTCATCATATCCATTTTTGACATGCATATTATATTTGCATCTCCTATTTTTATTTCCATTCATATCGACCATTTTATTTAAAAGTTTAATCATTTGTATCCTTATATTGTGATCAAATTTAATATTAGGAGATTTGTCGTCGTTGTTTACACATATCGTGATTTTGTAATTTTTGTACATTATTTTTTACAGATCGTCTCATAGAATATGACCGTATCTTGATTTTCGAATTTTGAGTCCATTTACCTCCTTCGACAGTGAGCTGAAGTTTCGATAGATATTAATATTTTTGCTTATTGTTTAAAATTTGTCATCTTCGTGAGTATATAATTCTTCTTTTTGAATTTTGATACGCATTTCTCTTAGCTAAGATTTTGATTTAATTAGATCCTACCTTAAGTTTATTTTCATATATGTTTTGGGTGTTTTATTTAAGCCAATCATTTCAACTTTCCATTCTGATTTCAAGTGTGCTTGGTTTTGAATTTTTTCTTTCAGTTTGCTCGAAGTTTGTGGTTGTATATAAATAATACTATGGTTGCACACTATTTGATATTGATACATTTCTCTATTAATAAAGATGACATTTGAATCAGTTGTTTTTTTTGTTAATTACTTATTTTGAAATATTAATGTGCTTAAAGAATTATATTTTACTTTAAATTTATTTAAAGTAAATTGTAATTAAATCATACATCTCATGCATCAGAAATATATTAACCATGCTCCTGTATAGGATAGGATAGAAATAGATTAGGTAGATTTATTTTTCAAATTAGATTTTTAAGTTTTACTTCATACTGGAAAGCTACATGTTAGCAACTACTAAATCTATGTGTTTTAGCAACCGCTAAATCTGTGTGTTTCCATCTATTGAAATTTGCATCATAAATTAGTTATTTATATTGCATATTACTTAGATTACGTATTTATTGTTCTAATTGCATGTTTCAGAACTCATATCATTAAATTGTGAGACTCTCTTGTTGAGAGAAAACCCATATAGAAAGAGGAGCCTTTGTGCCCGTGAGGAATAGCTATTTCAAACATACCAAGGGTTGTGTTAAGCACCTTGTATGGGTTATTTCTCTGTAGTTGGGAATATTCAAAAAATATGGTCAATAGGCCCCTAATATCATCCATAAATTACTATACCATTTGTTTTGCTACAAAGGTATTATCTTGTAAATGTTGTGCAAGCTAAGACCAATGCAATGTACTAGTGGTGTGGTTTCTTTAGTTGAACTCTGTGTGGAGGGAGTTTAGATTAACTGGTCGCAATTTTTCGTGAATGAATTGCTAGAAGACGCAGCTATGTCACATGAAAGTGGTATATATTTCCACTACTCCTAGTTGTTAATTGTAATTTCATTTGTTTTCTATTCCGACCCACCACACTATCAACCCATGGATATACCATTTCACTACAGGGGAGCTAGATACCAGAACCTCTGGTTCATATGTGAAAACAAGGAAAGGAAACATGATAGTTGATTTTTTATGCATAGAGAGGACCTGATGGATCAGGTCCCGACAGAGACAAGACTTGAGGATGACACTAGTAAATGGTTCCACGACGTCATTAAGTTGCAAATCAGGGTGCATCATGTTATGATACATCCTCGACAAGACCCACAACGCTAATGGTTGGCGACGCAATTTATACCGAGTGAAGAAGAAAATGAAGCTCTTATTAATGAATGGTCGAAGGAATGGTCTGTCCATGTCTCAAAGAACCAAATAACAATTGATTATCTCAAACAGGAAAAACCAAACTCATTGCAATAGAAAGATCAAGAAGAGGACCCGCAGGACAATGCGGAGGATCATGATCCAACTCAAACTTATTCAATTTTGACTCCAAGAGACCAAGATATCCAAAAGAAAATAAAGGATGTTGATACATAACAAGTGGAATCTAAAAGAAAGAAAAAGAGAAAAGCTAACAGAACTACCAATACCTTCATCATTGATGGAGAATATTTGATGCAATTAACTGAAGTGATGGAAGAAATCACAGAGACGAGCTTTCAGAAAATAGATAATCGAAAAACAGAGCTTACAGGTACTATTACTCATTTTCTTAAAGTGTTATGTAAAGTTGTTGCAAAGTTTAGAATTGTAGTGGATTATGCGCCTCGGAGAACTGAACCGCAGGATATACCTGGAACTTCTGAAGAGCATCCAGCTGAAATACCAATGTCAGGTCCACCGATTAGAATGCAAGTGCAAGGAAAATTTCTTGATATGGTAACCCCAGAATTTAATGATGTTTTCAAGAGCATAGGGATGATAACCATATATTTTTCATAGATGCGCATGACTAAGGTATATTCACTACCAAATGTCACAATCGTAGAAATGAAATTAAGATAAGGCACCTTGATTAAGCATGTGAAAGTCACGAATAAGAGTATTAATAATATGAAGCAGAAAGTACAAGAGGCTGAGCATAAGACAAATATTTGGGAAGAAAATAGGTAAATTCTCGACAAGGTTGTAGCCCTTACATTGACAAATTTTGTAGAAGAAGGAATATCAGATGAAATGTTTCCAAAGATGAAGGTCATTTGACTTGGCCAAATAGAATATGACCTTCGAAACAAAGTCACGGAGTTAGAGGTGTAGATAATACCAAGCACACAACGAGAGGTGTTAGAAGAAAGAAAAAAAGCAGCAGTATAAGCTACAAAGAATATAGAAGAAGCACAAGCACTATGTGTTAAAGATGTTAACCAAATCTCTTAGGATTGGGAAGCTTTGATGGAAGATGTCCAACTAGAGAAATTCATGGAGGATTTTCTCACAACTAAGACAGAGGTAACTCGGCTGAAGAATGAGATGAAGCAGTTATGCTTAGCAAAGAATATGGCTAAGGCGACAGAAATGAAGAGATTGCATCAACAAGTAACAATGTTGCGCATGTAATAATAACAACATACATATAAGGTTGAAGAGTTGTAGGCAAAAGTCAAAAAAGTTATAGGAATTATTCAGCCTGTATCTCAGAGAGTACAATGGGAAGTACAAGAAACAAGGATCATATCGTCATAACACCTCATTTTTTACCTTGTGGAGAACTTGAAAAAAGAAGAGGAAGATGTGTGACAGGAAGCAAATAAAGTACTGAAAATATTGCAAGATTTTCAAGGTCAATTTGGCACAAGTAAGGAAATGAAAGAATAACTTGGTGTGTCTAGGGATGCGTCACATGTGAGTGTTAGAGGCCTATTAGGCATAGAGACTTGATAGGTAGAATTCAGTTAGAATTATTCCTAAGTGTAAAAAGATCTAGGTTGCAAGAAGTAAAAGGACATGCAGCAGAAGTAGAGAAAGAAGGAGAAGAAGGAAAAGGAGCTATGACTGAAACAACCAAGGAAGGAAGGAAGGAATGATAAGATAGAATAATTAGTAAGGAAGGAAGATATGACAGAAAAGGAGAAAAAGAAGAAATACCTAAGAGCATAAGAAGAATATAATTAGTGAAATAAGAGAGTTCACAACATAAGAGAGGTCGCGATGGAAGAGGAAAAAAGACAGAAGAAAAGGATGTGACAAGGAATGATGTGATGGATTTAACCATGTCAGAAGACGTGCAGTGGCACAATGGCTAGAAAGTGACAACTTAGAAAGATCGTGGGTACAAATTCATCTAGAATCGATGAGAGCCGCACGTATGAAAGCATATTTGTAATTCAGGTCATTAGTGCCTACTGTCATGTATCGATAGAATAGGAAAGACATCATGTTGGCTAACTGTATGAATTCGGTTAAAAGCAACATGTACGAACCTATCAAAGGAGGAAACCAAGCTTTATGTGGTTTAGCCTCTGAAGGGTCTATTAATGTCCATCTCACTAGTGTCTATTCATTTAGTTACAATATAATGTGTATTTTTTGTTATTCTATTGAGTTTTTGAGTCATATAGAAGAGTTGAAGAACCTGCAGCTAAGTGTGTAAGACTCTAGAAGAGATTGAGTCGATCTAGGCCATGTGGATCATTAACATAAGTCATAGTAGAGATTGAGTTGATCCAAGTTGTGTGAGGATTATTAGCAAAGTTAAGTAGAATAAGAGTAGCGAAACAGAAGAATGGAGAGCATGAGAGGAGAAAGAAGTATGTATAGATAAATGAATAAAAAGCTAGAACAGATTCTACAGCTTAGTGCATAGACCAAAGGTGCCATATATTTCTCATGCCATATGAAGAGCGCCTTTGTGGTTTTCCCACATGGGTTTCCACATTAGATTAATATATATATATATATGTTACTATGAATGTATGTTTGTATGATTTCTTACAACAGAGCTTATTTGTGTTTTTCGCACAATTATTGTGAATGTATCCATGCTTCATTGGGTTTATTGTTATAATTCCTGCTGAAGGATAAGTTGTACCACGGATTAACTATATACAATAAGTGGAAATACCCCACCCACCAGCATCCTTCGAGCACCTTGGTAGAAGACCAAGAGGCATGAAATTCCCCTACGAAACTACAGAAACTTATTTGTGACAGTTACCCAATAGAAAGATATCTTGGGTGAGACTGCATCTACATCACAAGAGATGCCAATTGAGCCTTGCTCTATCAGTATGATATATTGGACTTTGTTCCGTGAAAGTGAAGGGATTGAACCTATGTCGAAGGTAAGGACAAATGCCAACAATTCCTATTCTTGGGTGGAGCATGACTCACATGCATTTAGCTTCCCAAGTCAACTGTCAACAGATAAGTTCAATTGCTAATAAATATATTTTTATTATTCAATGCTATTTGTGCATTGAATGAAGGTTATTACTTCCTATTTATATTTCCATGTATGAAATATGCTTGAAGAAATTGGAGAGTTATGTTGAATTCCTAAGTGTTTACATAATTATAGTTCTAGAGAGTTAAATGGTTAAAGATGGAAAGGAAAATTTCATAACCTTATGTTTTCTGAATTAATATTTGTTTAATGAGACAAAATGAATGTTGTTCTTGCTTGTTATTATGTTTGAAAGTTGTTTGGGATAATTGTTAAATTTAAAGCTCTATTTCAGAGATTTTGATTTGTATAGTCAACGCTATTTAGACTTAATGGTTGTAGCATGTCATTAGTTGCAAATTATTATCAACTAAATAAAGGGAAGCAAACCATAAATCTTCTTGAATACTCAATAAGATTAGGTTGGCACATGCCATTCCTCTACAAGTCTCACAGTTATAAAACTTCTTAGTTTTTCCCTATGTTTAAATTTAAACTAGGAATGCTATTAGAGAGTTATGGTTGAAATTGTACTAATAAGTGTAATGTCACCAATTTCCTTGTTTCTTTATTTTGCGAAATGGGGGTGTAAAATGTTTCTTTCAAATTTACTCAAACATTCATACATATTAGGTGCATCTTATTTCTTTATTAATATCTAAAAATAATTCTAATACATTGAAGTATAACACTCATATTTTACTAATCACCTCATCTAATGGAAGGTCTATTTATTGTCTTCCTTAACATATATATCATAAATCCATGTTAACTACTAGGAGTATATAAATAAGTCAACTCACATGTTTCAAGTTTCATATCGAGTATATTCATCACACTCTTAACTTGTAAAGTTTATTAATTACCTATGTCTAATTAATGTAATGTGTGTTCATCCCACTCCATAACATTTTCCATGCAACCAATTAGTCACTTCTTATACATTTATTCAAATAATTTCAACTACTAAGGAAGTGTATATCACTTCTTATATTCTTCCTATACGAATCTCTATACATAACTATTTGCAACAAGTTCCTCCATTAATATATTTATGAACCAATGCACTTGACCATAATTAAGGTATTCGTTTAATAAAGGTATAAAGGTATAAGCATAGAATAAGAACCTCCTAATATCAATCTATAATTAATAAATATTTTTTCTATAGTTTAAAAAAACAAGTCTTAACACTTAATTTATAATCATATAAATCTTCAATTATAGTTAATCAACCATCTCACTTCCATTTAGGTAATACTAGTACCTATGTAAGGAACTTAATATTCCTTATTTCATAAAATTTACACATAAATTCCTTGAATTACCAACATAACACTACTTATCTTATATATGCTTCCTTAGTATATTATATTGTAACAACCCCATTTTATTACTTAATACAAGAACTAGAATCTATGTAAATCCTTTGTAGTATAACAAGCAATTTATGACTAAGACAAATTACATTTTGTTATCATTCCAAATTATATTTGCTTCATAAAAACAAGTTTAAGGGTAAATACGTGTTATATCAAATTATATTTCCATTAGGAATTAAAATAAACTTCCATGCATAATATTTATAACCACTTAAATACGTATTTTGAATATAAATATCAACTTTTTTGTTATGCTCTTATAATGTATTTCAAATACATTAATATAATTTACTTCCTAAAAACAAGTTTAAGGGTAAAGACATGTTAGATCTAATTATATTTTCATTAGGAATTAAAATAAACTCCCATGCATAATATTTATAGCCACTTAAATAAGTATTTTGAATATAATTATCAACTTTTTATCAATTCTCTTATAATGTATTTCAAAAAAGTTAATATAATATTAGTACTATATTCTATCATGCATTTCAAAAATATAAAGGTAATCCAAAAGTCATAAAAAAAATTTAAAATCAGCACAAGAGATTCATATTCATAAATATCAAAAGAAGTATACAGAGCATTAAAAGTTTTCTACGAGGTGTTTAAACTAGCAGACCACCCGCTGAGCCTATCAAAAACACTTGAGTTGGAGTTTTCAGAAAAATGGGACAGTCTGCTCTCTTTAGAGCTATATACTTTGACTAAAATATTACAAATTAAAAATTAATTGTAGGAAGACATGAAATTAACATATTTTAAAAACAAGGAGACCAAAAAAAGCTGAGAGTCACAGAGGGAACCATGGATGATAATGGAGCTTCTAGGATGTTGCATCTCCCAAAAGGAAGTCTGGTATCTCCTCTAGGATTGGGAAGGGCCCATAATATTCCATTAGATTCTGAGGTTGCATCTCATGTATAGGTTGGGTAACGATGACTTCTGTTGGAGCCTCGCGACCACACTTAACAAAGTAGCGATTCTCGTATTTGCACTATGTTCCTGCAACTGACCGGGATAATTTCCCGTTGTTTCCAAGGTCTCACCCTTCCCATGTCAATCCTTGTCTCTATCACCATCTTCGTTTCATGCACTAGGAAACACCAAATAGTGCCTCAAGTTCAAATTTTCTTCCAAGGCACGGAGCTACATATCCATTGGGTTGATATCGATGTTAATGCATTGGGCCAACTCTCTGGAACCATTCCATTTGGCTATCATGTCCTCCATCAACAACCCCAACATATTCTTAATCATCAAGTAATGATTAATCCTATTTTTGCTTCATCTCTAGATGCAAAATGCTCAGAAACAACCTTGGATTCCCACTCATCGATCATATATCTAACAGGTAAGGATATATGTGCTTCAAAACCATCAGTATCCCCAAGGATTTCCTTACGGGGCCCATCGCATCGATCTGTGTTGCCTCTACATGTGGTGCCTCTTTGTCTGGGCATCTTCTTCTTCGGCCTTGCAAGTAGGATCATAGAGGATTGAACACACGATAGAAGCAGGAAAACCAGAGCACTCGTAGAAAATAGGTTAGCAGGCCTCATAGTTTGAAGTGCCAACATCATAAAGCTCTGCATTAACACGCGTGGGACTTAATTTACCTGTGTTATGACCTAGATTGGACATGACCATCCAGCTGCTTGGGGGATTGGAAAGAATTCAATCGTCTTTAACATTTAATTCACCCGCGCCGCCATCTTCCATGTTTCTTGTGTTGTCGCCACGTGGTTTGGGCGCTAGATATCCCATGTGTAGGTCCCGTGTGTCACCTGCATCTAGGGAAAAAGTCATCTCTTTTAAATGCATACAAATATAAAAAATTACGAATAGATCTCCCCAATGCATTCCATCATTATCGAACTGACCTTATTTATTCAATAAGATTAAATTACATTCCATTTTTTATTATAAACCATAGTCTTTTATTATTCATTTATAACAAATTTTGTTTCATCATAATCATGATAGTTCTTTAATACAAGAGGGTATCCATACACTTTCCATAATACACTTTAACATCAATATATAGATTAATAGGATAAACAAAATACTTATATGTAAAAATCTTTAGGAGAAATGTATATATTCAAATAAATCTAACAAAAATAACACTCTACAACAACTAAGCATTTATTTGAAGCTGGGGAGGCTTGCACGACTTGATCGATTGAAGACTTGACTTTGAATTTTCACCTAACCAATTGGTACTCTTCCTGGCATGCATTCTGGCATGCATTCCATCCACCGAGAGACCACCCACAAGATGGATCAAAATCCAATAGGGTAAGGAACAAGGGTGTGTGTAAGAAGTTGAGGGACCTTTTAGATGCAATGGTGGAGTGAATTCAATCACTCTTAATCCAAAAAAAAGAAATCATCCCAAGCAATCCCGAACCTGCCAAGCCTAGTCCCAAGGCTGGAAATAGGCATGACAACTAGGATAGTAAGACAAATCGCGCCTCCATTTTAGTGAACAAAATCGCGTGCACGATTTCGTTCACTAAAATGGAGGCACAATTTGGAAATCCTTTTTTTTTAATTGGCCGAGGCCGTCTTTTTCTCCTCACCACGTGGCTATTGGACCAAGGAGGAGTAAATCTCGACTGGGCAAACACGATTTTGGGTGTGCCAAAGCCCTCCATCTCCATCTTTGGATAAACCTCCCTTTTGTGAGGTATTTTCCTCATTTCTTTTCATGTTTTTTTCCCTTTCTTCATCAATTTATTTGCCCTATATTGAAAAATTAAACCATATTAAATTAAATTATGGCCAATTTAAACAAAAACCCAATGGAATTGCCCAATTGAAACAAAAACCCAATGGAATTGACCAATGGAAACAAGAACCCCAATGCAATTGGCCAATTGAAACCAATTCCCCAATTTAATGATAAAAATTAAATAATTTTGATTATTGAACAAAATTCATACCCAAAATTCCCATGCCCAATGGAAACCAAAACCCCAATTAACTCAAAAAAAAAATGAATTTCACTATTTCCATATGCATATTCACAAGGATCCTTGTGAATCCATACCAAAATCAACAAATAAACACCTTATAATTTTGATGAAACTTCTTGAAGTTGCTCTTCCAAGAACATCAATAAACACCTTATAGTTTTGATGAAACTTCCCAATCCAAGTGTCAAAATAAGGTATAGAAGCTTCCCATGATTTTAACAAATATTTCGTCTTGAACGAAGGGTACTTTTTGGTTAAGGTCAAGACAACAAAGTTCAACAATAGACTCTATGAACATGAAGATACATAGGTAGGCTGATGTAATTGATTAAACATGCCAATCACACACTAGATCATACATGATATTTAATCTAGTAGAACCCTTGCAACCATAAAATCCATAAAGTTCTGATAAATAGCCTTTGGAGTCCAAAAAACATCACACTACAACAAATAATTACATATCTAACAAAATCATTTCCTATACTGGGATTGTATTCATCAAAATCACATTATGCCGCCTATTCTAGGGTCTAGTTGTTTCCTCTACCTACAATTTGGGAGCTGGTCCTACAAAGGCAATAATCAGCACCTCACAACTTCGATGAAACTTCATAATCCAAGCCTTAAAATAAGCTAGAGGAGCTTCGCAATCAACATATGCACTCAATACACTTTATGTACACATGAATGTACTTAAAAATTGGAATTAATACTTGAATTTAGGACATAAATATGAAATGAAAAAATGTTAAATGTTTATTCTTTACTGTAAAATTCAAGATCAATTTTTAAATTTACATGATAGATTTAGTTTAATGTCATTAGTTATACAGTTTTCAGTTCTTAGATATGTCATTATATCATGTGTTTATATTTCTAATGATATTTATTTGTATTTATGATTGCAATGGCTACTATGGATCATAATAATGCGGAGATACTGAGATTTATTGTCCATTTGAGAGAGATTGGTTCGGCTTGGAAGGCTGGAGATGAGCTCCGCCGCTCCTTGTCAGATTCATTGTTGTCTATTGTTGATATGATCGCAAGATCGAACGATGCTTTGTATAGCATCGCATTTTACAGGTGGAGGAAAAGACAACAATATGCTGATGGGTTAAGTTACAATGAGGTAAAAAAGCTGAAAATAACAAAACAAGCCATCTATTCATTGTTTAGACTGCCTGGGATGGATGACATTCTGGAGATCAATAGGCCACATATTTATATTGAGTGGTGCACTTTTCCACCCATGAAAGACAATTGGATTGATAGGTGGTACATGCTTTTTGACATTCCCCCTCACAACAATAGGGAAGTACCAATGTACTTCCTCCGAAAATTGTATGCAGAGTTTGTGATGTGGAAACATGTCAACTATTTTGACATGTTGGGCTTCCAGGGATTTGGTAGGGGGATGCCCCAACACTGACCCCATGCTAGGCATAGAGATGTCAATCCATAGATACCTGCACCCCGTGCCCAGCTACCGAGGCCAAACATCCGTCCTGCACGTGAAATGGTTTCCCAGACACAGGAGGCATTTTTTACTCTAGCTGAGATGGTTTCTCGACACATGACCACTATTGACCAGAGAGCGTCCTCTTCCTCTGCTAGTGTACAACCACCAGCTTTTGGTGGTGGAGGGACATCTATTGGTGGGGATAGACTGACATCCCATGTGCCTCACAGCGAGACACATGTCTGCACATGATGTGGGGGACCCTGTTATGGTCCTGGACCAAGACATGGTACCACTACGATGACTGGTGGTTAGGTAAGGACATTGTTTTAAAACTCTGTTATTGTTCAATTTTTAATTGTTCCATACTATATCTAACATATTAAAAGATTCATAATATATATTCAATATTTACTCTTGCAGGAGATTGATGCCTCTCATGGGGGTGGTACTACACCCGTTGTGGTTGTACCCGAGGCCCAAAGAACCACAATTGAGGTAATATTTAAACACTTGTCATTTTTTTATTACATATAATTTTTTTAATGCATGTGTTAGTCTTCATTAATTTATTAAAATGTCTAATATTTACAATTTTTGAAGTTGCAAGAACCCCACTTAGAACATGATGCTGAAGACATTGATATCAACGACATAGTCCAAGGTGGAATTTACGACTACTTGAAGAATGTAAGTACATGGGTTATGATTGAATCTTGTTCGAATTATTTAAGTTTCTTACTGTACACTCCTTTATAGATCGCTAATGTAAAAATAATTTTTAAACTTGCAGATGCTAGAGGCATCTATGGGCAAGAAATTGATGGAAGTGGTCACTCCCATGGTGGAGATATGTCCCAAGAAGGGGTAAGTATATTACAACATGTTATTTTTCAATACATATTATTCCATCCATTCAAATCCATGTCTAACTATGGTAACACTTTATGAATGCAGACGTCATCGCAAATCCCTACACCGCATCTTTGGTTTGGATCTCCCCATAGTCCAAACATAGATAAGGGGGTTGTTTACACCAGACGAGGTCCCTCTTCCTTAAACAGAGCAAGTGTGCATGAGGATCAACCTATTCATCCCACGGTAATCTACACACTTCCAATGGCAGTTGTTGGTTAGCTATGAATTCACTTCATAAGTGGTTTTTCTTAATATTATTTTCGCATGTTTACAGCATCATGATGTAGAGTCATCCGTGCCATATCTTAGTGGGATTGTTGATGATGTTGTCAATACCGCATCTACAATAGGGATAAGTCACAGTGAGGTACATATAAGTTTGAATATTTGTAATTTTACATTTCATTTGTATTGTTTCTGGACATGCACATTGTCTAACTATTTAATCATTTGGTGAATGTAGCCACACCCTGGTCCATTAGTGCACGCAACTAAGGTTGATGTTCAACCTACGAATCCTCTTCCTACTGAAGAGTACCAGCCTAATTCCCTAGAAATGGTTTTTTCGGTGAGATGTTCAGTTTTTACATAATTGATTAGTACTTTCTCATTCATGTACATGTTGATAATTCTTGAGATAATTGACATATTTTTTTTTATTCGTAGAGAAGCATGGTAGAGAGGCTCGCTGCAAGGTGGAGGATAGCAGAGGCACCTACACCCTCGACACCACAGGCACCTATACCCTTGACGGATGCAGTGAGTCTTTGTTTTATTTACAATTGAGTCATATTTTAAATTTTCAAACTTTGTTATTGATGGACAATACTAGTTCAGTTACCTGATCAAGAAATATTTTCATTGATTTTCAATTGCTAGAGATGCACAGTGATCATAGACAGAGCCGAAGAGCATCAGGGTCTGGTAAAAATAAGAGAAAGTTAGAATTTTGATGTGTTACTCCAGGACAAATATGTATTTTTATGTACAATCCGAAGTTAGAGTGTAGGGGCATGGTCTAGGACAGATGTACTTTTTTTTGCACATGTACATCAAATATGTTTTTGATACATGTACATTGACAGGCCATAGATAGGCCTTCTATTTTTGTATTATAACTTTCATGATATAAAAGATATTTCATATCAAGGCTCTTGAGATCTTCATTGTTCAGTCTTTTAAGTGTGATTATACATGTGTGGCGAAGAATTTTTCTATGTGTAATGTTCCCAATTTTTTTATAGATTTTACGATTGTATGGAGATATCAGTTATAAATTTGAGAACAATGCACAATTACAATAAATTACGTAATGACAAAACTGTACATTTTAATTGTTTTTTACCACGATCCAATTGCATATACAATGTTATATTAACAATGTCAAATTGTATTAAAAAAGATGGAACATAGGTCTAATACACATTTAAGCACCCAGCAAAACTAAGCAACTGATCCAACTTGGTGGAATACAAAAGCACCTTACCCACATAACAACCTAACAAATGTTTAAAGGATGCACGAAGTTGACACACTTAAATGATGCACCGGTGTGGTCTACATAAATAAAATTATTTTTTGGCATGATGTCTTTCATCTAACGAATACATGGGATACACATCAAACCTAAAAGTATCTGATTATTATAAGGTTGATTCAAAATAATGGTTATGACTATATCCTGCACATTATGTATGTCCTGCACATTACTTTATCATTTTGTTAATGTACATGGCATTTGATGAATGGACTCGAGTAACAACTTTGAAAGAGATGAAAGTTATGTGTGATTAATGTACATGGCCCATTTTTTAAGCATTCGTAGCGTGAAGATATATATATTTTGTAATAATGGCGTAATAGAATGGCCACTTGTTTCTAAACATATACATGTTCCATTACATGGTTACTGACGTAATGGCATTGTCTCCTCTTGCATTTCATCGTACAAATGCTCACATCTCTTATATGAGGGGAATATCTACAATCGCCTTCAAGCTGAACTTTATGTGCAAAAATTTCACTTTCACTTACTGAGCAAAACCCTAGTTTCCAAAATTGACAAAACAAATTGATCCCTTTTCCATGGACCCAGAGTAGAGGGCCACTCTAGCACTATCGCGATGTACTGAATCCAATGGAGCTGAATTTTCATCGATCCGAGCAACGGTCATTAATCTATGGAACATTTAATCCCACCTTCCATAGGATTTGAGGGACACCCGTTGAATCCCTAACCGGGGCATAGAGTGGAAACCATGCATCAAAAAGGGATTTCAGTGGGTCGTGCAAGCGGTTTTAGGTAGGTTCCATGTGGGAATGCTAGCCACACATTCACGGTCAAGGAATTTGCAAATCCGACCCATATGTGCAGTAATTGGACATTCACTTACTAAGCAAAACCCTAGTTTCCAAAATTAACCAAAATAATGGTCTCTTCTCCATGGAAGTAGATTGGAGGGCCACCCTAGCATTATCTCGATGTCCAAAATCCAACGGAGCTGAGGGTTTGTCAATCTGAGCAACGGTCATGATTCTATGGCATGTTGAATCCCACCTCCTTCAAACTTTCACGGACACCTGTTGAATCCCTACCCAGGGCATAGAATGGAAACCGTGCATCAAAAAGGACTTTTTTTGGTTCGTGTAAGATTTTTTAGGCATGTATTATGTGGAAATGCTAGCCACACCTTCACGGTCGAGTAATATGTGAATTTGACCCCTATGTGCAAAAATTTCACATTCACTTACTGAGCAAAACCCTAATTTCCAAAATTGACCAAAATAATGGTCTCTTCTCTATGGAACAATATTAGAGAGCCACCCTAGCACTATCCCGATGTCCTGAATCCAATGGAGCTGACGGTTCGTCGATCCGAGCAACGGTCATGATTCTGTGGCGCGTTGAATCCCATCTCCTACAGGCTTTCAAGGACACCTGTTGAATCCCTACCCGAGGCATAGAATGGTAACTGTGAATAAAAAAGGGCTTTCTGTGGGTCACGCAAGCATGTTTAGGCATGTGTTATGTGGGAACACTATCCACACCTTCACGGTCGAGCAATATGTGAATTTGACCCCCATGTGCAAAAATTTCACTTTCACTTACTACGCAAAACCCTAGTTTCCAAAATTGACCAAAATAATGGTCTCTTCTCCATGGAACCATATAGAGGGCCACCCTAGAACTATCCCGATGTCATGAATCCAATAGAGCCAAAGGTTTGTCGATCTGAGAAACGGTAATGATTCTGTGGCACATTGAATCCCACCTCCTACACGCTTTTAGGGACACTTGTTGAATCCCTACCCGAGGCATAGAATGGAAACCGTGCATAAAAAATGGCTTTCGGTGGGTCATACAAGCGTGTTTAGGAACCTATTATGTGGGAACGCTAGCCACACCTTCACGGTCGAGCAATATGTGAATTTGACCCCCATGTGCAAAAATTTCACATTCACTTACTGAGCAAAACCCTAGTTTCCAAAATTGACCAAAATAATGGTCTCTTCTCCATGGAACCAGATTAGAGGGCCACCCTAGCACTATCCCGATGTCTTGAATCCAATGGATCTTATGGTTCATCGACCCAAGCAACGGTCATGATTCTGTGGCATGTTGAATCCCACCTCCTACAGGATTTCACGGACACCTGTTGAATCCCTACCCGGGGCATAGAATAGAAAATGTGCATAAAAAGGGATTTTGATGGGTCGTACAAGCGTTTTTAGGCACCTTTTATGTGGGAACACTAGCCACACTTTCACGGTCGAGAAATATGCGAATTTGACCCCCATGTGCAAAATTTTCACATTCCCTTATTGAGCAAAACCCTAGTTTCCAAAATTGACCAAAATAATGGTCTCTTCTCTGTGGAACCATATTAGAGGGATACCCTAGCACTATCCCGATGTCCTGAATCCAATGGAGCTGACGGTTTGTCAATCTGAGAAATGGTCATGATTCTGTGGCTCGTTGAATCCCACCTCCTACAGGCTTTCAGGGACACCTGTTGAATCCCTACCCGGGGCATAGAATGGAAACCGTGCATAAAAAAGGGCTTTCGGTGGGTCGTACAAGCGTGTTTAGGCACCTGTTATGTGGGAATGGTAGCCACACCTTCACGGTCAAGCAATATGCGAATTTGACCCCCATGTGCAAAAATTTCACATTCACTTACTGAGCAAAACCCTAGTTTCCAAAATTGACCAAAATAATGGTCTCGTCTCCATGGAACTAGATTAGAGGGCCACCCTATCACTATCTCGATGTCCTAAATCCAATGGATCCAACGGTTCTTCAATCCAAGTAATGGTCATGATTCTATGGCACATTGAATCCCACCTCCTACAGGCTTTTAGGGACACTTGTTGAATCCCTACCTAGGGCATAGAATGGAAACCGTGCATGAAAATACTATTATATTTAAAGGTTTCAATGATCTCACTACATGCACACTAAAGTCAACTTTGTGAATCAACATTATTTGAAGCATAAGTCCACCGGATTTGAAAAAGTTGAGTTGGACATTAGATTGATTCTGAATTGAGTTGTGACAGTAAGATAAGATTAGGGTTAGGATTAGGGTTTCCTAGGTAGGGTTATGGTTATGGGCCATGCATGTCAAACAATAAACCCTAGTTAGGGATAGGGTTTTCCAAGTTTGGCCTTCATTGGCATGAAATGCATTGTCCAGCTTTGGCCCAAATCTCTTATTATCTTTTATTATCTTTTAAGTAGAAATTAAACTTTTAAAAATAAAAAAATGAGCTGAAATTCCAACACTACTATGCACTACCCCTTTGGCAATGGACATGCGGGTATAAGAGGTGAGCTGTCAAGAAGGAAAGTATACAATCCTTAAAACATAAGTTTATCGTTTCGGCATCTTGTTTCCATCATCCTAGTTGTATAAATCGGCTGAAAACATTGACAATATTACCTATTTGAAAAATTAGGGTTTTAGTCCTGTAAGAGAGCCTACAAAGAACTTTGATAGGTATGACCTACAGAGGTACATGTATGTATTCTAATGTTATGTATATCATGTGAATGAGATCTTGAAATGTTCATATGATTGATAAATATGGTTTATTGATCATACATAAAATTTGGCATGTTCATTAACTTGACATACAAGAA
>LPNX010991510.1:254929-270517 GCA_001517045.1 Pseudotsuga menziesii | reverse complement strand
AGATGCCATTCTGACCCCAATGTCTATACCAAGAAAGTAGGAAACTATCTCATCATACTTGTTCTTTATGTTGATGATCTTATCCTTACTGGTAGTGACCCTAACCTCATAACCCATGTGAAATCCAGCCTTAAGCAAAATTTTGAAATGTCAGACTTAGGACATTTGCATTATTTTCTTGGTCTCCAAGTCTTGCAAACCAAAGAAGGAATCTTTCTTTCCCAGTCTAAGTATGCTTGTGACCTTCTTCGTCGCTTCCACATGGAAGATTGTAAACCAGCCCCTTCTCCCTTCCAGTCTAGAGTCAAAATTTATACCACTTGTACTTCCCCTGAAGTAGATGCCACCTTGTATCGTCAGCTTGTTGGTAGTATTTTATACTTGACTCATTCCCGTCCTGACCTTTCCTTTTTCGTTGGTCGAGTTGCCCGTTATATGCAAACTCCTCATGAAAGTCACTGGAAAGCAGCCAAAAGAATACTTCGATATATTCGAGGTACAATTCAGTTTGGGATTCATTACAGTACAGGGGGGGAACCTTTATTGGTTGGTTTCACTGATTCAGATTGGGCCGGTGATCCTAATGATCGGAATTCTACTGCAGGTTATGTTTTCAGTCTAGGATCTAGACCTGTCACTTGGGCTTGTAAGAAACAACAAGCTCTTGCTCTTTCTTCAGCAGAAGCAGAATATTGAGCCACAGTTAATGCCAGTCAGGAAGCTTTATGGCTTCGACAAATCCTTTCAGAGTTTGGATTCGAGCTGCAGCAGCCTACTCCACTTTGGTGCGACAATCAAAGTGCCATCAAGCTTGCCAAAGATCCAGTTCTACATCAGCGCAGAAAACAAATTCATCTACACATGCACTTCATCAGAAATCTTGTTCATGATCGTGTTATTGAAGTGCTTTATTGTCCTACAAATGATCAAGTTGCAAACATCTTCACCAAGTCTCTTACAGAAGTGAATTTTTCTAAACTTCGGTCTATGTTAGGAGTTCAGGAATGTGTCCTTAAGGGGGGATAGGCTCTAATGCCTCCTTCCTTCTCCTAATAGTGTCACTTTTTTAAATCCTTCAATCCTATCCCAAGTTGTTCTTAAGGGGGGATGTTAGGATATTTAGACACTTAGGAGTTAGTTAAGATCAACTTGTGTAATATATCTGTTAGGTAAAAGTGTGTTTCTTTAGTATGCATTAGTATGCATTTGTAAATATTCTAATCCGACGGTCACGATATGTTCTAGACATAGAGCGATCTGACGGTTCAACTTCTCTTAGATCATACCTACCATTGATCTGTGGCTTAACACATGATTGGTCTATGATCTCTATTTAAAGAGCATAGAGGGTCCTTGGCTAGTTGATCGATTATGAGAAGCTCATGTAACTTTCTTTCTATTGCATAATAAATTGCTCCAAGTAGCTATTTGGCTGGGGCCGTGGACTGTTTCCCTCTCGAGGGTTTTAACCACATGACAAACATTGGTGTATTGATCTGTGATCTATTTGTGTGAAGCATATGTTCTTGTTGTTCGGTCTTTTGGGAGTACCCTGTGTACCCTAACATCATGCTCTCCTTTACCATGCCCAGTCTCAAAATAGTTCCACATATGTGGAACTTTGTAGTTTTTATGCAATGAACAAAACCATTGAAATATGCGTGCATTTTTGAACTGACCAGCACATCCATCAGACCAAATCCAATTTCGATCCATCTGTATGTTCCTGCCCTTCAAATGATCATAGAACATGATGAAGCAATGACGTACATAGTGGAAGTCATGGCACCTATCATCACTTATGTAGAAGTGATATTCCTTTATAATTTCTCTTTGCTCTTCACTTCTATTTGGGCCATGCCTATATGTGATATGCACCATCAAGGAAACCTGCTCAGAGTGATAATAATAACTTTGGATCTCATTTTGAGGTTGCAGAGTGTAGTTCTCGGCAAAATAAACAACTGAAAGTATAGTACCATGAGGAAATGTATCTCTGCATATTCTAAACTTCTCATCCTGCCATCATGCCAAGTGGACATGCTGAACATATTGACGTGTCTTTTCAATAAATTCCTTGACGAAGACACTAACTTGTACCTATTGACACAAAATGATCTCAATATCAAGTTTTTTTGTAAGGAAGGAATGAAATGCAACTGTTCAAACATAAATTTATAGATAAATGCATGTACCTAAGATGTCACCAATTGTATTTTTTTTCTTTCTTTCCCTAGGACTATTTCATAGCTGATATATTTGAAACTTTTCATGTCTGTAACCATATTCCCAAATTCATTGTCTCCAGTCTCATGCATACATTGGATCAATAATGCCATTCCATCACAGTTGGAGCAAGTTCCATCCAAACAGGATTTTTCATAGTAAGTTTGCCCCTCGGGCCTATTGCACATGATACTATGAATGAATTCTCTTGATGAGGTCGATGGTATTGTCAAGGAGCAATCCTGCACATGGTTAGTATGCAACACACGACGAATGTACAAAAAAATTTCATAGTAATATTCATATTCTACATGGTATCTACAACAACAAGTGTTACGAAGAGTATTTATTCTAACATACCAGGGCTTACATTTCTCAAAAGATCTTTTCCCCAAATTTAATTGTCTATGATCATTCCTAAGTTTCTCGTATAGTTCTGTCTGTGTTATATCAAGAAGATGCTTAATATGTGGTTCACGGTCCTTTGAACCCCTTCTCAGTTTTAGTACATCCTTCCGGTTTGAAGAAGGCCTTGTGTGATCATGCCAAAAACTCTGCACTAGTCCCTTTACTGCATCAACTAGCTTCATGTCACGACGTGGCAACCGCCCAATAAAGGCCCAAAAATATGTCTAGGTGGTTGTGTCAAGATGTTCTCTTCTAATAGAATAGCTACAGAGGGTTTTTACATTCAAATTAACTAGTTTAGATGTAGGCTTGAGAAAACGAAGGACCTTGGTGTTCTTATTTACAATTGCTTGTGACAACACACGACGAGCCACATTGCAGTCCTTTGACCATGTGTTCTTACCAATTTTACCAAAGGCATCTACTAAGCTTTTAACTATATGAGAACTTGGTCCAGAAGGCTTTATCATCTGTATCCCTAACGATTTCCTAACAATATTCATGCCCCAAGATTTTAACAATGATAAAAATAATCTACATTTATCTCCATCACATTTAGAAACAAAATATTTATTTAGTATCTGTTGAGTTTAATAAGCAATACTACGTTTAGATAGCGTACCTTCAATGGAATTGAGGAATCCTTCATCAACTTGTATACGCTTCGGAGTTCTTCGACGTGTGATTTCTAATGGAGGTAAGGGGGTTGGATTTCTATCATCTAGTGCATCAACAATACGTTCTGGCTTTTCAGTAGCAACTTGTTGTCCTTCATTCTCTTCCTGGTAGTTGGATGGTGGAAGTCCAACATCCTCATCGATGGTCCGGATAATATTTTCTTCTTCAACAGTAGGCTCCATGTCCAACGCCTCTTTAACAGTAGGATCCATGTACAACGCCTCTTCATGAGCTTCGTCTTGAGATTGTAACTTATCACTTTGACTTGATGTGGGATTTGAAACAATCCCTAATGAGAACCTACGTTTTTCTTCTTGAATACTTCCATGGGGTGCTTGTTCAACAACTATTGTGGAAATTGAAGGTCCCTCTAGTGAATGCTCCATTTTTTCTTGTGCTGGATTAATAGGATGAACCACCGTATCCTCTATAATTGGATTTGAATTAGTTTCCAAAGAAAGCCTCCGATTCATCATGTCTATTCTTTTCTTTTCTTTCTCTTCTTCGATGACTTCTTGAGGTCTCTTCTTCCTTGTTGATTTTCTTCCTTGGTTACGTACATTCCCCATCACCACAATGATCAATGCCAATATAGTTTGTTTTTGTTGCTCCTCAATTACAAGCTTTGAAACCTTTAACTTGTTTTATAACTATTGATCCTTCAAGGTGCTTCAATCTTCCTTCTCAATTGTTCATATTTCCCGTCAAAACAATAATGAATGGGAAAATTTACCTTTGGTTCTCTTGAATAATAAGAAAATGAAAGTTAAATCATATGTTCCTCAAGCTGATTTTCTTGTACAATTGTGTATATCCACCATCACCATGAAATGACATTGAAGCTTGATATATTATCCTGTGTGCTCCTCAACCATGAAAGATATCCTCAATGTTGCACCTGCATAACAAAAAGAATAATGGAGAATGTTTAAATTGTGAGTATTTTCACAGGCGGGCTCTTGCTCCTAAAAAAAACGCGCGGTAATCGGATAAATTCATAAAAACAGAGTGAAGTTGCTCTCGAACAAAAACATTTCACTGTTTTTGCAGTCCCAAAATGCGCACGTGTTATATAGAGTAAAAACGCGTACGCGATTTGTTTAAGTATAACGCACACGCGATATGGTTAAGCACAATTAATAGAGTGGGTGCACGGATAGGGCAACGAATAAGATCATAACTTCCCAAATGTTTTCTATGGCTAGCAACAAAACAAATGTTTGGAGTGTTCCCTTCTTTTCATGCATATAAATGTTTCTCTCTGTAGCCCCAATAATCCCTACATATCCCTATCTCTTTCTAAATATACCTCCCTCATTCTCTCTGCATCCCTCCCTATATATTCCTTTTTCTCCCTTACTCCATCCCTCCATACCGATGGTGATGAAGATGATGATGATTATCATGATGGTGATGATGATGATGACGATGACGACGATGGTGATGATGATGTTCATGATGTTGATGGTGATGATGATGATCATGTTGATGATGATGATGATGATGAAGGTGATGATGATGATGACGAGGAAGGTGATGTTGATGTTCATGATGTTGATGGTGATGATGATGTTGATGTTGATGATGACGATGGTGATGATGATGTTGATGATGCTGATGTTGATGATGACGATGGTGATGAAGATGATGATGATGATGAACATGATGATCATGCCTCTTTTGATGATGATGATCGATGATCAATGATCATGGTGATGATGACGGTGATGATAAGGATGAGGATGGTGATGATGGTGATGATGATGATGATGATGATGTTTATGATGATGAGGAGGAGGAGGATGAGAAGGAGGATGATGGTGATGATGATGATGAAGATGTTTATGATGATGAGGAGGAGGAGGATGAGGAGGATGAGGATGGTGACATCCGTGATGATGATGGCGATGATGATGATGTTGATGATGATGATGAGGATGAGGATGATGATGATGATGACAATGACGAAGGTGATGATGATGATGATGATGATGATGATGATGACGCTAGGGAAGATGATGTTCTTGATGTTGATGGTGATGATGATGATCATGTTGATGATGTTGATGATGATGATGATGACGATGATGATGGTGATGATGATCATGGCGATGTTGATGATGATGATAGATGATCAATGATCATGGTGATGATGAGGATGAGGATGGTGATGATGATCGATAACCAATGATCATGGTGATGATGGTGATGATGATGATGAAGATGATGGTGAGGATGTTGATGGTGATGATGATGATGAAGGTGATGAGGAGGAGGAGGAGGGGGATGATGATGAAGATGATGATGATGATGGTGATGATGATGATGATGAAGATGTTTATGATGATGATTAGGAGGAGGAGGAGGATGAGGATGATGATGAGGATGAGGATGGTGATGATGGGGATGATGATGATGAAGATGTTTATGATGATGAGGAGGAGGAGGATGAGGATGGTGACGATGGTGATGATGATGGCGATGATGATGATGATGATGATAACGATGATGTTGATGATGATGAGGAGGAGGAGGATGATGTTGATGATGATGATGACGACGACAACAGTGATGATGATGTTCATGATGATGATGATGAGGAGAAGGAGGATGATGATGACGATGATGACAATGATGTTGATGATGATGATGATGATGATGATGACGACGATGGTGATAATGATGTTCATGATGTTGATGGTGTTGATGATGATCATGTTGATGATGATGATGAAGGTGATGATGATGATGACAATGATGAGGATGATGAGGATGATGATAATGATGATGATGCTGGTGATGATGATGTTGATGGTGATGGTGATGTTGATGATGTTGATAATGATGTTGATGTTGATCATGATCATGATCATGATCATGGTGATGTTGATGATGATGATCGATGATCAATGATCATGGTGATGATGAGGATGAGGATGGTGATGATGATTGATGACCAATGATCATGGTGATGATGAGGATGAGGATGGTGATGATGATTGATGACCAATGATCATGGTGATGATGAGGATGAGGATGGTGATGATGATCGATGACCAATGATCATGGTGATGGTGAGGATGAGGATGGTGAAGATGATGATGATGAAGGTGTTGATGATGATGAGGATGATGATGATGATGATGATGATGATGATGATGATGTTGATGATGATGACGACGCTGGCGATGATGATGTTCATGATGTTGATGGTGGTGATGATGATGATGATGACGAGGAGGAGGAGGAGGAGGATGATGATGATGAAGATGATGATGATGATGTTGATCATTATGACGACAATGGTGACAATGATGTTCATGATGATGATGAGGAGGAGGAGGAGGAAGGTGATGCTAATGATGAGGATGGGGATGGTGATGATGATCGATGACCAATGATCATGGTGATGATGAGGATGAGGATCGTGATGATGATCGATGACCAATGATCATGGTGATGATGAGGATGAGGATGGTGATGATGATGATGATGATGAAGGTGATGATGATGATCAGGATGACGATGATGCTGATGATGATGTTGATGTTGATGTTGATGTTGATGATGATGACGATGATGGTGATGATGATGTTCATGATGTTGATGGTGATGATGATGATCATGTTGATGATGATGATGAGGAGGAGGAGGAGGAAGATGATGATGATGGTGATGATGATGATCATGTTGATGATGATGATGAGGAGGAGGAGGAGGAGGAGGAGGATGAAGATGATGATGATGATGATGATGATGACGATGGTGATGATGATGTTGATCATGATGACGACGATGGTGACGATGATGTTCATGATGATGATGAGGAGGAGGAGGAAGGTGATGCTGATGATGAGGATGAGGATGGTGATGATGATCGATGACGAATAATCATGGTGATGATGAGGATGAGGATGGTGATGATGATGATGATGAAGGTGATGATGATGACGAGGATGATGATGATGATGATGATGAGGAAGGTGATGCTGATGATGAGGATGAGGATGGTGATGATGATCGATGACGAATAATCATGGTGATGATGAGGATGAGGATGGTGATGATGATGATGATGAAGGTGATGATGATGACGAGGATGATGATGATGATGATGTTGATGTTGATGATGATGATGACGACGGTGATGATGATGTTCATGATGTTGATGGTGATGATGATGATCATGTTGATGATGATGAGGAGGAGGAGGAGGAGGAGGAGGAGGATGAAGATGATGATGATGATGATGATGATGGTGATGATGATGTTGATCATGATGACGACGATGGTGACGATGATGTCCATGATGATGATGATGATGATGATGAGGAAGGTGATGCTGATGATGAGGATGAGGATGGTGATGATGATCGATGATCAATGATCATGGTGATGATGATCGATGACCAATGATCATGGTGATGATGAAGATGAGGATGGTGATGATGATGATGAAGATGATGATGATGATGATGATGATGATGTTGATTTTGATGATGATGATGACGATCGTGATGATGATGTTCATGATGTTGATGGTGATGATGATGATCATGTTGATGATGATGATGAGGAGGAGGAGGAGGAGGAGGATGAAGATGATGATGATGATGACGATGGTGATGATGATGTTGATCATGATGACGATGATGGTGATGATGATGTTCATGATGATGAGGAGGAGGAGGAGGAAGGTGATGCTGATGATGAGGATGAGGATGGTGATAATGATCGATGATCAATGATCGATGATCAATGATCATGGTGATGATGAGGATGAGGATGGTGATGATGATCATGGTGATGACGAGGATGAGGATGATGATGATGATCGATGACCAATGATCATGGTGATGATGATGATGATGAAGGTGATGATGATGTTGATGTTGATGATGATGACGATGATGGTGATGATGATGTTCATGATGTTGATGGTGATGATGATGATCATGTTGATGATGATGAGGATGAGGAGGAGGAGGAGGAGGAAGATGATGATGATGATGACGATGGTGATCATGATGTTGATCATGATGACGACGATGGTGATGATGATGTTCATGATGATGATGATGATGATGATGAGGAAGGTGATGCTGATGATGAAAATGGTGATGATGATCGATGATCTATGATCATGGTGATGATGAGGATGAGGATGGTGATGATGATCGATGATCAATGATCATGGTGATGATGATTGATGAGCAATGATCACGGTGATGAAGACCGATGACCAATGTTCATGGTGATGATGAGGATGTTGTTGATGATGATGATGAAGATGATGATGAGGATGAGGATGATGATGATGATGATGATGATGTTGATGTTGATGATGATGACGGCGATGGTGATGATGATGTTCATGATGTTGATGGTGATGATGATGATCATGTTGAGGAGGAGGAGGAGGAGGAGGAGGAGGAAGATGATGATGATGATGACGATGGTGATGATGATGTTGATCATGATGACGACGATGGTGACAATGATGTTCATGATGGTGATGATGATGATGATGAGGAAGGTGATGTTGATGATGAGGCTGATGATGAGGAGGAGGAGGATGACGATGATGATGAGGATGATGACGACGATGATGATGATGTTGATGTTGGTGATGACGATCGTGATGATGATGTTGATGTTGATGATGAAGATGATGATGATGATGAAGATGGAGATGATGATGAACATGATGATCATGGCGATGTTGATGATGATGATCGATGATCAATGATCATGGTGATGATGATGGTGATTATGAGGATGAGGATGGTGATGTAAGTGATGATGATGATGATGACGACGCTAGTGTTGATGATGTTCATGATGTTGATGGTGATGATGATGATGAAGATGATGATGATGATGGTGATGATGATCATGGCAATGTTGATGATGATGATCGATGATCAATGATCATGATGATGATGAGGATGGTGATGATGATTGATGATCAATGATCATGGTGATGATGAGGATGAGGATGGTGATGATGATCGATGATCAATGATCATGGTGATGATGAGGATGAGGATGGTGATGATGATCGATGACCAATGATCATGGTGATGATGAGGATGAGCAATGACCAATGATCATGGTGATGATGAGGATGAGGATGGTGATGATGATGATGATGAAGGTGATGATGATGATGATGATGACGATGGTGTTGATGATAATGATGAAAATGATGTTAACTACAACGTGCATGTGTTTGGATTTTATAAATCGCGTGCGCGTTTGGCTTTACTAAATTGCACACGCGTTTGGATTTACTAAATCGCGCTCGCGTATTGATTAAATTCAAAAAAAAAAATCAACCAAATGACAAGGTCGAGCCTCCACCCATGCTTTCATGGAATTCCTATGCCTATGTGTCTTCTTTGTACTTTGCTTCGGATTCAACATGCCTATGCCTTGGAGTATGATAAACCATGGCTAATTCAACATTATATCCAAATTTCCAATATGCTCATGTTTAGCGATTCGTCTGATTATGCTGCACACCTCCATTTTTTATGAGATTTTAGAACCAGATATGGTTTTTTTTGCAGATTCTAAATATGTAAATTTTAACAAGAGTACATAATTTTTTCTATTTTTTTCTTATTTATCTTCTATCATCACTCCTCAACTCAAAAAACGCACTGTTAGTGTTTTTTCCATATCTCTTTCGTTTCTCAACCATTTAAAAAACAAATTGTATGGTGCACTAAAAAACACCAACCTCTACATGCTATAAAAAACCCACTTCCAAATAATTGCATTAAGACATTCAAACGCTGCACCCACAATTGACATACCATTTTCGAGGTTTGATCTCTTAAATAATTAAAAACAAATTTAAAAATATTATTTTTATTATTGGAAAAATAGTCGTGCACTAGTCCTATATGTTCTATATATGTATACCGGTTTTTGTAAGTTTATTCCATCATTTAGACACTCAGACGTTGCACCCACAAAAATATATACCTTATAATTTGTCCCAAAAATAAAAAAATGTCCATTAAAGAATATCTAACTTTATATAGTTAACAATATTTTCAATAGAAAAAAATTATATATTTGGAAAGGTCATTCAATTTCCTACATTTCTTGTTTTTTACTGATCGCAAAATTCATTGTGTATGTGTCTCAAAATATCCATACAAGTTGATGGATGTCTGTTTTTCAGTTTTGTATTGCATCTAACGCGCCAAAAGAGACCCTCAACTTCTTACATACACTCACAAAAGAACCTATCCCCAAGAATTTATTCTTAAATCATTAAATTTTTCATGAGTATAATTTATTCTTATAAGTTCATTGCCAAATGAGGCACTCTCCTAGTTGGTACCATCCTTAATTTAATTTAATTTAAATTGGACCGTAATTGAATGTTTCTTGGCATACAAGGGCTCTCTTAACTGGAGACACCGAATCTGTTCATTAAATAAAAAGAAAACTCACACGATTTCATCTTTTTCTTGGCACTTTACTAGTTCTTGATTAAAACTTAAAATATTCTTAAACTCCATGTCACCATACTTAACTTTAATTCTTACTCCGGCTTTTAATCTTACTCAAGCTTTTAAGGAGTTAGATTNTATATATATATATATATATATATTTCCCAAAAAAAAACTTTATTCATAAAATAAACGTGAACTGCTTACATCTTGTTTTGCATTTAAGGTTATTTCCTATACATTTTGATATTTCTTGAACAAAAAAAACAGTCTGCAATGTGGCTGCTCTATTGAGCTTACAGCATAATGCTTCCTTTATAACTACATCATTTTTTTTCTTCTTGAAATTGTGTCCCATGTCTTTGAAATTTGCATAGCTTAACTTCTTAGACCATTATGAAGAAATCGGTGATTTGTTCATTGTTGTGTTCCTCCAATTCGATAACCCCAGTTTGGATAGCTAAGGCCAATTTAAATAGCATATCTTCCTTTAAATTCATCTCTATATATATCTTTGAAAATGATGCATTCTAGAAGTGGGACTTTAATGCTTTTGGGAGATGCTTACCCAACATACAGGATGTTTACACAAAATTATTGTCTGGCGTTTTTTAATTGGGCAACGCTTTACCCAGAAATCAAACTTTTAACAAGTTTATTGCCAGATGTTGAACGAAAAACCATCTCTACCCAGTATTTCAATCAATAAAAATATAGCCAAGTTTTACACAAAACGTTTTTCTTACCAGCATTTCAAGTAATCAATTTACAGGTGTGTACCCATCTTTTCAATCAGTCAAAATTACAGTCACGTTTCTGGGAGAGAAAACGTCTTTAATTAACATTTCAATCAATCAATTTAGAGTTACGTTTCTGGGAGGGAAAATGTTCTTGAGTAGCATTTCAAGTAGTCAATTTACAGTCACGTTTTTGTGTTTACTCAACATTTGAAGTAATAAAAAATGTAGCCATGTTTGTGGGATAGAAAACGTTAGCATTTCAAGCAACCACTTTATTGTTACGTTTCTAAGAGGGAAAACACTTACAGTTACGTTTCTTGGAGGGAAAACACTTTTAATCAGCATTTCAAGTAGGCAATTTACAATTATGTTTCACACATTAATTATTTCACATTTTAAGCAGTCGATATGTATATGTAGGAAATCACAAAGCTTTTTCCTAGCAAAACGTCATCTTCTACTTGGATTGCATTCATTAAAATATTATAAACCTATATTCTTGATAAGTTTGGGGCTATGTCCTCTAAAAAAATAGTCAACATTTAAATTGAGGAAGAAAGGAACTCAAGACTTGTTCGTTGATGTATTTTTCTTGCTCCTTGTTGTTCGAGAATCTCTATTGTGTATTCACTCAGGCAAGGTTGATCGCTCCTGAGAAGGATCGACTCCTTCCTCGGCTTGGCCTTTTAACAACCTTTCCCAATGAAGTGTGTCTTTCTTCCTTTTTATTAGTATTTGTTAATAAAGAGTTTTTATCTTTGAGCACTTGAGTGGGCCTAATGGTTAAGAACATTTGTTATCTTTTTGGATGTCGCATGCTCAAAACTAGCGGGGGTAGGGTTGCTCATTGGCTTATTGTGACAAGCCTCGAATGGAAGGCAACCACTGGGATAAAGACACACCCTGGTGGACTTCAGAATGTCTCTCCCCATACTAAGTCGCAAGTTATTAGTATATATGGCTTGGAGGCTGTTGGATATACTCTTGGGAAGTTGTTCCCATGGTTTAAAAATAAATAGTTGTATCTTTAAGGAACTCATAGTAGTTATTTAGCTAATTTTTAGCTAACAAATTTTAAAACTAGTTTAGTTTAACTAGTTAAATCAATTTAGTAAATCTTAAGATAATTACTTATTTTAACTTAACTAATTTTTCATTTAGTTAAATCTTAAATCATAAGATAGTTTTAGGTCACAGGTTCAAACCGGCAGGGGGTAGGGTTTCCCATTGGTTTGTTGTGACAAGCCTTGAAGGGTAGGATACCACTGGGATAGAGGCTCACCCCGGTGTACCGACCACTGGGATAGAGGCTCACCCCGGTGGACTTCGGCACGTCTCAACCCCTGCTAAGTCACAAGTTATTGGTATATATGGCTTGCAGGTTGTTGGATATACTCTTGGGAGGTTGTTGTGCCCATGGTTTTAAAAAAATAGTTACATTATATTTAAGGAACTCATAGTAGTTATTTACCTAACTTAGCTATTTAGTTTTCTTTTTTAGCTAACAAATTTTAACTAATTTAGTTTAACTAATTAAATCAATTTAGTGAATCTTAAGATAACTAATTTTAACTTAACTAATTTTATTTAGTTAAATTTTAAGGCATAAGATAGTTTTAACTTTATCTTTACTTTAACTAAATAACTTAAGATCACTAACTTAATCTTAATTTATCTTTAACTAATGGTTAGCTGTCATGAACCATTGGTTATTCATTCACCAATTGGTAGTTATCCATGCATGAACTATTAGTCATTCATGCATTAACTAGGAAATGTACATGCTTCATTTGCAACTTATCCATGCATTAGTTATTATTCATTAATGCATTAACTACGAAATATCCATGCATTATTTATTTATTTATTTTTCTAATAAATTTATAAAGTAAATAATTTATTTACTTTGTTTTATATGCAAAATATTGCTTGGTGCTTTCCATGAGAACTTATAATTACTTAAATTAATTATTAATGGTCTTTTGTTTCCATAAAATAATAATACTTAGTTCTGTAATTTATTAGTAATTTAATAGGGTACTTAACTTGTTCCTATGTATAAGTTTGATCCTGCCTCCTGGCATCCTTTGCCGAGGCTAAGGTATCAATTATGTCATCTCTAACTTCTTGATTTTACTTATGAGCATTTAACACTAGCGACCTTATGCTTTTAGTTAGGTCATATTTGTTGGAATATCAAGCAATACTAAGAGGTGGGGGAGAGTGAATCAATATTGATCTACCTTACTTAATTTTTATCACTTAAAAATAAAATCAACAATAGAACTGGAACACACAATATTATCGTGGATGCCCAATTGGGAAAACCACTATCACTTTCTATTACTGCAAAATATATTTACAAATAGTTTGCAAGCACCAACTTGTTGGATGCACCAACACCCAAGTTTTTCATCTATAACTGAAGGATTCACCAATACCCTGTTTACCAGCAACAACTGGAAGGAAACTACGACCACCTACATGATTGCTTCCTATCATTGGGCCTCCCAACCACCATTATATGATAATTTGATCTCTAACTTGTGTACGCCTATGGATATTTCAATCAAATGTACAGAGACACATGTTTGAAAGTTTAAAGCTTTGCTTATATACCCTCAGTCGTGCCTCTTCATCTAAAAGTCACGTATCTTCATTGTGACTCTTCACAAATCAACAAATTGTAAAATAACCTCTTTGTTACAAAAACCGTGAATTAATAGCGTGATGATGTATCAATCCAACTCTGCATTCTTGACTCTCACATATCAATTTTGACTAACAACTATACTTAATATTTTGAGATTTTTCAATGATCCCCACTCCGACTTGCCAACTCCGTTGTTCCAAATACGAATGGTCGACTCTGACTTTTCGATTTTCAGAGTCAGAAACTCCAAAACCTTAATGTTGTGACATGCCTCTTTTGACTCCATCTCCCTGGCTTTCCAACTTTAGACTTTTGGAGTTGGAACCTCCAAAATATTAACATTGGAAACTAACGCTTCTGACTCTGACTCCGACTTTCCGAATTTTAGAGTCAGAAACTACAAAAGCTTAGCTTTATAACATAACGGTTTCGACTCTAACTGTCTAACTATGATAGTTTGTTAAGTATTTTTAAAAATTTGGCTCAATCTTTTTGGATTTTCCCATCTATGCTTATTTCATCAATGTTTCCTTATGATATTATGTTGACAACAATGCCAATTTAATCAACAATCTCTCACTTTGGCATTGATTGGAAACATCTTCCTTTGAC
This sequence comes from Pseudotsuga menziesii, assembly GCA_001517045.1. Lineage (NCBI taxonomy): Eukaryota > Viridiplantae > Streptophyta > Pinopsida > Pinales > Pinaceae > Pseudotsuga > Pseudotsuga menziesii. Next base: position 255,731 of record LPNX010991510.1, on the reverse strand, counting down.
ATCAAAAATGAACTTTTTCTCCCCCTTTGACAGCAATGAAATTTTTTTTGAGAACTCCCCCTGTGAGTGTCTCTCCCTTTGTCAACATTTCTCCTCTTCCGGTGACGGTGTTTTCATCCTTTTAGTTAATTTTTAATGATGAGGGATAACCCCCAATTTCTGCCTAAGATAGAAAAATGATTCTCCAGGTAATGGTTTAGTAAAAATGTCTACAATTTGTTCCTTCGTATCAATATACTCCAAATTGACCACTTTTTTAGACACTTGTTCTCTTAGAAAGCGATATTTGATTGGAATTTGTTTTGTATTAGAGTGCATAACATGATTTTTGGATATGTTTATAGCGCTTGTGTTGTCGCAGTGTATCACAATTGGGTCTGCATACTTCACAAGTAGATCTTCTAATGTTTGTTTCATCCAAATGACTTGAATACAACATGATGCAACAACAATATACTTAGCTTCTACTATAGAAAGTGAAATGGAGGACTGCGTTTTGCTTAACCATGACACCAAGAAATCTCCTAAGTAGAATGCTGCTCCACTAGTGTTTTTTCTGTCAATACTTTCTTCCCAATCTGCATCAGTGAATTCCCTCATATTGAAGGGTAAATGCATGGAGGTGGGTAACACTTTTTGGCCAAATTAGGCGATGAAAAACTGATTTTTTACTCATGTGCTAGATAGAAGCCCTCAAAACGCATATATGCCATATGAATTTCGACTTTCAGTAAAATAACAAATTGTAGAATATTATGTTGGATTCCCAATGATAATTTTTTAAAATATTCCAATGTCATTT
>LPNX010991510.1:91985-248989 GCA_001517045.1 Pseudotsuga menziesii | reverse complement strand
TTTATTTACAAGTTCAAGACAAATAAATGTTAAAGGACAATAAATTTTTGGGAATTTACAATGAATCTTAGTCACATCATTCTAGAGTTATTTTATTAAATTTATTTATAGTCAATTTATAAAAGTAACTCAACCATGGTTATTTATATTGTGCATAGAAAGTAGTGTAGGAGGTGAGTTGTCATATATACCTACCCCATAAAACCCCTAACTCATAATATTTTAATATATCTTATATTTTTGTAGTACATCTCTTAGGAGGCCCATTTTTTACCTCAAATTCTCTCTAATGTTTGTTTTTTCTCTATTTGATCCAACTCATCATTTATAGCACCAATCCAGGAATCATCTTTACTAGCTTCTGCAAATGTATTTGTCTCAACTAACAAGAGTAATTCTTGTTCTTCAAATATTAGTTGTCTTCTTGTTTGGACTCCTGGATGCTTGTCACCTATGATTAAGGTTTCAAGATTATTCATTTGGATTCTTCTAGATGGAATTCTTGTATAAGATCTAGGAGAGTCTTCATCTTTACTTTCATGTGATTCTTCATCTTTCTTTCTTCTTGTTCTAAAGTCTCCTGCTTTTGAGAATATGCATATGTCTCTTCATCATCAGTTTCTTCATCATCCACACTTTCATGGATTTTTATTCTTCTTGAATTAGTGTCATCAATAGTTACAATTTCACTTTCTATGATCTTGTGTAACCTTATATTGTAACATATGTACGCCCTTTTGCTGGGAGAATATCCAACAAATATTCCTTCATATGTTCTAGAGTCATACTTCCCTAGATTATCACCCTCTCTTTTTATGTAGCATTTACTTCCAAAAACTCTAAAATACTTAACTGAAGTTGGTCTTCAAAACCATAGCTCATAAGGAGTTTTTCCACTATTTACTCTGAGTTGTACTATGTTTTTTACATAGAAAACTGTATATACTACTTCTCTCCAATATCCATTGGGAATTTTTTCTTCATTAAGCATAGTTCTAGATGCTTCTTGGACAATCCTGTTTTTCCTCTCAACAACTCCATTTTGTTGAGGTTTTTATGGGGTTGAAAATTTCCTCTTGATTCCATGAGTTTCACAAAACTCATTGAATTCATTTGAGGTGAACTCACCACCATTATTTGATCTTAAACATTTAATCTTGATATTTGCTTCATTTTCAACAAGTGCTTCGAAGGCTTTGAACTTCATAAAGGCTTCATATTTTTCTTTAAGAAATTAAACCCAAGTTATCCTTGTATAATCATCGATTAATATCATGAAGTAATTCACCTTGAAATATTTTAGTCCTTTTAGGTCCACAAATATCAGTGTGAATTATTTATAATGGCTAATAGGTTTTATGCTCTTTAACCTTGAAGCTTGTTCTTATTTTCTTCCCATGAAGACAATGTCTACAAACGTGGTTTAGTGGTTTTCATATCTTTGGAAAATTCCTTATAGCTCCCTTCTTACTGACTTTTACAATATTTTCTAAGTTAAAGCGCCCCATCCTTCTATGCCATAGGATACTTTCATCATTTGACTCATATAAAATTGTTTTTCATTTTCTAGAATATACAGATTGCTTGGAGTTCTCACATCAGTACCAACAAGTTTTCCTAAATATTTTCTTCTTATTTCACACTTCTTGGAATCAAATATACATATGTGTCCTTGATAATATGTTTGGCTCACACCTAACAGATTAGTTTTTAATTGTTTTACAAGAAAAACATTTGTATCTTTCATTTTGTCTATAAGAGCCATTGTACCCTTCCCAATTATTTTAGAGGATAAATTATCTCCAAAAGTGACTTTTCCTTTTTTATTTATTTTTAGGCTTATAAACTTGTTTGGATCTCCTATCATGTGCTTTAAGCATCCACTGTCCACATGTCATAGATTTTGTTTCTATTTCACATAGAGCTATTGAACATTCCACATCTTCCTTCTTATTCCAAACCTTCCTCTCCTCATTGCCTTCATATTTTGTGGTGTCATTCTCCATAGGAATCACTAGTTTACAATTTCTAGCTATGTGTCCTTGGTTACCACATTTGTAACATTCTATATTATAACTCTGTAGAGGAGAAAAAGAGTTATAGTTTCTTCCTTTTTGATTTCTCCTAGTAACATCCTTCTTATAGAAAAGAGATTGTGATGTAATGTCTTTCCCAATAGGAATAATTAGCTTACAATTTCTAGATATAGATCCTTGGTTACCACACTTGTAACATTCTATGTCATATCTCAGTAAGGATATAAAATAATTACAATTTCTTCCTTCTTGAAAACACTAGAATTTACATTCTTGTAGAGAGATTTCTTATTATGTTTTTGGTATGTTTTACATTCCATTTATTTATGTCCAAAATTATTACATGCATAACAATTTCCCAAAAACATTTGTTGATGCCTGCTTGGCACGTTATCTGTCATTCTTTCATTTTGAGGAGGAGCAATTTTTTGAATATATTCCTTTACAACTGGTCTCATAATTGCAATAGCATAATTTCTTTTATTTCCTTCTTTATTTATGAAAGATGATTGTTCTCACTTGTTTCCTTTGTCATAAACTAGTCCAATTGTATCACTAGATGATCTTTGACAACTTAGGATGCCATCTAGAGTTTTTGAGTTGTTCTTAAACTTTGATTGAAAGGGTTCTTCATCAGTATTCCTTTTAAGCAATATCATTTCAGCTTCGAAATTTTCTAATTCTTTCTCTCTTTTCTTGAGCTTCCGTTCTAGATTGTTTTCAACCTTTTTGGCTTATTGAAGCTTATTTTTTAAGTCAACAATAATTCTTTCTATATCATTGTTTTTCTCCTCAAATTATGTCACATGATTTTTTAGTTTTTGTACATCCTCTTATACTTCCCTAATTCTTCAAGAGCACTTATAAGTTCTGCTTCAATATCTACCACACCTTCTACTTCTTCTTCAGTGGTTTTGTTATATATTCCCATGAATAGTACTTATGCTTCTTCATCTTCACTAGACTCATTTGAGCAACTATCATCCATGGAATAAAATGTTTTCTTCTTTTTCTTAAATTTCTTCTTGTATATGGTTTTATTCTTTTGATCTTTCTTATGACTGCAAGGTTCTTCATCGTCACTATCTTCTTGTTTTGGGTATGGACACTTTGGGACATAGTAACCAATATTTCCACAGTTAAAACATTCCATGGGTATATTTCCTTTGTACTTGTCAGTACCTCTCTCAAGTTTCTTGATAAAAATATATTCTTCATCATCTGAGTTCTCTTAGTGGTTCTTAGATAAAGATTATTACTTCTTTGGCTCTTTTGAATATTTAAATGTTGCCTCTTTTCTTGATGGTCCATCTTGTCATGTTCTCACCTCACAGGCAATAAATATCCCATATAGTTCATCTACTGTCATAAGTTCAATATCATCTTGTTCTTCTAAAGTAGACACATTTGAGTCATACCTCATTGGTAGCGTTCTTAGTACCTTTTCAACAACTTCTTTCTCCTTTATTTCTCCTCCCAAGATTCTAATAACATTGACAATTTCATCTACTCTTAGAAGATATTCTAGCAATGTTTCCTCTTATTTAATTTTTAGACTTTCAAACTTCCCTTTTTTGGTTTGAAGTTTGGATTGTTTGACTTTAGAAACTCCTTCATTAACAATTTTTAATTTCCCCCAAGCATGTTTGGTTGTCTTACATTGCATAACCTTAACAAACATTGAATTTCTTAATCCATTTAATATTGCATTCAAAGCTTTTTCATTTGATTCATATTGATCTAGTTCATCCCTATTTGTAGGTAGGTTGTCTGGTACTTTATACTCTTTTTCAAAATAACTACAAACCTTGCATCCAAGAGACATTAGATGGAATTTCGTTCTTACAATCAAGAATGCATAATTTTATCCTGTAAATAATGGAGGTATGTTGGTAGGTATCCCTTATTGTTTATCCATAATGGTTTTTAATAGGATATTCCTTCTAGTGATTTAAACTGTAGTGAAGGATCATGCTATGATACCAAATGTTGGAATATCAAGCAATATTGAGAGGGGTGGGAGTGAATCAGTATTAATATACCTTATTTAATTTTTATCACTTGAAAATAAAATCAACAATAGAACCAAAACACACAATATTATCGTGAAATACCAATTCGGAAAACCACAAACACTTTCTATTAATGCAAAATCATATTTACAAATAGTTTGCAAGCACCAACTTGTTGGATGCACCAACACCAAAGTCTTTCAACTACAACTAAAGGATGCACCAACACCATGTTTACCAGTAACATTTGGAAGGAAGATACGACCCCCTATAGCCTTGTTTCATGTCTGTGTGCCTCCCAACCACCCTTGTATGATAATTCTATCTTTAACTTATGTACACCTATGGATCTTTCAATCAAATGTACAGAGACACTTGTTTCAATATTTAAATCTTTTATAATATACCCTTAGTTGTGCCTCTTCATCTAACAGTAACGTATCTTCATTGTGACCCTTCACAAATCAACAAATCATAAAAAAAGCTCTTCATTACAAAAACTATGAATTAACAACGCGATAATGCATCTCTCCAACTCTGCAATCCCGAATCCAACCTATCAATTCTGACTAAAAACTATACTTAATACTTTTATATTTATCAATGATCCCTCCTTTGACTTGCCGGCTTCGTCGTTCTGACTGTGACTTTTCCAAGTCCGATGACAGTAGTTGGAACATCCCTTTTTTTTCTTCCAACTTTGACTTTCCAACTTTCTGACTTTTCGGCTTTCTGACTGGCCAACTATGAATTTCCTACTTTCAGAATCGAAAACTTCAAAAGCTTGGCATTGGAAACTAATGTTCCTGACTCTGTCGTTCCAATTCCGACTAACCAACTTCGACCTTCTCACTTTCTGAGTCAAAAAATCCAAAACCTTAATGTTGTGACATGTCTCTTTTGAGTCCGCCTTGCCGACTTTCTAACTTTTGACTTTTGGATTTGGAACCTCCAAAATATTCGCATTGGAAACTAGCACTTCCCACTCCTACTCCGACTTTTCAAATTTCGAAGTCAAAAATTACAAAAACTTAGCTTTATAACATAACATTTCTGACTCCTCTTCACCGACTCTGACTTCCTGACTATGATATTTTGTTAAGAACTTTTAACATTTTGGCTCAATCTTTTTGGATTTTTCCATCTATTCCTATTTCATCAATGTTTCCTTATGATCTTATGTTGACAACAATGCCAATTTAATCAACAATATTAAATTTTTTTTGCCATATGATGATTAGTGATTTCTTCAGCGTCCCCTCTTAGGACTAACTTCTAATCATATTTTATGCAACACTTATAAACTTAAGTTCCATCTTAGTTTATTTTTATTGTTAAGTTCTTGCATCCCAAGATGACACCCACCATCCACTCATGGACCCATAACCAATCAACCTCTCCCCTAGTGGATTCCATGCCCTTATCATTTTGGTCGAGTAAAGTCTTCAGTCTCCTAAGTATATAATTCACAATACAACTTAGGAATTCATACTCATACTTACAGATTTTGACCTATGGATCCTCTGCTTGAGATCTTTGCCACGAGCAGGTATAAATTTCACTTTGGATTACAAATATAGGGGTGCAAAGGAGGGATATTACATCCACCCCCCTTAAGAATAACATCGTCCTTGGTGTTAGTACCTTTCAAAACTTTGTTTTCATTTAATTTTCTTTTTCCTTTGCAATTATATTTTCTAGATTTTCTTGCTTTCCTTTACATCTATGTTTGCATGTCTTCAAGATTATTGCTTTTCAAACCTGTATTTATGCAAGGTAAATTCTTTCAATAATTTTAGCACAAACATGTGCATACATATGATTCTAAAAATCACAAACCATAGTTTCTTTGCAACAACCTTTTGTTTCCTTTTTCATATCAACTCCTTTAGAGTCCATTTCACTCACAAAATTTGTGTTTATGATCTTCATGTACCTACACTATGTTTTAACCATACATCATATGCATATAGATCATAATATAATATAAAATATTCACAAAATTTGTTTTCATGGCACGTAACCTTGCCATATACATTTAACCATATTTCTTTTCGATGGTGTCTAAAAATATGAATCCATACGCCTTGTGTTATAGACAAAATTAGCGCTTCTCCATCTATGATGACACTTACATGTTTTAGTCGCATGATGACACTTGCATGAGGAAACTACATGACCTTATTATCGCTCACCCAAATGATATTCAATGGAGGGAAGAGTCGTATTTGGGACTTCTGTAGAATCCCCATACCTCTTTCTTGGTTCATTAGCTACTTAGGAGGTTGATGAACAAGTTTCTAGACCAAATCATCTCCTGAAACCCCTAGAAAAACCCTAAAAATGCATTTTTCCTAAAATTTTTGTCATGTCCCCAATTAAATAATTTCCAAATAAGACTACTAGCAAATAATGTTCCACCAACCTAGTAGTTCCCTAGGTTGAGATGCAGACATAAATTTTGTACTAAGGGGATATTAGACCCAAAAGGACTTTAGTTTACCATATTAACATTTAAATGGGTCACATAAATGATAAATTCTAAGAAAATAAGGTGGCATGGGTTCATGAATACTCTTGGAAGCTTGTGGATCCTTTGGATGACTAGATTCCCCACACATTTGGAATTATCTTCATCCAAATTCGAACACATGGGTAATGTAATGTTATTGGAGGGTGATGTGTTGTCAAATATCATATAATGATCCAAGGAATTCAAATAGGTAAAGGAGAGTAACTTCCATGGAAGAGGAAGAGACTAGAAGACAAGGTGTGCCACTTGGAAGGATATTCCATTCACTCTATGACAAAAAATGATGAAATATTCTATGACAAGTGTGACAAATTTAGACCTGATTTCAGACATATGAAAAATATGACATGACAAGGCTACAAATATCCATCAATATGTCAAATTTGGGAGTTATCGGAATCCATTCGAATTAGGGAAAGAATTGGAGCATGAAGAGGAAGACAAGTGTCATGAGAGTTACTAAACCATTAAGATAAGTTGGAGGAATCCCATGGAGGGAAATTTGACCTTAAGAGGACTTGTGAAGTTAATAATAGGATTTCATGAGGTAATAATGGATTTTGATCATTTTTTTAATTGGCCTTTAGCATTCTAAATATTATTTGCATGTCCATTGCATAGTGAGTGTTCACTCTCCCTGCTTGTGAACCAATTTCGAGGGAGTTGGATTCCTTTCCATGTTGGTTGATGGAGATTACATTCAGGAATATCATTGGATATTAATGAATAATTTTTATTTTCATGTTTAATCTCCATATATTTGAATTCTCATCTATCTCCCTATTCTCTCATTCCTTCTTCTCCATTCCCCCACACTCTCATGTTAATGGCGCAGTTGTTGGAGTGGTGCTTCCACTTTACTGAGGATATTTGAGTAGCAAGACTTGATAGATAATGTATGGATATTTAATATTATTTACATATTCTCTTTAAGTATAAATATCATAAATCGATATGTGAAACACTTGCATTCCCGTGCCCTTGAATGACTAGTTTCCATGTATTTGGCTTCCATTTTAAAGGAGTTGTATAACATATTTATATGAGGAAATTTATGAGTTTGATAATGATGGGGAAGAAATATATGATGTATAACTCTATAATTCAATGACTATAATATTTATAGCTTGAAATTCAATAAACTCTGGTGTGAAAGGCTCGCATTTCCATGCTCTTGAATAACTAGTTTTCATGGATTTGGCTTCAATCTTGAAGCAGTTTTATATCATATTTCTATAAGTGTGTTCTCATATTTTGGTGATGTTGCGACAGCAGTATTTATTTTTTACTCTTTAATTTCATTCCCTATTCTATGTGGTTCGAAACCCAAGATATCCATATGTGAAACTCTTGCAATTCCATGCTACTAATTCATTAGTTTTCATGTATTTGACTCCCATATTGAATGAGTTGTATACAATACTTGTATGCAGGGATTAATATGTTATTTAATATTGTTTGAGAATAAATTTTAATTCTATATATGGTATCTATATTTCACATCCTGTTCTGAACCTTTAACTCTACCTTTCATATGTCAAAATCGAGCTAGTTATGTGATTTCCCCATAAGCAATTTCACTGAAAGTTATCAAATGAATGTGGAACTCTATAACCTGTTTTCAGAACTAATAATCATGTCTAATGATATTCCATGAGGTATTGTGTCATTCCCCATACTCTTATTATGAATTTGGGATGTTTGTACATGATTTGGGAAGCCAATTTGGCTCTCACCCTTGGGGGGAATTTAACCTTAATTTTCCTAGTAAATTTGCCCCTTTTATTTTTAGCCCCAAATCAAGTTTAAGAATCCTAAATTTAGATACAAATTTTCCAAAAACTAAATTTATATGTTATAATACTCACCATACCATTTCGTTTCAAATTCAGGACCATTTGCTGAAAGTTGGAACCCTCTAGAGTCATGACTAATTAAGCTTGAAAATGCCCAATTTGCAATTTTCTCCAAAAATATAAAAAGGGACATTAGGGTGGTATAAAAGCATGGTATTGGAACCTATTTAAGTTATTTATTATAAGGATGAATTTAATAAACTCATTAAGTCACATTTTTATTATATTACCAAGCATCTTATGCAAGGGTTCGAATTGATGGCTAGCCAACTTAGGGGTAAGCTAGAAGTAGGTGGTAGTAGTAGTTTCCATAATGGATAGACACATAAGACAATTATTTTTTAATAATTTTATGATTGGTTGTATGGATTTAGGAACAATAAGGAATATTTCAACTCATTAAGGAACAATCATCAATCAACAAGTATGGAAGAGACCAAGGAGCCACCAAGTTCTATGGGTGGTGAAGTAGATGTTAGTTTTTCAACATTAAGCTAGAATCATTAGGATATTTAACTGAGAGAATAACAAGTACAGCAATCAAACACAAGAGACAATGAACATAGTGTTTTTCCTCGAGGAAACCATAAAGGAGAAAACCCCACAACTTCCTCAGAGATAGAATCAGCACCAAAACAGTAAAAGCCCCAAAACAATAAGTGATATCCCAACAACAGTAATCTTCTTCTTGTCTAGCCCCAATGTCTTCTCCTTCTTCAACTATGCGCTACACTTGAGTGTGTATGACTTGTATATTAAATAGAGACTCCAGTTCTCTATTTATACTAATCTCGACATGACTAAAACCCTACTAGGGTCGACCTCTATTAGGAGAGTCTAATAACCCTAGTACCCTAGAACTGCGGGGACTTTAAAACTTAGACAATCGGAGGGTTACTCACTATGACCTGACATGACTTGTTTACATTATTGATCCTCCCGATAGGAACATCGGGGCATGACAATATGACTCAAATACATAATAGATACATCCTGGAATAAACATCAGGTTACAATACATAAGATACATAGATGAATACATTCCAAAGTTACAAATACATCAACACTCCCTCTTGACTAGGAAGGTATTCTTTCGACACAATTTTCATCACTAGTCTTCTTCTCTGCATCAGCTGGATCATCTCGTCATCTACATCTCAAGTCTTCTAAGTCTTCAAGTCATCTTCATCTTCGGATCTGGATCATCATTGGTCATCATCACTCGATCTGGATCATCACTCAATCTAGATCATCACTGGTCATCATCACTGGATCTGGATCATCACTCGATCTGGATCATCACTGCTGGATCATCATCACTGGATCTAGATCATCACTCGATCTGGATCATCACTGGTCATCATCACTGGTGCTATCTCATGATTCTTCTCGTCATAGGAAGTTCTACAAAGCTAGCCCTTTTTCATGTTGGTTGTAGGCCTAGCCATCATGTATGTCTTCACCCAACACTTACATCTGACCTACATTTGATCATGTAGGAACTAATCCTATAATCATATCAAAAAGGCCTAGCACTCACATTCACTAGCATGATAAGACACACCTACTATCATCTGTGAAAATGCTCAACACTTACAACCACCAGCACGATAGGACACACCTACTATCATCTATGGAAAGGCACAGCACTCACATCCACCAGCATGGTAGGACACACCTACTACCATTTGTGGAAAGGCTCAGCACTTACAATCACCAACATGGTAGGACACACCTACTACCATTTGTGAAAAGGCACTGCACTTACAATCACTAGCATGATAGGACACACCTACTATCAACTATGAAAAGGCACAACACTCACATCCACCAGCATGATAGGACACACCTACTATCATCTGTGGAAAGGCTCAGCACTCACATCCACCAGCATGGTAGGACACACCTACTACCATCTGTGGAAAGGCTCTGCACTTACATCCATCCAGGTGGGAACACATCCTGCTCATAATTATGGAAGGGCTTGCACTCATATCTGATCATGTAGGAACCAATCCTATAGTCATATTAGAATGGCCCCCAGTCCTCGACTGAGCTACCTAGTAACTGACCAGGTGCCTTCATTCTTCGAATGGAAGTTGCCCTTACATCCGACCTGCTCATCAGAATGGCCAACACTCACATCTGACATGGAAGGAACCTAATCCTTTAGCCATGAAAGAATGGTTCAGCCCTTACATCTGATCAAGTGGGAACATATCCCTCTATCACCTCAGAATGGCTTCTCAGTCCTAGACTGAGTTGTCCTAGTAACTGACCAGGTGCCTCCATTCCCAGAATGGCAGTTTCCCTTATATCTATCCTACTCAACAGAATGGCTAGCACTCATATCTGACATGGAAGGAACCAATCCTCTCACCATGACAGAATGGCTCAACCCTTACATCTGACCATGGAAGGAATCAATCCTCTCACCATGTCAGAATGGCTATGGGTCTCATCACTTTCTCTTGGAGGAAACCTCGATCTGGACAACACCAAGCTTCTCCCTGAAGTACTCGAACTTCAGCCTAGCCAATGGATTCGTTAATACATCAGCTATATGTTCCTCCGTCGCAACATACTGGAGCTTCACTGCTCCTCTCTGCACCATATCCCTGATATAGTGATACTTGATCTCAATATTCTTCAACTTGTCATGGAACACTGGATTCTCTGACAACTTCACGCAACTCTGGTTGTCACAATGTATACAAGTAGCATCCAACTGGAGATCAAATATATCAGACAGTAGCTTCCGTAGCCATTCTGCCTCACAACTAGCTGAACAAGCTGCGACATACTCTGCTTCAGTTGTACTCAGTGCCACACAGGATTGATTCCTACTAAACCAAGAGATCACACCTGATCCCACATTAAAGCAACAACCTGAAGTGCTCTTCCTATCAATGGCACTACCTGCCCAATCTGAATCAACATAACCCTCCAGGTTAATCTTTTGATTCACATCGTACTTGAGCCCATAATCAACTGTACCCTTTAGGTACCTCAGAATATGCTTTGCAACAATTAAGTGATCATGTCTCGGGTCTGTCAAAAATTGGCTAAAGGTGTTCATGGCAAAGCAAATGTCAGGTCTTGTATTCGTCAGGTACATCAATGACCCAATCATCTGACGATACATCATAGCATCAATTGTTTCTGATGAAGCATCACTCAATAGCTTCAAGTTCGATGCCATAGGTGTGGTCATAGCCTTGCAGTCCATCATCCCAAACCTCTTCAGGATCTCTACTGCATACTTCCCTTGTCCAAGGAAGATTCCATATGTACTCTGCTACACCTCCATACCTAGAAAGTAATGAATCATCCCCAAGTCCTTCATTTCGAACTCAGCATCAAGCTTTCTCTTCATATCAGCAATCAACCCATCTGTACCTATCACAAATAGATCATCTACATACAGTAGAAGAATCACTGGGTTGCCATCCTCAACCTTATAGTAAAGGTTGGAATTTGCTTTACTCTTGGTAAAGCCCAACCTGGATAGAAAGCTATCAATTCTGCCGTACCAGGTGCTAGGTGCCTGTTTCAAATCGTACAGGGATTTCTTCAATCTGCATACATGAGACTCTCTATCATGTGTCTCAAAACCAAGTGGTTGTTCTACATACGCTTCCTCTTCCACTACACCATTCAAGAAGGCAGTCTTGACATCCATTTGGTGTATCTTCGATTTCATCACTGCAGCCAGATCAAGTACTGATCTGATGGAAGTGTATCTGGCTACAGGTGCAAAGGTTTCTTCATGCTCTATTCCTTCTTTCTGAGAGAAACCCCGAGCTACAAATCTTGCCTTATACATTTCAATGCTACCATCTGCAGCATGCTTGATCTTGTAGATCCATTTGGAAGTTACGACTGACTTCCCTTCTGGTCTTGGGACAACATCCCAAACATCATTCTTTATGATCGATTGATATTCTTCAATCATAGCATCCTTCCACTCTTTTTGTTCTACCACTTCTTCATAACTAGAAGGTTCTTTATCAATGAAATCACATAGTAAAGCTACATACCCAGAGCAGGATCTAGTCCTCTTTCTTTCTCTGTGATTATCTTCTAGAGCCCCATATCTTTTCCGCACCTTGGATAAGTTCACGTACCCAAGAAGGTTTCCTCTTATGAGGATTCTTCTCCAGAGGTGGATCTACAGGAATTTGTGGTTCCTTGAAATCTCGATCTTCTTCTTGAGCTTCTTCGTTCATGGTTGTATCATGAATTCTGGGTACTTATGCTTCTGCTTCTTCAAGTTCTTCAGCAGATCTCTTTCTAGATTTGTTGTAAGCTGTGTCTTCATCAAATGTCACATCCCTGCTGATGTCAATCTTCTTGTATCTTGGGAAATAGATTCTGTAAGCCTTCGAATTTTCAGAGTATCCCACAAATATGCCCTTCTTTCCTGAAGGATCTAATTTTGTTCTCTTCTCTTTTGGAATGTGTATGTACACAGAACAGCCGAATATTCTGAGATGGCTGACTTCTAGTTTCTTTCCAGAGAAGACTTCTTTAGGAGTCTCATTCTCGAGTACTCTATGTGGAGTACGGTTATGTACATACACTGTTGTTCTAGCAGCTTCAGCCCAAAGATTCATAGGAAGATCTTGATCATGAAGCATTGCTCTTGTAGCTTCCATGATGGTTCTATTCTTTCGTTCCACAATCCCATTCTATTGTGGATTATAAGGAGTGGACAACCCCCTCTTAATCCATGATTATTTACATAGATCTTTGAATTCATTTGAAGTGAATTCCTCGCCATTATCTGATCGAAAACTCTTGATCTTGTTTTCAGCATCATTCTCGATCAAGGCTTTGAATTCCTTGAACTTACTGAATACTTCATATTTGTTCTTCATGAAGTAAACCCATGTCTTTCTAGAAAAATCATCAATAAAAGAAACATAGTTTGCATACCCTCTTAGTGAGTTTGATGACATAGGACCGCATACATCGGAGTGGATGATTTCTAGTATGCATTTCACTTTGCTTTCACTGCTGGGAAATGTCTTCTTTGTATTCTTCCCTTTCACACATCCTTTGCAAACCCCATCATGTTTTGCTTGGATCTGGAAGTCCTTCAACAGCTTTGCTTGCAACAGGTAGTGCTCTGTAATGCACATGTGCAAGCCTTCTATGCCAAAGCTCATTTGGCTCTACTGTGTCATGGACCAAAGCTTGTTATAGATGCCCCTTCAATTTGTATAGACCTCCTTCTTGTTCTCCAGTTACTACCGCATCATCGATAGTATTTCCTCTAGGCCACATAATGACTTGACCATCTACGAATGCAACCCTCATTCCTTTTGCATCCAATGCTGATATGGAGAGAAGGTTCTTCTTGAGTCCTGGCACAAACAATACTTCTTTCATTGTTAGAGACTTACCCGAGTCTAGTTTATATGAAGATTCCCCACTACCTTTTATTGGATATTGGTAGTCATCTTCTAGCTTCACCTTGTGAGGTGATTCATATTCTGACAGTCTCACAACAGATTCCTTGAATCCAGTCATGTGTTTGGAAGCTCCACTGTCTATAATCCAATCATCACTTCCATGAGAAATGTAACCTATGAGAACGGAGATCTGAACATATTCATCCTCGCTTGAAGAATCTTCACTTTCATATCTGAATCTCTTCTTGGATGGTTCATCATCCTCTGCAGCATGAGCATGATGTCTTCTTTTGTTCCCCTTCTTCTTATGAGAGTGTACTTTGTTCTTAGGACAGTATTTTGCAAAGTGTCCTCTTTCATCACATGTATAACATCTTATTTTAGATAGGTCTCTTCTAATGTTATCTTTATGATGAGGATCCTTACCTTTGGAGTAATGAGGTCTTCTTCTGCTTTTCTTGGAGTGAACTGTGAGAGCTTGGTCTTCACTTCCCATCTTCTCTTCTCGAGCTGCTATCTGTGCTTCTTCTTGAGAACATTCTTCCCATAGTCTGCTGAATTTGACTAACTTCTTTCTAGCATATATTCCTTGAATGAAAGCATCCCATGACCTAGGAAGGCCATTTAAAGTAGTCATCACAATCTCTGCATTTTCCACTTCTTCATCAACAGCTTCTAATTGTTCCTTGACTTGAGAAACCCTTATGAAGTAAGATTGGATAGTTTATGCATACTAAATCTTCACATTCTTTAGTTGATTCCTCAGAGTCACCTTCCGGTTTATGTTCTTTCCTTCAAACAACTTGGTTAGGGCATCAAAGATAGCTTTAGGTGTCTTGAGAGAGGACACCTGTGGGATAAGGTGATCCTTGATAGAATCAGCAATGATCCTATTTTCCATAACCATATTATTCTTATGTAATGCCTTTGCCTCATCTCCCTCTGGAACTGGAACCTCCTCATGAATGTAGGAGTCTAATTCATTCTCTTTTAAGACCAGGGAGATCCTATACTTCCAGGCTCGGAAGTTATCAGCTCCATCAAGCTTTTCATCAAGCTTGGTATGATGAGACATCTTTAAAATGAGAATCTCAAATGGAAATACAAGAGATCTTATATCTTACCAGGTCAAAATGTCGGATCTGAGACTTGAGCTGAAATCCTGCAAAACTGGTTCAGGAGCAAATTAGGGTTTTGATTTTTCGGAGTTCTATCCACCCAAATGCCTTGAAATTTGTCCCTAACTTTGATTTTGGGGAGGATATCAATCCAGACTTGGGCTCACTGAAAAATTCCTCTTCTGTGAAAAGACCCAATTTTCGATAGCAGTGACAGGTTCAAAACTGAAAAACCTCAGAATTGGATTCTGCTTCGACAGAAAGATGCGCCCTAAGAAGGAGAGTTGTTCCACCTTATTTTTGCTGAAAATATGTGGAGGAAGATCCACAAACTAGGAATCCCTAGTTCCCGTAGCTGTACAATTTCTTCTTCTCAGGTTAGCTCTGATACCATGTTAGTTTTTCAACATTAAGCTAGCATCATTAGGATCTTTAACTGAGAGAATAACGAGTACAGCAATCAAAGACAAGAGACAATGAACACATTGTTTTTCCTCGGGGAAACCATAAAGGAGAAAACCCCACAACTTCCTCAGAGATAGAATTAGCAGCAAAACAGTAAAAGCCCCAAAACAGTAAGTGATCTCCCAACAGCAGTAATCTTCTTCGTGTCTAGCCCCAGTGTCTTCTCCTTCCTCAAATATGCACTACACTTTAGTGTGTATGAATTGTATATTAAATACAGACTCCAGTTCTCTATTTATACTAATCCTGACATGACTAAAACCCTACTAGGGCCAACCTCTACTAGGAGAGTCTAATAACCCTAGTGCCCCGGAACTGCGGGGACTTCAACACTTAGACAATTGGAGGGTTACTCACTATGAATTGACATGACTTGTTTACATTATTGATCCTCCCGATAGGAACATTGGGGCATTACAATATGACTCAAACACATAATAGATACATCCCGGAATAAACATCGAGTTACAATACATAAGATACATAGATGAATACATTCCGAAGTTACAAATACATCAACAGTAGAAAAATTATTACATCAAGAGGATCAAAAGTCACTCCTAAATGACTTTGAAAAAGATGAGGAAAAATAACATGATAATGAATAAGAGTACCTTGAAACTATTTAAAATCATTCTAAGACACATTCTACTGTGGACATGGACCAAAGGGAATCTACTGATGGATGCTTGAACTGTGGAGTACCTACAGATGGGTTCTCACAACTCTATGTTAGTGACATAGAGATCATATTCGAAAATATTGTTGCAAGAAAAATTTATCATGAGCATAAATATGAATACCTTGTAGCAGATAATCAAGAACCAAGTTCAACTTCCCCATCACCACTTGAGCTTCAAGTAGTTGATCAAATCAAGAAGAAAAAAGAAGAGGCGGTTCCTCAACAAGAACCTGTTTTTCTTGAAGGGTCATTGAGGATGGATGAAAACAATATTCAAGAGGCCCTAAATAATTTCAATGACACACTTGATTTTGTCTCAAAAAATTGTTAGAGCATGGAGGAGAAATATTACATTAAGGACATCAAGAAAATTCGAAAGGAAATTTCTGACATCAGAGGTAATCTTTTGAATTTTTTTTCTGATGGAGATTATTTAATTGATATTTATGGTTTGTATCATGGAATAACCTTGAAGAATGTAGAATATAATGACAATATCTCAAATTATTTGGATTCAACCCAAAATGCACTCCAAAAAATCGATGGTGCAGATTTAGCAACTTCAAGAGAGGTTGCAAGGATCCTTTACACCCTCCTACATATCAAACAATCATTTAATGGATGAAAGAATTTATGTTACAAAGTAGGAACCTCATGTGATGGTGTAACATGAGGTACATGTTGATATGCATGTGCTTGGAGAGTCTACATTCCAACAAGAAGGAAACCGAGCACTTGTTCTTGTTCATAGGGATTATGAGTTGCCTCTTGGTGAGAGTTGCAGATCCTCGGAGGAGGCACATGATCTCACAAAAATTGGACTATCCAATGATGGAGAATATTCATTCAAATTTTTTATAGGTAAAAGTTGCAAAGAGGTAAGGTTGGTTCACAATTATTCACTCCTTACTTCATTTCCAGCCACATAAATTGGGGATGAAAATTGGGTGAAAGGTTTCTTTTTGATGGTGCCACATGAAGAGTATGTAACTTATATCTATCCCTTTTATGATGACATGAATAGAGAACCATATTATTTACATTTTCAACAGCATCCTTTGTTACATTATGATGATACACATCTACATGGATGTACCTATTATGTTCACTTGAGTCACTTTCCTTGTCCATATGATGTTGGAGGAAATTCATCCCACACTTGGGTAAAGAGATATATGATTGAAGAAAATTATTATTGGCAGCAACATCCTTTGTTATTTCATGATGATATACATATTCATGGGTGTATTGATGATACTTCTTTGATTCACTTGAATACTTCATGTTTTCTTTTCTCCTTATTTGGTTCAGATTTTGGTGGAGGTTCTTCATTCACTTCAAGGATGAAAGAACACATGGCTGATTATTATTTTGATGCATCTTACATTATTTTGGAGCAGCATTATAGGACATGGGATCCTCAACTATGTCAATGGAGCATATTTGATATAACACTTGATGCTTGTGTGTATGGGCCACATGATGATCTACTTACTTGGATGTACAAGCACTTTCACGATACCTTCTTTTTCTCAAACCTGGTACATATAGTACTTCCTTCATCTTCATGGAAGTTCGAGAGTCAAACTTGTATCTTGATTCATCAATACCTTTGATGGAATATTGATAGTCATCTCCTAATGATACTTTCTAAGGAGAGCTCTTTTCTTCAAGTCTTTCCAAAGTAATTTTCTTCCCTATCATGTGCTTTGAATCACCACTATCAATAAACCGTGTATCTTCTCTAGGTGTTACAGAACCAGAGAGTGCAGACAATAGTACATATTCTTCTTTTTTCAGTTCGTTTCAAGGTATTTCTTCTTCTTCCTCATCTTCAACTAGATGAGCATGATGCATTTTGTTGTTGTTATTCCTTTATGATGATGGACATTCTCTGTAAAGGTGTCATATCTTATGACAATTATAGCATTGATACTTTGAGTAATATTTGTTTACTCTTTTATTTTGAAACTTCTTATTTGAAGGTTTATGATTACCCTTATTGAATTTTTATTGTCTTCTTCCTTTAGTATGGATGGCTAGAGCTTCATCATATTATCTGAGTAGAGATTCTCTATTAGCTGCTCTAGTTTCTTCTTAAATGCACCCTTCGCATACAATGTCAAACTTCATACTTTATTTTCTAGGACACAGATTCTGTATGAATGAGTCCTAAGGTCTAGTGAGACCATTGAGAGCAGTCATAACTAGTTCATCCTCATCAAGGGTGTCTCCAATATCACTAAGGTGTTCGCTGAGCTGGGAGAACCTTGTGAAGTAATCTTGAATTGATTCTCCTTTACTCATCTTGGTGCCCTTCAGTTGAGCTCTCAAATTCATCTTTATGTTAATTTTTCTTCCCTCATACATTCTAGAAAGTGCATCATAAATTTTCTTTGGTGTATTCTTAGATGACACTTGAGGGATCAAGTGATCTTTGATAGAATCAACAATGATCCTCATTGCCTTGATTAGGTCTTGCTCATGTTTCTCCATAGCTTCAACTTTTGTTGGTTCTGCAAAATCATCCTTGATGTACTTATCAAGGCCATTCTCCTTAAGAATGATACCAATCCTACACTTCCATGCTAGGAAGTTTTCTATGCCTTCCAGATTGTCCTCAAGCTTAGTGATTGGGGCCATCATATCCAGGAGATCACTAAAAATTAACATTTATCAAAATGAAAAGCTGACCTTACTAGGATATATTCTTGAATGAGGCAAGTTGGTTGGTCCACTTGGTTTTTGGAGATCCCAAATATTCACCCTTCAAATCTTACTTGTGAGGTTCCAATTTCTACAGAATTTATGGTTTTGGTTTTCTGTATTTTTCTAGTTCAGTGCCAAACTAGGGTTTGGATTTCCTGTAGATTCAAACACCCAAAAAAATTGATCCTAGGCTCAATAGATGCACTCTAAGGAGGTGCAAATTTCTATGCAAGTAGATCTTCAAAATTCCAAACTTTGCAGAAACCTTAATTTCTTCCAGAGGGAGAGGAGAAAGAGTTTCACCTTATGAAAGTTGTTTTATTCATACAATCTCTAATACCATGTTAATATTTCATATTATAAGCTAGATATCATTATTGTTTAATCCAAATTCACAACAGTAGAATATGCAAAATCACTAAAAGAAACACAATCCCAAGATAGACACGATGTTTATCCTGGGAAACCCTCAAGGGGAAGAAAACTCAACAAAACTTACTATGTATNCTCTCTCTCTCTCTCTCTCTCTCTCTCTCTCTCTCTTATGCGCTACTCAAGTGAGTGAGTATGTGTGATAATGAGGAACACAACTCCTCTATTTATACACTTTAAGTCACCTGACTTTTACCCTAACAATTCGACCCCACTAAACTGACTAGGATGACATCACCTAGGAAGACTCAAAACAGTATTATATTATATTCATTGGGGTATTAATGACCCGACCTACAATGGAGGATTTAACTCATGACTTTATGATGACCAATTACAATAGTAACATCTTGACATAGGAATAATAACATCTCCCTTGGGGTACATCAATAAAATACATTTAGAATATCCTTTGAAGTTACAATATTTCAACAAATTATGTCAATATTTTGGGAGTGAATATCATGTATACTACCTCTATTTTTGTTTTCAAATAATTCCTTTCCACCTTGTTCATTTTTTTTCTACTATACACGCGTCTACTATAATGCCCAATGTGTCAATGTGTACATGAAACTTTATGGACAAGTTAGGAACTTTGAGTATAGGAGATTCAAATAGTTTTATTTTCATCAAGTCAAACGATGCACCACATTCATCTATCCATCTAAATTCTTGATTTTATTTCAGTGATTCTTCGAGTGGATATGTCATGTAGGAATAATGGTGAATAAACTTTCGATAATAAGTCATATGTCCCAATAAGATTCTAACTTCCTTTGGATTGACTGATGGTTTCAAGTTAAGAATAACTTTGATTTTTGTGTAATTCACTTTTAATCCTTCTTTGCAAACAATATATCCAAGTAGAATTTATATTGACGTCGCAAATATACACTTCTTGATGTTCAAAGATAGTTGTATTCGATGAAATATCTCTAACATAAATCATATCCACTTACAATGGTCTCTCAACATAGAACATATTGTCTATTCGTCGAAGTAAACAACCATTGTTTTATATATGTACTCTTGGAATGATTTAGTGGAAATTCTCAAGAATATGGTTGGTGCATTTTTCAATCCGAACAACATTACTTTCTATGAAAATGATATAAACTCATAGACAAACATTGTTTTATACTAATATTCTTTTGCAATAGGAACTTAGTTATAAATAGAGAATCCATCAGTGAGTGAATAACATTCATGGCCTACAAATTCATTGATGATTTCATTGACGAAGGGATTTAGGAATGTATTGGTTAACGTTACTTTATTAAGATCCATGAAGTTGACACATATCCGAATTCTTATCGAATCATGTTTCTTTTGTTGTACAACCATCAAGATCGACCACTCATCCTGGTCGACATGGAAGATAATTTTGACAGCAAGCATGTTGTCAATTTCTTTATTGACAATGTATTTATATTTATGTGCCAGTTTATAGGCTCTTTTCTTGACGGGCTTGGCATTAGGTTTGGTGCCCAATTTCATTTCTCCCATACCTTGTACTAATGTTTTCAAATCTTTATAATTCATGGGAAAATGTCTTGAAATCATTTTAACAAGTTTGTAATTTATATTTTATGTTCCTCGGTCCAATAATCGTCAATATTTTCCATTTTTGGTTGGTCATAATTATATATGTTGACTTATTTTAATTTGAGTTGTGCATCCATCCACTCCGGTGTTCTTGTTTCATTAATCTGTCATTCACCTTCTTTAAGTTATTTTAATGTTGGTGGAAAGTATTCTACAATCAACCTTTCTTTGCCATCCTTCATTGTTGATTCTACCATAAAAATAGTTCTGATAGGTTTTGCAGTGGTTGTATGTTCCTTCTTCCATATGGAAATTTTTCCTTCGATTTAGTCGATTTCCATCTTCATTCTTGTCGAATGCTGAAATTTTGTCAATCTGATGCTATTACATGTGGAAATTTATCAATTGTCCATTTGTAGAGCATTTTACATGATTTTGCTGGTTGTCGGTTATAGGAAATTTCTTATGTGATTAATTACATCCTCTAATGTGTCATCCTCTAGAGTGAAAGAAAAATATTTAATCAAATTATCTCTAAGTTCCTACCAGATGAAATTTAATCCTCTATATTCTTCCATTTAATACCATTTATTAGGAAAATCATAAAGTGTGCTCAAGAATAATTGTGGCCATATTCTTTCATCTATGTATCCCAGTATTTTCCATCATTTTTTGTAGATGTTGATTTGCTTCTGGGGATATTTTCCCTAAGTGAATGTTGGTATTTTCACTTGGGAGGTGAGTTTTCTTCCACCGAAAACTCTCGACAAAATATTTGGATGCCATGGACCATGTCTGAAGTCATAACTGGAATGTATCCCACCAACATGCACTTGTCCAGTGAAGCTTTCAACTAATCTTTGAAGTCAACCTTGCTCTCCTACACTGTTTTATACTTCGTCGACATGAGATGTGACAGACTATCATTATTTATATCTTAATGGTGGGATACCCAACAACTCGTTCTTCACAGATGCGAGTGTCTAATATTCTCTAATTTTCCTTTCAAAAATATTCAGGATGATGGAAATAGTGTAACCATGTTCTACCTTTTTATTTGGGACAAATTTAGTTGTCCAACAATCTCATGCTTTTGCATCATAGTTTTCCATCTTCCAGTCATACATTTCAGTGTATGGATTGCATCTAATAGATGAGGAGTTTCTGAGGTGGATCTCCCCTTGAATATTAGGCTTTACATAATCCTCATCATTTTCCATAACTTGGTATAATCATTGGATGTCTGCATCATCATCGATAGGTTTTTCTGAAGGTTTTCCTTAAGATGGATGAATGGGTACAATTACTTTGTTTCCATTGCCTTTAATTTTTATCCTATTTTTGTTGAGGGAAATCAACACTTTCATCCTTCTTCCCCAAGGTCGACCAAGTAATGTAGCAGAGGAATTGAATCCTTCCTTAGATTTAATGATTTCAAAATCAACTTTTTTTTATATTCCCATGATAGTTGTCTCAACATCCTTCCATACTCCAACTAGCTCAATCAAACCTTAGTCGGCAAGTTTTAGGTATATACCTTATTCATAGAGTTTTGGTCGACCCATATGCTCCCAAGTTGCTTGATTCATGATGTTGGCTTGTGATATGAAATCAAGGATGTCTTCTTGGACACAGTTTCCTTCAATTTCTAGGTCAACAAGTGGGTCAACATCATTTTTATCCCTTTGGTTAAGTCAGCAAAGGTTTTCGGTCTACTTTCATTTATCAATTTTTCTTTTAAGCTCATACATTATATCTATTAGCTTGGTGATTGCTTCTTCTTTAGTTATTAGTTTAAGAATTTCACTAATATATTTCTGTCAAACCTCATCAATATATTTGTGTGCAATGAGTTCTTGAAATATTGTTTCAACATTATTATACAATTGCTTCTATTCAATTGGGTTGGGATAATCATATTTGTTGTTCAATTTGGTGATTTGTGGATTGTTAATTCCATTTTTAGTTCCTTGTCATGTTATGATTTGCAAATTATTGGTTTTAACAACATGAAATTTTGGAAAACTATAAAAGACATTATAATTATTTTTATTTCTAATTTTCTCAAGTATGGTTGGGAAATCCTCCAATGAGTGAGCACCAACCCCACACTTTGAACAAAATTTCATATATGTCATGTCTTTCCAAGGACAATATACAAAAATATGTTCTTCACTAAAACATGTAAAGAACTGAAGTCATCGATGGGGTCGAGTTCCCTGACTTCCATTGTTCCTCCCTCAATAGTTGAATCCTCCTCATAAGTTGTAATTATCACCTCTTTGGTCATTCCATCATATATAATTCCTTTAGTGGTGATCAGTTCTGTCATTATGGTCTCTCTGGTTGATAGTATTAGTATGATAGACAGCATGGTGATTTTTCATTTTTTTCAAATTTAAGGTGCATTCCACTATGTTGTGTGATTTTGTTTTGCAAATGGAACACCATTTAGTCAGTGCATTATTCATGTTATATGGACATTATTTTGTTGAATGTAGATCATATTCCTAACAGATATCACAAAATAATTTTGTATGTACAACATGTATGTCTTTTCGAAGGTCATCACACCGAAAGGTATCTTTTGTGTGTCCTTCTATTGACCATTTTGAACACCACATGTCCACTCCTCTTAGATTGATTTAACAAATAGATATTTTCATTCTTTCTAATAGTTCCTCTAGGCACCGATCAATAGAGTTAGTCGGGTAGTCGGTGTCCATCTCTATTTGTGATCCCTTCTTTAGTGCATCTGCATATGTATTAAAGTCGTGTGGTCATATATGCATTCTGATTATTTGTAGTAATCCTGCTACAAACCATTATATTACAAAAGGATCCTCAATATGGTACTTGATCTGACTCAGAAAATCTTTAAATTTCTTATCATACTCTTGAACGGTTTCTATTGATTTCTTGGTGATGTCTTTGAATTTTTTTTCTACTAGATATTTCCCATCGTGGGTTTTAAAGAACAGAAAAAAAAAAAAAAATTATTAACTTGAGACTTATTTTCATTTGGTGTTCTTTCAGTGTAGTTCATGTACTAATTCATAGATCTTTACACATAGAGCCTACAAAATGTGTCATTTGATGTTCCTCATTGGCAATAGTATTTGGTTCCCATATTGATTCATGTACAAATGAGTTTCTTTGAGGATGTTCATCTCCTTCACAAAAGGGGATGTGTCATGTTAGGTGTGCCATATCTTGAGTGATTTCCAAGTTTGTTGATGATACTGGTTTTCTACTTCCTCCATTGGAAGCGCAAACTATTTGGTTTTCAATAGGTATGACTATTATATATTGATGTGAATTAAACGTTACTAATTAATTCTATCTGTTTTCTTTGTCTAGAAAGACTAAATCATTGGGAGTTTCTTCATTAGTCGAATGTCTGTATTCACCTAAAAATTTCATGGACAACCAGAAAAAGTTTGCTTGTTCTACTGGTTCTACATGTCTTATTGAATTTTTCGATTGACTCGACAATTCACTTAATGTTGGAAGTGGCTAATGGGGTGATCCCTCATGCTATGAATAGAATATATGGAAGCTTCTAATAGAATATTCAGGATAAAAGGTGATACAGTTCCCTTCTCACGGGATGTGGATCAACAATTGGTCAGATTCATTTCCTTCTTGATGTCGTTGGCTCCATATTCCATACTAACCAACATGAAGTACCAAGTTTTGTTTGATGATTTCTTGCACTTTGGAACCATGTGTTAACTATAGTAGAAAATTCAGAGTTATGACCTTGGGTTTCCTTACTCGGAAAGTTATACCAAGATCGATCCACTAATCTAATAAGTCCATAGGTGACAACCACTCATAGACACCCTCAACCTGTCAAGCCTGGATTGACTCAAGTGGATTTCCTGCCTCATTTGTGACCATACCCAACTTTTGATTTTTCTGGGACACGTTGGCCTGATCCTTTTTATCCTCTTGCCTTTTTCTCCACTTTTCTCATTCAAATTGTTAAATATCCAAAGAGATATTATGGTTTTATATTCAATCTTTATTGAATTTTTGTGACATTTTTGTGCTTGCCATATTTTTATTCATCTACTATAAATCTATTCTACCTGAAACGCAATTAGTTACCCACCATTGCCGACCTAAAATATTTTAAGTGACTACGGTCACAAGAAGATTCATTTGCTAAAAAGGTTTTCCCACTCTCATTCTTACATGATATTCTCCTGGTCTTTTTGTTTTTCCACCTAATTTGAATTTGGAAGAGGTGGGGGTAAAAGAGGTCGTGGCTCAATGATATGTACTACACCTTTTTCAATCAAGAATTTGAACAGAAGTGTCGATAGTATGCACAAAACTTGGTCACTTAGGTTGTTTTAAAAT
Organism: Pseudotsuga menziesii; assembly: GCA_001517045.1. NCBI lineage: Eukaryota > Viridiplantae > Streptophyta > Pinopsida > Pinales > Pinaceae > Pseudotsuga > Pseudotsuga menziesii. The sequence continues at coordinate 223,813 of LPNX010991510.1, read as the reverse complement.
CTTTTCTATACATCGTATATAGATAATTTGTCTTCAATTGCACATTCTTGGTAGAAATCATTAGCAATATTTTTGCATCGATCACAGAGATTTGTTTGTCCTCCATTGGTTAAATTTGAGAGAAATTTTTAATCTCTTTCATTCTTTGGCATTTTCATCAAGAATCTTCTTCAGTTCACATTGAATAGCCTCGACAAACTTCTCATGTGTTTTAGAGAATAAATTCTCTCTCACTTGAGAAATAGTTAACTTGCTTCGTCTAGCATAATTTTGTAAATAATTATCTATCTTTCTATCCCACTATTTTATGATTTCTTTCTCTGTTATCATCTGCTCATACTTATTTTCATCTCATGGATGTACTACTGGAAATAGAACCAATGTTGTAGTCACTAAAGTTGCATAGTTACCGATAATACATCATACAAGATTCAAACAAGTATTCAGAAGATAATATACACACAATACAAAGTAATGGAGATAGAAGAAACACATATTATATTACTCAGCAGAGACTATACAAAGTGTATACAAATATCAAGTACATTCTATCTTGTATCCAACTCTCCATCCTATATTTATACAGATTATAATCAGCTACATAACGTTCTTGTCATATTAACCGACCGACAAGTATAGGCCAACAAGTTGGGACCAGCATGTAGTCGGTCGGAGGACATAGTCAACTAACTTACTTGAATCCTCCAACACACATTGAAGCATAAATGTTATGTGATGTATTACTAACCATGGTTATCAATTTCTATTAAGTATCCTTTGGAGATTAGATACCTCTAGAGAGAATTACTTTAACATGTGACTATATGGTCGGGGAGTAATATAAAATGATCATAACATGTGACAATTATTCTAAGTATAATGTGATATAATAGATCATTAATGTTAACACATATATACCATGTAATAAAGATAAAGAGATATTGATAAAGAGAATTCAAATTTCCTAAAGATGACTAAGTGAACTCAAGTTATTGAGCTTTAGTTAAAGCCTCAATGTGTGTTTCACTTATTAAAGAACTCACATTGATCACTCCAAAGTAAATCAATCAACACAATTTAGTTAATAATAGTTAACTAAGTTTTAAGAAAGAAGGACTAGTTAACTATATTGTTCATACTTTAGTTAAACTAAAAGGCGACGCTCAAGTTAATCAAAAGATGACACTTCAATTAATAAAGTGTTTGTGTAACAACACTTGAGTTAAAGCACAATAACACTTAAGTTAGCATCTTAACTATGTGTTCATACATCCAGTTAGATGTTGAGTTCACCCCAATGTCAGTTAAGCATTATTTATTGTCAAAGATGAAAATCATGGCGCATATGTTATGCATGATGACAATTCCAATGTATTGAATTAATTATTCATGGAGGTAATTTTCAATTTTGGGTCCATGTGTGCACTATTTTCATGCAACCATTTTCTATTAGCTGGCATGGCTAAGTTGATGGCTTGTTATTAATGTGTTGGGAAAATGAACAATATATACACTTGATTATCATTCTCTATTTCTTAGTGTTCTCTCTTATCGAGCAATCTGGTATTGTGTAAAATACATTCTCTAGAATCTATCTATTATACTCTGAAGAATTGTTGGGTTTTTCTTCCTCATTATTTTGAGGGTTTTGGCAGCGTACACCATGTATTGTGGATGAATGATTTGTGTGATTGAATGGTTAAGTGATTCACGTTTTCATTATTTCATTGATAAAAGTTTTAAAGTTCAAAAATATTCATATTTTCTCAAACATTAACACATAACACAGTTATTATAGAAACTTATGTAAGCCCCAAATGTTGGGCACATTCCCCCTATAGTGTAGTGCATTACCGCCCACATTGTGGTGTATTACATATTAATGATATCAACTTAAGTCTATTAGTGGGTCTATTATTTTTTATTGTACACCTTGGTCACCTATATATAGGAAGGATAAATTATCATTTGAGGATCATTGTATACTGTCTTGTCTTGGGTACACTATACATTGTGTAAGTAGGTTCCTCTCTCGAAGAGAATAAATATTCATATATATTCTTCAATATTATGGCATGTATTACTCTCTTTTTTTCTATTTCTTCTATTTTTATTCTATTTATGGGACCTGGTTGCATAACATTTGGTATTAGATCTCTTTCGTCGGGAATGGATTCTACAAAACGAGTCATCTTGTAATTTTCTCTACAATTTCTTTTCTACAAGGATTTAGAGATCGAGGTTAAAAAACACTTCTAAATAAAGTTGAGCTATCTCAATTCTAAAATTTATACCATGATCCATTACAGTTTAGGATATATTTCTGGAGGAATCTAGGGTTTTTTTACTAGTCCAAAACCTAGTCTAAAACAAGTGTTTTGGGGAAAAATGTCATATATGATGCATACAAGATCCAAATTGAGTGAAATATTTTGCATTAGAAATAGGACAGACCAAGGTATCTATGGTAGTTTTTTCAACTGCAGAAATAGGACATCCCATGGTATCTTTGGTAGGGTTTTATCTCTTTTGGATAAGCCAAATACATGTAGTGTTGGTATATTTGTAATAAATTTTTATTGGCACATAAAAATTAGGTCAAACCTATGGAATCGGAAATAGGACACATCATGGTACCACAAGCCAAAGTTTCATACCCATTGGAGTCAAATTTCAAATTTTACCTCAGTTACAAGTCGACCATAAAACAATCTTCTAATCAGGGTTTGAAAAAGGTACATCATTTTGAAATTGAATAGCTTTGAGTACAAGGATCTATTTGTGGTAAAACCTAGGGTGTGATATATAATTATTGTTCAAAATCCCACCAAAAGGAAGTGGAAAAAATCACATTCCACTCAAACCACTAGAGGATTCATCCTTGACATACGATGAAATGGAATACATATCTTCTAGAGTGTCCAAGTTGGAAGACTTGCTTAAAGGGATGGCTAGTAAACATGATCTCAAGGGTATGGCTAGTAAAGAGGATATCAAGGGGATGACTAGTAAAGAAGATATTTAACAATTGAAGTAACTGATAAAGCATTGTTGATGTATTTGTAACTTCAGAATGTATTCATATATGTATCTTATGTATTGTAACCCGATGTTTATTCTGGGATGTATCTATAATGTAATTGAGTCATATTGTCATGCCCCGATGTTCCAATCGGGAGGATCAATAATGTAAACAAGTCATTTCAATTCATAGTGGGTAACCCTCCGATTGTCTAAGGGTTAAAGTCCCCACAGTTCCGGGGCACTAGGGTTATTAGACTCTCCTAGTAGACGTCGACCCTAGTAGGGTTTTAGTCATGTCGAGATTAGTATAAATAGAGAACTGGAGTCTCTATTTATCACACAACTCATCAACACTGGGGCTAGTCAAGACGAATATTACTGTTGTCAAGAGATCACTTACTGTTTTTGGGCTTTTACTGTTTTGGTGTTGATTCTATCTGTGAGGAAGTTGCGGGGTTTTCTCCTTTATGGTTTCCCCAAGGAAAAACACTGTGTTCATTGTCTCTTATGTTTGATTGTTGTACTTGTTATTCTCTTAGTTAAAGATGCTAATAATGCTAGCTTAATGTTGAAAAACTAACATGGTATCAGAGCTAACCTGAGAAGAAGACACTGTACAGCTACGGGAACTAGGGCTTCCTAGTTTATGGATCTTCCTCCACAGATTTTCAGTAAAAGTAAGGTGGAATAACTCTCCTCCTTAGGCGGCATATTTCTATTGAAGCATAATCCAATTCTGAGGTTTTTCAGTTTTGGACCCGACACTACTGCCAAAAATTAGGGCTTTTCACAGGAGTGGAATAATTCAATAAACCCAGGCCTGGATTGATCTCCTCCCCAAAATTGAAGTTAGGGAAAAATTTCAAGGCATTTGGGTGGACAGATTTCTGGAAAAGAAAAACCCTAAATTGCTCCTAAACCAGCTCTGCAGGATTTCAGCTCAAGTTTTAGATCCGACATCTTGAACCTGGTAAGATATAAAATCTTTTGTATTTCCATTTGAGGTTCTCTGTTAAGATGTCTCATCATACCAAGCTTGATGAAAATCTTGAGGGAGCTAATAACTTCCGAGCCTGGAAGTATAGGATCTCCCTGGTCCTGGAAGAAAATGAGTTAGACTCCTACATCCATGAGGAGGTTCCAATTCCAGAGGGAGATGAGGCAAAGGAATTACATAAGAAGAAGATGGTTATGGCAAAGAGGATCATTGTTGATTCTATCAAGGATCACCTTATCCCACATGTGTCCTCTCTCAAGACACCTAAAGCTATGTTTGATGCCCTAAACAAATTGTTTGAAGGGAAGAACATAAACCGGAAGATGAATCTGAGGAATCAACTGAAGAATGTGAAGATTCAAAATGAAGAGACTATCCAGTCCTACTTCACAAGGGTTTCTCAGATCAAGGAACAATTAGAAGCTGTAGATGAAGAAGTGAAGAATGCAGAGATTGTGATGACAACTCTGAATGGCCTTCCTAGGTCATGGGATTCATTCATCCAAGGAATCTGTGCTAGAAAGAAGTTAGTCAAATTCAGCAGACTTTGGGAAGAATGTTCTCAAGAAGAAGCACAGATAGCAGCCCGAGAAGAGAAGATGGGAAGTGAAGATCAAGCCCTCACAGTTCACTCCAAGAAAGGCAGAAGAGGTACTCATCACTCCAAAGGTAAGAATCTGCATCATAGAGATAATATTAGAAAGAACATATCTAGATCAAGATGTTATACATGCGATGAGGTAGGGAACTTTGCAAAAGACTATCCTAAGAACAACAACCACTCTCATAATAAAAAGGGGAACAAAAGAAGACATCATGCTCATGCTGCAGAGGATGATGAACCATCCAAGAAGAGATCTAGATATGAAAGTGAAGATTATTCAAGCGAGGATGAATATGTTTTGATTTCCGCTCTCACAGGTAACATTACTCATGGTAGTGATGATTGGATTATAGAGAGTGGAGCTTCCAAACATATGATTGGATTCAAGGAATCCTTTGTGAGACTGTCAGAACATGAATCACCTCACAAGGTGAAACTAGGAGATGACTACCAATATCCAATAAAAGGTAGTGGGGAATCTTCATATAAACTAGACTCTAGTAAGTCTCTAACAATGAAAGAAGTATTGTTTGTGCCAGGACTCAAGAAGAACCTTCTCTCCATATCAGCATTGGATGCGAAAGGGATGAGAGTTGCATTCATAGATGGTCAAGTCATCATGTGGCCAAGAGGAAAGACTATTGATGATGCAGTGGTGATTGGAGAACAAGAAGGAGGTTTGTACAAGCTGAAGGGCCATCCAAAACAAGCCTTGGTCCATAACACAGTAGAGCCAAGTGAACTTTGGCATAGAAGGCTTGCACATGTGCATTACAGAGTACTGCCTATTGTAAGCAAAGTTGTTGAAGGTCTTCCAGAATTCCAAGCAAAACATGATGGCGTCTGCAAAGGATGTGCGAAAGGAAACAATACAAAGAAGAAATTTCCAAGTAGCGAAAGCAAAGCCAAAGGAATTCTAGAAATCATTCACTCCGATGTATGCAGTCCTATGTCATCAAACTCACTAAGCGGGTATGCATACTATGTTTCTTTTATTGATGATTTTTCTAGGAAGACATGGGTTTACTTCATGAAGAACAAAGACGAAGTATTCAGTAAGTTCAAGGAATTCAAAGCCTTGATCGAGAACCACACTGAAAAGAAGATGAAGACCATTCAATCAGATAATGGTGAATAATTCACTTCAAATGAATTCAAAGAGCTATGCAAAGAATCAGGGATTAAGAGGGAGTTGTCCACTCCTTATAATCCACAACAGAATGGGATTACAGAATGGAAGAACATAACTATCATGGAAGTTGCAAGAGCCATGCTTCATGATCAAGACCTTCCTATGCATCTTTGGGTGAAAGCTGCCAGAACAGCTATGTATGTACAGAACCGTACTCCACATAGAGTACTCAAGAACAAGACTCCTGAAGAAGTCTTCTCCGGTAAGAAACCAGAAGTCAGCCATCTCAGAATATTCAGCTGCCATGTATACATAAACATTCCAAAGGAGAAGAGGACTAAATTAGATCCTTCATGAAATAAGGGTATATTTGTGGGATACTCTGAAAGCTTGAATGCTTACAGAATATATTTCCCATGATACAAGAATATTGACATCAGTAGGGATGTGACATTTGATGAAGACACAGCTTACAACAAATCCAGAAAGAAACCTGTTGAAGAACTTGAAGAAGCAGAAGCACCCAAAATTCATGATACAACCATGAATGAAGAAACACAAGAAGAAGATCGAGATTTCGATGAACCACAAAGACCTATAGATCCACCTCTGGAGAAGAATCCTCATAAGAGGAAACCTACTTGGGTACAAGAACTTATCCAAGGTGCGGAAAGATATGGGGCTCCGGAAGAGAAGCATAGAGAAAGAAAGAGTACCAGATCCTGCTCTGGGTATGTAGCTTTACGATGTGATTTCATTGATAAAGAACCTTCCAATTATGAAGAAGTGGAAGAACGGAAAGAATGGAAGGATGCCATGATCGAAGAATATCAATCGATCATGAAGAACAATGTTTAGGATGTTGTCCCAAGACCAAAAGGGAAGTTAGTGGTAACGTCCAAATGGATCTACAAGATCAAGCATGCTGCAGACAGTAGCATTGAAAAGTATAAGGAAAGATTTGTGGCTCGGGGGTTCTCTCAGAAAGAAGGAATAGATTATGAAGAAACCTTTGCACCTATAGCCAAATACACTTCCATCATATCAGTACTTGCTCTGGCTGCAGTGATGAAATGGAAGATACACCAGATGGATGTCAAGACTGCTTTCTTGAATGGTGTAGTAGAAGAGGAAGTGTATGTAGAACAACCACTCAGTTTTGAGACACGTGACAGGAAGTCTCATGTGTGCAGATTGAAGAAAGACCTGTACAGTTTGAAACAATCACCCAGGACATGGTATGGCAGAATTGATAGCTTTCTATCCAGTTTGGGATTTACCGAGAGTAAAGCAGATTCCAAACTTTACTACAAGGTTGAGGATGGAAACCCAGTGATGCTTCTACTGTATGTAGATGATCTATTTGTGATAAGTACGGATGGATTGATTACTGATACGAAGAGAAATCTTGCTGTTGAGTTCAAAATGAAGTACTTGGGGGTGATGCATTACTTTCTAGGTATGGAGGTGTGGCAGAGTACAGATGGAATATTCCTTGGATAATGGAAGTATGCAGTAGAGATCCTGAAGAGCTTTGGGATGATGGACTGTAAGGATATAGCCACACCTATGGCATCAAACCTGAAGCTATTGAGTTATGCTTCGCAAGAGTCGATTGATGCTACGATGTATCGTCAGATGATTGGGTCATTGATATACCTGACAAACATGAGACTAGATATTTTCTTTGTTGTGAACACCTTGAGCCAGTTCCTGATAGATCCAAGACATATTCACTTGACTGCTGCAAAGCATATTCTGAGGTACCTGAAGGGTACAGTTGATTATGGGCTCAAGTACAATGCAAATCAAAAAATTAACCTGGAGGGTTATGTTGATTCATATTGGGTAGCCAGTGCCATCTATTGGAAGAGAACTTTAGGGTGTTGCTTCAGTATGGGATCAGGTGTGATCTCTTGGTTTAGTAGGAATTAATCGTGGTTGGCACTGAGTACAGATAAAGTAGAGTATGTCGCAACTTCTTCAGCCAATTGTGAGGCAGTATGGCTCAGGAAGCTACTGTCTGATTTATTTGATCTCCAGTTGGATGCTACTTGTATACATTGTGATAACCAGAGTTGCATGAAGTTGTCAGAGAATCCAGTGTTCCATGACAAGTCGAAGCATATCGAGATCAAGTACCACTATATCAAATATATGGTGCAGAGGGGAGCAGTGAAGCTCCAGTATGTTGCGACGGAGGAACAGATAGCTGATGTAATGATAAAGCCATTGGCTAGGGTGAAGTTCAAGTACTTCAGGGAGAAGCTTGGTGTTCTCTAGATAGAGGTTTCCTCCAAGGGAAAGTGATGAGTCCCATAGCCATTCTGACATGGTGAGAGGATTGGTTCCTTCCATGGTCAGATGTAAGGGCTGAGCCATTCTGTCATGGTGAGAGGATTGGTTCCTTCCATGTCATATATGAGTGCTAAGATGAGTAGCCATTCTGACAAGTAGGTCAAATGTAAGGGCTGATCCATTCTGTCATGGTGAGAGGATTGCTTCCTTCCATGTCAGATATGAGTGCTGGCCATTCTGTCGAGTAGGATAGATATAAGTGCAATTTCCATTCTTTGAATGGAGCTACCTGGTGAGGTACCAGGAACACTCAGTATAGGACTGAGTAGCCATTCTAATGTGACAGAGGGATGTGTTCCCACTTGATCAGATGTAAGGGCTGAACCATTCTGTCATGGCTAAAGGATTAGGTTCCTTCCATGTCAGATGTGAGTGTTGGCCATTCCGATGAGCAGGTCGGATGTAAGGGAAACTGCCATTCTCTAGGAGAATGGAGGCACCTGGTCAGTTACCAAGTAGCTTAGTCGAGGAGGACTGGGGTCCATTTTGATATGACTACAAGATTGGTTCCTACAAGATCAGATATGAGTGCAAGCCCTTCCATCATTTTGGTAGGATGTGTTCCCACCTGGGTGGATGTAAGTACAGGCCCTTTCATCATTGTGGTAGGATGTGTTTCGGCCTGGGTGAATGTAAGTGCAGAAATATTTCATCATTGTGGTAGGATGTGTTCCGGCCTGGGTGAGAGTCATTCATCATTGTGGTAGGATGTGTTCCAGCCTAGGTGAGAGTCTTCCATCACTATGGTAGGATGTGTTCTTGCCTGGATGGATGTGAGTACTGTTCCTTTCTAACGAGTAGGTCAGATATAAGTGCTGAAGAAGACCTACATGGAGGATAGGCCTACAACCAGCATGAAAGAGGGTTGGCTCTATAGAACTTCCTATGACAAGAAGAATCGTGAGATAGCACCAAGGATGATCCAAATTGAGTGATGATCGAAATCCAGTGATGATAGCCAGTGATGATACAGATCGAGTGATGATCGAGGTCTAGTGATGATGATCCAACAGTGATGATCTAGATCCAGTGATGATCGAGATCCAGTGATGATAGCTAGTGATGATCCAGATCCAGCGATGATGCCTCATGATGATCTAGATAGAGAGATGATCTAGATCTAGTGATGATGTCCCATGATGATCCAGATCGAGAGATGATCCAGATCCGATGACTTGAAAGATGAAGATAACTTGAAGATGAAGATGACTTGAAGACTTAGAAGACTTGAGATGCAGATGACGAGATGATCCAGTTGATACAGAGAAGAAGACCAATGCTGAAAATTGAGTCGAAAGAATACCTTCCTAGTTAAGAGGGAGTGTTGATGTATTTGTAACTTCAGAATGTATTCATCTATGTATCTTATGTATTGTAACCCGATGTGTATTCCGGGATGTATCTATAATGTAATTGAGTCATATTTTCATGCCCCAATGTTCCGATCGGGAGGATCAATAATGTAAACAACTCATGTCAAGTCACAGTGGGTAACCCTCTAATTGTCTAAGGGTTAAAGTCCCAGGAGTTTCGGGGCACTAGGGTTATTAGACTCTCCTAGTAGAGGTTGGCCCTAGTAGGGTTTTATTCATGTCGAGATTAGTATAAATAGAGAACTAGAGTCTCTATTTATCACACAACTCATCCACACTCAAGTGTAGCACATAGTTGAGGAAGGAGAAGACACTGGGGCTAGTCAAGAAGAAGATTACTGTTGTCGGGAGATCACTTACTGTTTTGGGGCTTTTACTATTTTGGTGCTAATTCTATCTCTGAGGAAGTTCTGGGGTTTTCTCCTTTATGGTTTCCATGAGGAAAAACATTGTGTTCATTGTCTCTTGTGTTTGATTGTTGTACTTATTATTCTCTCAGTTAAAGATCCTAATAATGATAGCTTAATGTTCAAAAACTAACAAGCATATCTTTGTTCCTCATTCTTCTACTCAAGAATATTATAAGGAGGAAAAAGAGGAATTATTCTAGTCACGTATTGAGAAAATTGAAAAACAATTGGAAAATTAGAAGTTTGAGTCTCTGAAATGTGATGATTCAGTACATCATCATGGGCTCATCTTAGGTCCAAAGAAATACTATATTCCCAAGATTGACATGATAAATTGTGATGGAAAAGATCTAATCACATGGATTTTTCAGATGGAGCAATTCTTTGATTTACACCAAGTTCCAACTTTGAAAAAGGTAACTATTGCATTCTTATATTTACAACCTGATCAATTTGTATGGTATCAATGTCTTTGTGATTGTAAAAAGGATTATATTATCTCTTGTTCTAAATTCATAGAATAATTGATTGCACATTATGGTGATATAAATAGCAACACCCTTTTCACCCAGTTGGTAAATCTCAAACAAAAAATTCTAGTTACAAAGCACATCAAGCAGTTTCAGAAGCTAAGTCTCTGAGTGAAGAATATTTATGAACATAAATTGTTTGATATATTTATTAGAACCTTGAAGGATAAAATTCAACATGAGGTGTGTATCTTCAAATCACCATCCTTAGAGAAGGATTTCATGATGGAAAGGAAGGTTGAAAGTAAAAATATGGCGGTGAACACTAGAAATACCACTTCTAACACATACAGAGAGAATGATGTTCCTTATTCTAACCCACATCAGAGGTTGACCCCTTAACAACTAGAAGAAAGAAGAGTGAAATATTGATGGTTTAATTGTGACAACAAGTACAGTAAGGGACATAAGTTTGTAGAAAATAAATTATTCTACAAATAATGTGAAGAAGAAGAACAAAAAGAATAGGAACAACTGCAAGGGGATGAACTAGAAATGATTACTCCCACCATATCTTGTCATGCTTCAGCTGGAATTAGCACTCCTCAAATTCTCAATATTGAAGGATTATAAAAAATAAATAGGTAACAGTGTTGATTGATTATGGTGGTACTCATAATTGCATTCATTGTGAAGTAGCCAACGATCACAATTACTTTGTATATCTAGCACCAAAATTTCAAGTAATGATTACAGATGGAGGAACCATCAATTGTTCACGGAAATTCCATAATATCAATCTTACTATGGGGGTATTTTTATTGAATAGCTCCATTATTGATATCCCAATGGGTGGTGCTAATGTTGTATTAGGAGTTCAATGGTTATAATCATTGGGAATGGTGGGTTTTAATTTTCAGAATATTTTCATGAAATTTTCCTTGGAAGGAAAAAAAATTATGTTAAATGGTATCACAGGGAAACCAAGAAAGGTGATAAACTCTAATGGTATGACAAAATTGTTAAATATGTGACAAAAAGGTGTTATTACAAATTTATTCTCACTATATTTTCAAACATCTAAGGATATTATTTCCTCGTATTTCCAAAGGGTTATTAATAATCCTTCCAAGTTATTTGAATATATTTCAATATGTCTTTCACCTATTCAAGACCTGGACCATGCTATTCACTTAATTTTAGGAAGTCGTCCTTCTAGAGTCAAACCTTCCATCTACCCTTATGGATAGAAGAATGAAATGGAGCACATGGTTGAAGTAGTGGCAATAAAATATGCAGTTCAAGCAAGGGCATATCACATAGATCACTAAAAAGTAGTTCTCCAAATCCTGAGGATTTCAAAATAATATTATGAAATGACGGGAATATCAGCATCACCGTTAAAGGATTTTTGAAGAAGGAAAAAAAATACAGGAACATGAACAAATCATCAACATCAAGACCAAACAACTACGGAATTAGGTTATTACTATGTACCTCATCAAGTGGAAGAACTTACCAGTTGCATATTCAACATGGGAAGAGGAGTCCTTCATACAGATGCATCTGTAACTACCCAAGCATTGAGGACAACACTTGTTTGAAGGGGAGGAACATTTTAAGCCCCAAATGTTGTGCACATTTACCCCTATAGTGTGCCACATTACAACCTATATTGTGGTGTATTAAATATTATTTATATTGACTTGGGTCTATTATTGGGTATATTAGTTGTTATTGTACACCTTGGTCTCATATATATAGGAAGGAAATATTCACATTTGAGGATTATTGTATATTTTCTTGTCTTGGTTACATAACACATTGTGTAAGGAGGTTCTTCCCTCGAGGAGGATTGCTATTCATCTCTATTCTTCATTATTAAGGCATGGATTAATCTCTTTTGGTTTATTGTGTTGATTTATTTGTAACTTCGGAATGTATTCACTTGTATATTTTATATATTGTATTTCATTGGTCCTCGATGTTCCTATAGAGAGAATCATTAATGTAATCAAGTCATGTAAAGTCATAGATATTAACCCTCCTTTGTAATTCAGGGGTAAATTCCCCACATTTGTGGGGAACTAGGGTTATTAGACTCTCCTAGAGAAGTCAGCCCTGGTAAGTTATTGTCAAGCCAGAAACTAGTATAAATAGAGAGTGAGCCTCTCTATTTGAGACACAAACTCACCCAACTATAGATCATATGTGAGAGAATAGGAGCTCACACAAGTGAGAGAGAGAATCGTTGTTGGAGATCATCTTTCTATCTTTGGGTTTTATTGCTTCCATTGGTGCTCATTCTATTTCTAAGGAAGTTGCGTAGTTTTCTCCTTTATGGCTTCCCTAAGGAAAATATTTGTGTCTATTGTCTCTTGTGATTGATTGTTGTGCATGTTATTATATTAGATAAGATCCTAAGATCATATTGTCTAATTGATAAAAATCTAACATGGTATCAGAGCTAACCTAAGAAGAAGACATTGTGTAGCTGCAGAAGCTAGGGCTTCTTACTTTTTGGGTCTCTCTCCACAATCCATCAACAAAAGGAGGCTAGGCTGACCCTCCATTGAAAAGCACATCTTTATGTCGAAGAAGAATCTAATTCTGAGCATTTTTCAATTTTTGACCTACCACTACATTGCAAAATTAGGGATTTTCACAGAAGAGGAATTTTTTAGTGATCCCAGCATAGGATTTCTCTCCTCATCAAAATCGAAGTTTTTGCTTGGGTAGAACTCTAGGAAAGTCAAACCCTAATTTTCCCCTGAACCAAAAAACCAACATTGTAGAAGATTAGCTCCAGATCCAGTTTCGACATCTCAAATTGGTAAGATATAAATATTTTGTATTTCCATTTAGAGGTTCTCAGTTAAGATGTCTCATCACACAAATCTTAATGAAAATATTGAAGGAGATGATAACTTTCAAGCATGGAAGTATAGGATCTCACTAGTTCTTGAAGAAAATGAATTGGACTCTTACATCAGTGGAGAGGTTTCAGTTCTAGAGGGAGATGAGGCTAAGGCCTTACACAAGAAGAACTTGGTCAACACCAAGAGGATTATTGCTGATTCAATCAAGGATCACCTCATACCACAGGTGTCGTCCCTAAATACACCTAAAGAGATGTTTGATTCCTTGACCAAACTATTTGAAGGGAAAAAACATAAATCATAAGATGACCTTGAGAAATCAATTGAAGAATGTGAAGATCCAAAATGCAGAGACCATACAGACATAATTTACAACGGTCTCCCAGATCAAAGAAAAACTTGAAGCGGTAGATGAAGTAGAGAATGCAAAAATTGTGATGACCACCTTGAATGGTCTCCCTAGGTCATGGGACTCCTTCATTCAAGGGATTTGTGCTAGAAGAAAGCTAATCAGCTTTAGTAGGATGTGGGAGGAAGGCTCATAAGAAGAAGCTCGAATAGTAGCTCGAGAAGAAAAGATGGGAAATGAATATCAAGCTCTCACAATACATACCAAGAAAAACACAAGGGACTATCATCATCAGAGAGGTAGGCATTCACACCAGAATAACCCTAGAATATATCTATCTAGTATCTGATGCTATACATGTGATGCGAAAGGACACATCTCCAGATACTATCCCAAAAACAAAGGTGGATCTCAAAAGAAGAACTACAAAAGAAGACATCATGCTCGTACTGCAGAAGATGATGAACCTCCAAGAAAGAAAGTCAAAGAAGAAGACTCTTCTAGTGATGAAGAGTATGTTTTTATTTCTTCCCTCATGGGAACTGTCACTCATGGAAGCAATGGTTGGCTCATAGATAGTGGGGCTTCCAAACATATGACAGGATTCAAAGAATCCTTTGTGAAACTATCCGAACATGAGTCACCGCACAAAGTAAAACTTGGGGATGACTACCATTATCCCATAAATGGTAGTGGTGAATCCTCCTATAAGCTAGACTCTGGAAAGTCTATGAAGATGAAGGATGTCTTATTTGTCCCAAGAGTAAAGAAGAACCTTCTCTCCATCTCTACATTAGATACAAAAGGCATGAGGATTTCATTTGTAGATGACCAAGTACTTATGTGTCCAAAGGGAAAGACTGTAAATGATGCATTTGTGATTGGAGAGTAAGAGGGATGATCATACAAGCTAAAGGGCCAACCAGAACAAGTATCAATCCATGATTCAGTAGAGCCAAATGAACTTTGACATAGAAGGAGTGTACATGTGCACTATAGGGCACTACCACTTGCAAGAAAATATGTTGAAGGTCTTCCAGAAATATAGGAAAAACATGAAGGTGTTTGCAAAGGATGTGTGAAAGGAAAGAACACAAAGAATACATTTCCAAGTAGCAAGAGTAAGGAAAAAGGAATCTTGGAAATCATCCACTCCGATGTATGTGGTCTGATGTCATCCAGTTCATTGAGTAGGTATGTATACTATGTTTCTTTCATTGATGATATTTCTAGGAAGACATGGATATACTTCTTGAAAATAAAAGATGAATTATTCAACAAGTTCAAAGAATTCAAATCCTTGATCGAGAACCACACAAAAAATAAAATCAAGACCTTTCGATCGGACAATGGCGGAGAATTCACATCAAATGAATTCAAAGAATTATGCAGAGATTCATGGATTAAGAGGGAGTTGACTACTCCATATAATCCACAACAAAATGGGGTTGCAAAAAGGAAGAATAGAACGATTATGGAAGCTACAAGGGAAATGCTTCATGATCAACATCTTCCCATGCATCTATGGGCAGAAGCTGCTAGGACAGTTGTGTATGTACATAAATATACTCCACATAGAGTACTTGAGAACAAGACACCTGAAGAAGTCTTCTCCTGAAAGAAACCAGAAGTCAATCATCTTAGAATATTTGGTTGTCTGGTATACATACACATTCCGAAAGAAAAGAGGACAAAATTAGATCCTTCAGGAAAGAAGGGTATATTTATGGGATATAGTGAAAGCTTGAAGGCTTACAGAATATAATTCCCAGGATTCAAGAAGATCAATATCAGCAGAGACATAACATTTGACGAAGGCTCGGCTTACAACAAATATGGAAAGAGACCTATTTAAGACCCTAGAGAAGCAAAAGCACCCAAGATTCAAGATACAACTATGAATGATGCAACTCAAGAAGAAGATCGAGAAATAGAAGAACCCCAGGAACCTGTAGATCCACCCGAGGATAAGAATACTCACAAGATGAAACATGTATGGGTACAAGAGGTTATACAAGATGCAGAAAGATATGGGGCTATAGAAGAAATGCATAGAGAAAGGAAAATAAATAGGTCCTAATCAAGTTATGTAGCCCTATTATGTGACATCATTGATAAATAACCTTCCAACTATGAAGAAGCAAAAGAAAAGAAAGAATGGAAGGATGTTATGATCGAGGAGTACCAGTCGATCATGAAGATTGATGTCTGAGATGTTGTCCCAAGACCAGAGGGGAAGTTTGTTGTGACTTCCAAATGGATCTACAAGATCAAGCATGCTGCAAATGGAAGCATAGAGAAATATAAAGCAAGATTTGTGGCTCATGGCTTCTCCCAGAAAGAAGGAATAGATTATGAAGAAAATTTTGCACCTGTATCTAGATACACTTCCATCAGATCAGTACTTTCTCTGGCTACAGTAATGATATGGAAGATACACTAGATGGATGTCAAGACTGCTTTCTTGAATGGTGTAGTGGAAGAGGAAGTGTATGTGGAGCGGCCACTCGGTTTTGAGACACATGACAGGGAGACTCATGTGTGAAAATTGAAGAAGGCACTGTACAGTTTGAAATAGGCACCCTAGACATGGTATGGCAGAATTGGTAGCTTTCTGACTAGTTTTGGTTTTACCAAGAGTAAAGCAGATTCCAACCTTTACTACAAGGTTGAAGAAGGGAACCCAATGATACTCCTACTATATGTGGATGACCTATTTGTAACAGGTGAGGATGGGTTGATTGTTGACACGAAGAGGAAGCTTGCTTCCGAGTTCAAGATGAAATACTTGGGTATGATGCACTACTTTCTAGGCATGGAGGTGTGGAAGAGTGGAGATGGAATCTCCCTAAGACAAGGGCAGTATGCAATAGAGATCCTGAAGAGGTTTGCTATGATGGATTGTAAAGCCATGACCACACCAATGGCATAGAACCTAAAGCTAGTGAGTGATGCTTCATCAGAGTCGGTTGATGCTACAATGTATTGTCAGATGATTGGGTCCTTGTTGTACCTAATGAACAAGAGACCATATATTTGCTTTGCTGTGAACACATTGATCCAACTCCTAACAGATTCGAGACATGTTCACCTGATTACTACAAAGCATATTCTGAGGTACCTGAAGGGTACAATTGATTATGGGCTCAAGTATGAGGTGAATCAAAAGATTAAACTGGAAGCTTATGTGGATTCTGATTGGGCAGGAAGTGCCATTGATAAAAAGAGCACTTCGGGGTGTTGCTTCAGTATGGGATCAGGTGTGATCTCTTGGTTTAGCAAGAAGTAGTCCTATGTGGCACTGAGTACAAACAAAGTAAAGTATGTCACACCTTGTTCAGATAGTTATGAGGTAGTGTGGCTGAGGAAGCTACGGTATGATCTGTTTGATCTCCAGTTGGATGCTACTTGTATATATTGCAACAACTAGAGTTGTGTGAAGTTGTCGGAGAACCCAGTATTCCATGACAAGTCAAAACATATCGAGATCAAATATCACTATATCAAGGATATAGTGCATAGAGGAGAAGTGAAGCTCCAGTATGTTGCGATCGACGAACAGATAGATGATGTGTTGACCAAGCCATTAACAAGAGTGAATTTTGAGTAATTCAGGGAGAATCTTGGTGTTCTCCATATCGAGCTTCCTTCCAAGGGGAAGTGATGAGTCTGTGAGCCTTTCTGACATGGTGGTAGGATTGGTTCCTCCCATGGTCAGATGTAAGTGATGTTCCTTTCTAACATCATGGTAGGATTGGGTCCTCCCATGGTTAGATGTAAGTGTTGTGCCTTTCTGACATGGTGGTAGGATTGGTTCCTCCCATGGTCAGATGTAAGTGATGTGCCTTTTTGACATGGTGGTTGGATTGGTTCCTCCCATGGTTAGATATAAGTGTTGAGACCTACATCTAGTATGAAAAAGGACTAGCTCTATAGCGAAATTCCTTGCAGAGGGAAAGGCCTACTTCCAGTATGAAAAAGGACTGGATTTGTAGAACTACATCCAATATGAAAAAGGACTGGCTCTGTAGTGGCCTACATACAGCATGAAAAAGGGATGGCTCTGTAGAAGTACATCCAGCATGAAAAAGGGTTGGATCTGTAGTGGCCTACATCCAACATGAAAAAGGGTTGGCTCTGTAGAAGTACATCGATCATGAAAAATGGATGGATTTGTTGTGTCCTACATCTATCATGAAAAAGGGATAGCTATGTAGAAGTACATCCAACATGAAAAAGGGTTGGCTCTGTAGAAATACATCCAACATGAAAAAGGGATGGCTCTGTAGAGGTACATCCAACATGAAAAAGGGTTGGCTCTGTAGTGGCCTACATCCAGTATGAAAAAGGGTTGGCTATGTATAGGTACATCCATCATGAAAAAGGGTTGGATCTATAGAGGCCTACATCCAGTATGAAAAAGGACTGCCTCTATACAGGAATTCCTTGTAAGAGCAAGGTAGTACATCCAACATGGAAAAGGACTGGATTTATTGATGAAGACCTACTTGGAGGCTAGGCCTACAACCAACATGAAAAAGGATTGGATCTGTAGAACTTACTATGATGAGAAGAATTGAGAGATAACACCATTTGATCGAGATAGCGGAAGGAGTGATGATGATGATGATCCAGTGATGATCCAGATTTAATGATGATTTAGCTTTGATGATGATCCAGTGATGATATAGCTTTGATCCAGTGATGAAGACTTGTGCAGATGAATTGTGTCAAGAGAATACCTTCCTAGTTAAGAGGGTGTGTTGATGTATTTGTAGCTTCAGAATGTATCCACTTGTATATTTTATATATTATATTTCATTGGTCCTCGATGTTCCTATAGGGAGAATAATTAGTGTAATAAATTCATGTAAATTCATATATATTAACCCTCCTTTGTAAGTCGAGGGTAAATTCCCCATAGTTGTGGGGCACTAGGGTTATTAGACTCTCCTAGAGAAGTTGTCCCTAGTAAGTTATTGTCAAGTCGGAAACTACTATAAATAGAGAGTGAGCCTCTCTATTTGAGACACACACTCCCCTAGCTATAGCACATAGGTGAGAGGAGAAGATCTCACACAAGTGAGAGAGAGAACAGCTATTGGAGATCATATTTTTGTATTTGGGTTTTACTGCTGCCATTGGTGCTCATTCGATCTCTAAGGAAGTTGCAGGTTTTTCTCCTTTTTGGTTTCCTCGAGGAAAATATTTGTGTCTATTGTCTCTTGTGATTGATTGGTGTGCATGTTATTCTCTCAAATAAGATCCTAAGATCATATTGTCTAATTGATAAAAATCTAACATATTTCTGCTATTTTATTATATTTATGGGACTTGTTTGCATAAAAACTTACTAATAATGTCCTCCATGTTCATCTATACTATCTTGAGTTCATGAAATTCCTTTATATTCCTAGCATAGATTCTCTCTGACAAGTACTTCCTTCCACTTAAGGTCCTTCTTGAGATGCTTTCTAGTTTTCACATCTTGCCACCAGATAGACTCTTTGGAGTTGATTTTGTACATATCTAACTGAGTTTTTATGTTACCATCAAATTTTTAGACATCAAAGTACTTTTTAATTTGCAAAATAAAGTCCTCAATTCCACCATATGTCTTTACTATTCTATTTAAATTAGTTTTTTGGGGCTTTTTAAACCACCCCTGAAGTTCACTAGTTATTTTATGTTTGTGCTTCTTCCTAGGATATTATTTTATCATATTTCCATTGTCTAATATGTTTGATACAACTTCCTTGTTGCTTGGTGATTTTCCATTTTCCTATAATGGAGTTTTATATCTTGGTTCCTTACTATGGGATCCTCTCTCTCACATCTTCCTTTCGCCACCATTGTTGAAGGTAAGAGTAGGTTTTATAATGTTTTTTATTTTTTTTAAGCTATGTATGAAGATGCCATTGATCTCACATTGTTATTCCAATGGTTTTACATTTTCAATGTTGAATATTCTTAATGTGAATGTTTGAGTAAAATATAAGATTCTTGAGCTTTTAAAACTTTTATCAATCATTCACCGCACATCTAAATCTCATAAATAAATCAGCCACATAAATCATTCATCCATAAGTGATGAGATAGACCCTGAGAAAACCCTCCAAACACGAAGGATGGAAAAATCAAAAATTATTTGAGTATGGTAAATAGATTAGCAGAGAATTGTTTACAACACATAAGTATATTTCTCGATAAGATATATCACCTCATCAATAGAGAAGAGAGATCCAATACAACACTGTAAAAACAATTGTATTGAACTTTCCATATTCCTAGCATATTAATAACAAGCCAAAACACCCTCCATGCAAACCCTAGTGAATCATTGCATTATTCTAGTGCACTAGTGAGCCTCCATTCAAACATTAGAACCCTTGTAGCATTAGCGTCTGTCAAGTCAGAGATTTTGATTCTTCTCCATGCAAAAATATATGTACCCTTCCTTTCATTATTAGTTTTTAGTTGAATCTTAACTGACTTGAACTAAGTCTTTTAATTTTTAATTGAATGTGAACTGATTTGAACTGAGTCTTTTAATATTTAACTGAATGTGAACTGATTAAACTGAAGGTGAACTTATTGAACTGAATGTGAAATTACTGAACTGAACTCAATCATTAATTGATTGCATGACCACCAATTTAGGAGTATAACATATTGTCTTTAGTGATTTTCATTCAGTGCCATCCATGCTTAATTTATGTTATTATCTTTTGCATTGAACTTCGTAGTTAAATGGTGCATTCTTTATTACAACTAAGTCTTTATTGAAGTCTTCATAATTCAAGTTCACTTGGAGCTAAATATAGGAAATTTGAATCCATTCTATTTCTCTATGCTTTATCTCATTATCACTAATTAATTACTGCATGGTCCATATGTGTATTTATGTATCCATCTTATCATGTCGTAATTAGAATAATTATTCCATACTGATTTTGATATATATTACCCCGATCCATATAGTCATATGCTAAAGTAATTCAATCTAGGGGTAACTAAGCCCTAAAAGAGACTTGTAGCACTTAGTGACCATGGCCAGTAATATATTACATAGTGTAACCAGATGACTTGATACAACACAAGTCCATTTCCATAATTGGAGATCCATTCTTATAGGGTAACTTCTATGAGAATAATTGTCTTGATACAACACAAGTCCACAATCTTGATACAACACAATATCACATTAATAGCATCCCACATCAACACAAGATTATATATATAGGAATTAATACAACATAAAGTCCTAAATTGATACAAAAAAAGTTTCAGAGAATGAATCCTGATGGTGTACAATCAACCCTCCCTCTCAACGAGAGAGGCGTTCCCTACTTTACCAAGAATTTCCTGCCATACCAAGATTATCTGGAAAGTATCTCAACTTTGTCACTGACATCATCTTGTCCACACATTTTCAATATTCTCATTAGTAGTTATGTATTGAATTTTACTTACATGACCATGAATCCGATGAAGTGATACTTCATCTTAATGTCTTTCAACATAACATGAAACATTGGGTTCTTAGAAAGCTTTATTTTAAAACACCTAATAACAATAGGCTCAATTCTTTAACCCTAGTAGGTAGAATCCCAAAAATACACTACTACATAGTAGGTAGTACTATCTAAAAAATACATTTTCTTTTGGAGCACTCTCTGACATATACCTTGCTTCTGTAGTACTATCTGCAATACACTTATCTTTTTTAGTATTGGCCACAATTTATTGCATTATCTCAAGCTAAATAATACTTGGATAGCACAATAGGTGTACCATGTATCAAATACAATAAAGAACCTATTCTAATGTACCTCAAAGGTAATCAAACATATGCTTAGTAACAAGCATAAAATACAATAGGTTTTATAAGTAAATTAAGAGACTATCTAGCTACTTAATCACAATAGAATCATCTGAAACCGATCTAGAATGTAGTTTCTCTAAACTAGAAACCATGGACTTAAAATAAATCATGTACAATACATTTAAATGTGTAACATCATACAAAAAGAAAGTCTCATCTTTTCTTTCAAACTTTCAGCATTTGTTGACTTCAAGAATATTTTAATCATCTGAAGAAGTTCTTTGTGATCTTGTCATTTGCAGTTATGTTCTTCAAGGCCTAATCACTTTCATAGTGATTTCATATCACAGTACCCCACATAGCCAACTATATGGCTATCTAAACTCTCTAGGAGGTTTGACTATTCTCTAAAAATATAGACTATAACTCTTCTTGAGTATCCAATAGTCTATGAGACTTTGACCATGTCTTTTGCTCATGTCAATTTTATCCATATGATATCGCATCCCTTGGCTTCTTGATTCGTGTATCATGACTAACTAGTTTGGGGACTTTTAACCATTTCTTCTTATGAAGGTACATCAATATTCCCTCTTCAACAAGAGGAGCCTTTTTATACTATACCAATATTGTTTCAGAAGGAGGATTAGTAAATATGCTGGTAATTCTACTCATCCATGGATATGTACAAGAATTACATAACTCCGTTCTACACCATGTCTTGGACATAATTGAATAGGAACTTTGTAAATATTTACTTCTTTACAATATGCTCTATATGGAGAAACATCTTTGATGCGACCTTTTTCTCGACCATTGATCTAGTCATAATCCATATATCTATGAAACTTTCTTTCACTGACCGAGACATGTCTGGATCTACATATACTTGTACTAAGTAGGTAACAAAACACATGCTTTGTTGTACATATCTATGTATTGATTGTAAAGTGTATAATTGATCATGGGACCTATGTATACCTAGCATTTAAAAGATATTACAAATATGAATAAGAATCATATTTATCTGCATGTGTGTGGTCATGGACATATAATCCAAGGTTCTTGAATCCCTTAAGGAACTATACTCAAAATTTTCCTCAATCAAAAGAAACTCTTATCTAAAGACCACTAAAAATATAAAATTAATAATCATCCAATATTCTTACATATAGCTTCCTTCTGAATATGAGCACCATGCAAGTTTCTACACATCATGAGGTTAATTAACCAGTTCTATTAGTTTTTTAGGAGCTAGTAAATATAGCTTCTCCCTCTCAACCTCTAGGATGCGGGAATCATAATTTGATTCCTCCATCACGGAGGCTCATACTCCTCTATGTATAATACATATATGAATCTAACTAGTATAAATAAATTACCTTCAAGAGTCTCTACTTCTCTCATAATAGTATTAGGGCTTCTATTCGGAATTCTTCCTAAGAGTCATAGGAACCTCCTGATGTTTTATCTTTCCATATAAGCAATCTAAATGAATCCATATTCACTACATGTCATTTTATTCTTGTAGGTCATGGCATATGGTTTTTCCCTACAAGCCGAATTTATTCAAGTTATTAGCAACCTTGCATAATCCAGTAATTTTAATACAATGACAAATATGACATATTGACATGCAAAACATTTTAAATGATGTTTCGGTGTAACCATATATCATGAATTTAAATCACATGAATACTCCAATATACTAGCAATAGTTCATATATCTGTGTATGTATATTAAATCAATGTTTCTAAATAACCCCATTCATATTTCATAAATCAATTATGTATGCTTTATATTCATATCTCGTGAACAATCATGCATCTTTATATTCATATCTCATGAACAATCATGCATGATTTATATTCACTTCTCATGAACAATCTTGCAACCCTATATTTTTCTTACTTTAAACATAACATGAGTTCTAATATTTACCAATAAATAGAAGGATTGTAACATGTGATTTTAATCATGTTATACTATAACATCATTCCTAATCCCATGAATACATTCAAAAAACCTTTAAATCTCATGATTTTATAAAAGCATATGATAATCAAACAATCATTCATGTATACTTCATGAGTTTTGTTATTTGCCAATAAAAGAAAGGCAGTCAACATATATGCTCAACATGTTATACCATAACACAATTCCTCATCCCAGGAATACGAATTTGTTGAAGTTTGAGAAAAATCAGAGATGCTTGAACTTTAAAACTTTTATCAAACAATTTCAGCACTTATGAATTTCATAAATAAATTAGCCACATAAATCAACTATGTAAATCAGCCATATAATCAAATCAACCAGGAGAGACAAGATATACCCTGGGAAAACCATCCAAACATGGAGGATGAAAAAAGCGACAATTATTTGAGTATGATAGATAGATTTGCAAAGAATGGTTTACAACACATAAGAAGATTTCTTGATAAGAGATACAACCGGGTGATCCATGATGGTGGGTAACACGTTTTGGCCAAATTTGGTGATGAAAACCTGATTTTTTACTCATGTGCTAGATATAAGCCCTCAAAACGCATATATGCCATGTGAATTTCGACTTGCAGTAAGACAAAAAATTGTAGAATATTATGTTGGCTTCCCAATGATATTTGTTTTTAAATATTCTGATGTCATTTAATGTGTGAAATTTTGCATTTAATGAACTGTGTGACCTTAAAAATTTGAAGAAGTTCATAAGTGGCTCGTGTCCAACCCCAATAATTCAATCTTACATTAATAATTTAAAAAGAATATATATATGAGCATGATCTACACAAAATGCAATGTGGTCTGCATTTTGTTTGTTAATTAATTTCACAATATACACTTATTTATTATTTTTCGAAACTGACCACATTTGATTTCAGCATCATTTTATACACGTCTGTCCATCCCATCTTTTTTTTCATTGTTTTCAAAATTTGAAAAACCAAAGATAACCTTTTGACGAGGACACTTTGATGTGTGGGCTTTGAATTTTTAAGAAATTTTTGGATTTGTATATTTTACCCTGTGGATTTTTCTTTGAGTTGCTTCGAAGTTGTTGTCTGGTTTTCTAAGTGTAAGTTTTAGAACTAATTTAAAAAAACCCATATGAATGCCAAAATGCATGCATGATATCACAATGGATAGAGGATTCAATGACAAATCTGTCAGTATGAACTTTACTCAATTGTGTGCCATGAATGGCAGGGTTTACACCCCTAGAAGACACAAAGAAACATTGGTTTTCCTGTAAGAAGGATAATTTTCTATTTTTCAAGCCCTCGATCGAGGTATTTATATACCTTGATTGAGGTTTTAATGGACCTTCGATCAAGGTTTTAATGAAATCTTGATCGATGGTTTATTAAACCCTCGATCGAGGGTCTAACAAACCCTCAATCGAGCTACTGTTAAACACTTGAAAAAAAATCTGTGTACATGACTACCAAGTTTTTATATGCACGCTCACCACATTTATATTTAGTCTGAAAAATTGAGGAGATAAATCCTAGCCCCCTGGTTCTCAACATCTTGTGGACACTAACTACCATAATCTATATCTAGAATATTATGCCCATGTAGGACATTTTAGAAATGGGATTCAAGGAGCCAACTAGAGAATTTAAAAGAAAAATTAGAGAAGAATAAAGACCTCTACCTCATTAGGAAAAAAACTAGTAATAAGCATAAGTGTTCATTAAGTAATTGTTTTCACACATTTTGAATAAAAAGTAAAAAGAAAAATTACACAAGAATAAAGGGGAAATGGGAATTTCAACATCATTCGATTCCTATCAGCAATATATCCAATGTGTATACAATTGCTTGAACCTAGTGTTTTCAGAATTAGAGTTACAGAAATGTAGTGAAAGGTTTTAATTACTAAAAATACTTTTCTCATTCGTATATAATTTTTAATTTTAAAAAACTACAATTATGTGATATGACTTTGAAAACATTAATTTTTATCTTAATCATCATGTTCTATACTGCCCTTGGCTCTGGGCTTTAAATATCTAGTCGAAGGATCTATATCGTAGGTATATCGTAGTCCTGAGAATCCAGCTCAAGTGGACACTCACCCTGGATTCTCGGGACTACGATATACCTACGATATAGATCCTCAGTTCAGGTATTTAAATCCCAGAGCCCAACGCAGAATAGAACGGGACGATTAAGATAAAAATTAGTTTTAAATTCAGAGTCATATCACATAATTGTAGTTTTTTTTAAATTAAAAATTATATGCAAAGGAGAAAAGTATATTTAGTACCTTTAGAGAGATGAAAATGTGAGCATGAAAAAAAAATATGACCTCATTTCCTTGGGTTATATCAATATCCATTGTTTACTCTTCAAAATTGTTATTGTGCCACACATTTGCAGTTAATCTTGTTAGTAAATTATTGAATGATAGAAATTACATCAATAACACATGACTAATTGTTTTGGTGTTTCATAATGCTATTAGTGGAGGAAAATAAATAAAATAAAAGGTGTTATGGCGACTGTGGGATCCAAAAAACAAAAAGTATGGAAACTAAACATGATACTATATCTTATTTCGACAAGAATTGAAAATGTTCAATGACATGAATTCAAATGGGGATTCAAAATACAAGGTGTCCAAGCATCTTTTGGAATACTTCATTAAATGAAACTTTACATGATGCATATGGAAATGCACGTGTTTTTAAATACCTCTATTGAATGTTTTGTGTGGTTAGAGAAAATATCAATCAAGCTAGCAGCTTAATCGAGCTTTTCAAAAGTTTAACTAAAAAAATATTCGAGTGCCCATATTCGTGTGTGCATACGAATATGGACACCCAAAAATTTCTTTAATCATTTTTTTTAAAATCTCGTATTGTTCATGGGAAAAAGGCCTTCAAATTAAATTAAAATCAAACATAGAATTATATGATAATAAAATTTAATAAAACATACTTTCAACTAAAAGAATGATACTTGTGGGCAATAGTACATACATTGAAGAAAAAACAAGTAAAATCATTACTACTGCCACTTCCTCTAGAGTTTATGTGTAGATATTAGTCATGGATTAATTGGAGTTATAGATGTGATTGATTGGATCCATAATCACATCTATGACTCAATTACTTTGCAACCCATATCTACAACTGAATATAAATTACCGTTTTCTATCCTACAAATGAAGTGAATTAAATGATGTGTTTGTTTCCTATTTATAGAAGGTTATAAATGCTCGATCGAGGTCTTCTTTAACCCTTGATTGAGCCTATTTTTAACCCTCGATCGAGGGTTTATCAAAATCTTGATCGAGGGTTTAAGATAACCTCGATCAAGCATGTTATAAACCCTCGATCAAGGTGTAATACCTTGATCAAGGGTTTAATAAAAGATCGATCGAGGTACATTTTTTTGTTTTTACCGAAATATCCTTGCCAAAAATTGTAACCCGCCTCCATGGATGCACCCAATCACGGTAGTAGAGAAGAGAGATCCAATGTAACCTTACAAAAACAATTATATGCAGTTGTATTGAACTTTCCATATGCCTATCATATTAATAACAAGCCAAAAAACATAACATGCAGAAGGTACAATATAGGAGGCTCAGTAAACACAGTGAGAGCACCACATAGTGCATTCATAAGGAATAACAAACTAGAATTCCCTCCATGTAAACATTAGTTCCCTTCCTTTCCTCAATTAGCTTCAACTAAATGTTCATTGTCTTCAACTGAAAGTGAACTGACTTGAACTAAATGTTAACTGACTTTGAATTGAATGTTAATTGACTTGAACTAAATGATAACTTACTTGAACTAAATGTTAATTGACTTAAACTGAATGTTAACTTACTTGAACTGAATGTTAACTCTAATTGAACTCAATATTTAACTAATTGTTGATCACTTAGTTAACATGTCAACTTAAGTGTCATCGGTGATTCACTCTTAGTGCCATCCATGCACAATTTCTATTATTAAATTTTGCATGGATCTCTTTAGTTAACTAATGCATGTTGATTGATAAACTTTAAGCTCGTATTTACTTAACTGATTACATTCATTAATAGTTCAACCAATTATTTGAATGAGGCATTGATTGAGGAATTCATATTTTATTGAAGCTTTATAACTTGAGTTTACTCATACATTTTGCATGGGAAATTGAAATTCTCTTTCTCTATGTTTTATCTCATTGTCATTAAATAATTAATGCATGGTCCATATGTGTAGTATTTATCCATATTATCATATCATACTTAGAAGAATTATTCCATACATACTTTTGATCATATATATTACCTCAAGTCATATAGTCATATGATAAACTAATTCACTCTAGGGGTAGCACATAGTGACCATGACTATAAATATATCACATAGTATAACCACCTCAACAAATCAAGGTCCACAGTATTGGTACAACACGAGATCATATCCACAATTGGAGATCTATTCTCATAGGGTACCTTCTATGAGAATACTTGACTCGATATTACTCACAAGTATAGTCTTTATATTACTCACGAGACTTAGCTTTCTATTACCGTACAATATTTACAATACAACCTCACCACCTCAATCATATGAGGGTAAATAGAACTGGTAATGTCCCCAAATTTTTTTAATGACACCATGGAGAACCCCCTAGCCTCGAGAACCCCATGGTTCCTAGTATAGAAATAATTTAATCAATAAGTGGTCATTCTAAAATATTAATTACCCATAGTATTTAATTTTATTAAACTTTCGATTAAAAGTGTATGTTAAAATTATAATATTTGCAATAATACGTAATTTTGTAATAATTTGATGTCCTAGGTGACAAGGAGGGAACATGAGGAAAATTAGACCATGATTTGTCAACCAGAAAAGAAAACCTAGAGAAAATCAAGAAAATTTAAAAAAGAACTCAAGCAAAAAAGATTGAAACTGCAGGAAAAGAAATATGTCATAAAAAAAGATAGCAACTGTCAAAAACAAGGAAATGCAAGACAGTTTTCAAAACATGAAAGTGCAGAAAAAAGAAGCCAGTCATAAAGAAAGAAACTTTTGGTCAAGGAGGGCGCAGTTTCTACTTTGGTTGAATGATGCAAGCAAGGAAACATCACTTGAAAGCTAGACATGCTAATCTCCTCAAGGAAGGCGCACTCATGGGTTAGGGTTAGGGTTTGCAAGTGGCTAACTTGCTCAATAAGTCACTTAGTCTATAAAAGAATGTTTCCAACTCCTTTGAACAAATTTTGATGATTATTATTTTGAGGTTGAGTGAAGCATAGCTTCCTTGTCTGAGTGATGTGCCTTACCTACCTTGGGTGATGCGCCCCAAGCCTTCCCAATATCGTCTCTCTCCCATTTTATTCTTCACTGCATCCATAGAGAGCTAAGAAGCAGCCATTTAAGACCAATATCAATCTTATATATTATCCATTCAGCCTTGGAAATAGATCTCGAGTGAAGGAGACTTCACTTATGCTTTCAGGAATGTATGATTGGTGTCGCGTGTTGGTTTCAAGCCTCTAATATTCAGTATCGAGCACAATTGAGGGAGATAAAAACCTCCAAAATATTTATGAGATTCTCCTCTCCTTAATAACATTCTTATCTCTAATAATCAACAATATTTCTGCTCCATGGGGTCGTAATTCCAAATTTTTAGTGAGAAAAGACATTCCAATGCTCATTTAATGAGCCTTTTTTAAGTTTTTATGCACTAACAGTGATGATAGTATATAATAATGATATATGAGCTTTATGCCACTCAATAGGGTCTGATAAATCTTTGATAATAATTATTTTCATATCTGATAATTTACAGATGTAAATTTCACCTTTGTTTGCTTACCTATGTTGTTCAGTTAGTCAAATTTGACTAGTTTTGTTGTTTATGATGCCATGAATTCTCTATGTGCCCAAATTTAATTATGTAAGTTGTTGTAGGTAATAAAATCACCAAAAAACCCAAAAAATAATAGAACCATATTTATTTGAGTAATTATATTTTTTGGAATACCTCCTCTGCGTAGGCAAACACTAGGCCAATTTTCCTAGTTTTTCCCAAACACACCCAAACACCTTCAAATTTTCCAGAATTATTCTATACCTTTATAAATGGATGTTGTATGCATAAAAAAAGAATAATAACCCTCCTCAAAGTTTCTTATCCTTTGGTTTCTCTTAATTGTCTGTTAATATCTCAGCTTGCGTCGGTTGGGACACCCAGAAGCCTAGTAGTAGACTTCAGCCTAGATGATGCTCAAAACCTAAAAGGGCAAAAATTATAGGTGATTAGGGATCTAAAATTTAATTCTCCTAAATATTCTTCTTTTTTCTCCCACTAACCCTATGCGACTCTTAGTTTATGTCATTAATTCCTATGGTTTTCCTCATTGAAGAAAGTACTTAATCACCTTGTAAACTTTTATTCCAATTTTGATAAGATAAGAAGTAAGAGTTAATATTTCAAATATGATTTAGATCAGGGATATTAAAGTGGTGTCAGAGAAATTTCCTCCAACCCTATGGAAAGTACTCTCTTAAGTTGAACAAAATTTCAGCCATGTCTTATTCTGATGATGACTATGATGAGCAATATGAAGAGTATTGCAGACAGTATGAAGAAGAAGAAATCCTCTATGTTGATGGAGGCCTACCAAGATATGAATATGATGACTTCTATGTTTCATCATATAATGAATTCATGAGTCCTATATCTATTCATGATGGGTTCTCTTGTAGAGGGAGGCCAAAGGAACCATTTATTTACCTTGCAGATTATTGGGGACTGGGTGATGGAATTTTGAAGCACCTTTCTTTCTGATAGTATTTCTCTCTTGAGATACAGAATTTATTCAAAGGTCCATATTGCAGGTCAAGCATGGAAAGGATTTCACATATTGAGGATGAAGTGTGAAAGAAAGTGGGAACTATATGTTTTCCACTTGGATCCAAAAGAGATCAAGAGGTGAATACTATGCTATGGCGAGAAGGGATGCAAATATCTTTTGGTAATAGAAAATAAAAGGAGAATGATGTTTTCAATGGTGGTAAAACATATTTTGGATTAGATATAAAAGAAGGACATAGATCAGATCTGAAATAATTATTTTGGGTTCACAATGTAGAATATAGAAAGCACACATTAGTTGGATGTGAACCAAAATATTTGTTGGAAGATCAAGCTACCATAGATCCACCACATGAAGAGAAAAATATGATGCAAAGGGATGAACACGGTTCAGATTTTTGTATTTCTTTGTATCATGATGAAGTTGATCCAAAGATACAAGTGAACATCAAGTTCAATAAAGTGATATTTGCATTGCATCCATTAGAAGGCATAAAATAAATCCTTAATGGTGAGGATTGTGCAACAAAAGAGCAAGGTGTTCATTCACTTGACCCTACCACCAGTGATGTACAAGAAAAATCTAGAGAGGAAAGTAATACTCTGAACATGGTTGAAAGAGTACCTACTTATGGGTGCTCAAGTTTCAGTGGGATATCTACTGAAGGATGATGACCTCTCTATGTTGGTGACGTAGATATTTCACTTGAAGAAGTTTCTACAAGAAAAAATATCCATGAGCATGAAAACCTTGTAGAAGCTGAAGAAAAGGATGATCACACCAACATGTTAGATTCTTCTCAACCACATTAGGATTTGGGAGATTATGAATCACATAGATCATATTTGGATGTTTCAATTGACCTCAAAGAAGAAGATCATTTTGTGAAAAATATTCTTGATGAACCACACCCTTTGGGTGGATCATTAAAGGAGGGTGAAGAGAAGATCAGAGCAACAAAGGAAATTTTTGTTGATGCCAATTCCTTCGTGTCAAGATGTTGTTGGAGAGATTTAGAAGAAGGATTGGAAGAAGAAGCTTTCTTGGGATATTTTGAAACTTTAAAAGAAGTAGTGGAAAATATAAAGGAAAGCTACATGAATTTTCTCTCATATAGGAATCATCTTCTTGAGGTAACCAAATATACCATCATGCACTCATAAGGGAGGAAGATGAAGCAGAAGGGATTGGTAATGAATTGGAGGTTTCATATGTCTCTTTGGAGAGCACCCAAAAGGCTCTTCAAGAGTAAAAGTTGTAGTTATATCAACTTCAAAAGGAATTATATGTACCACACCTTTCATCTTGCATGGAAGGAAATGCATGGGTATGATGGAGGAATTTCATGTGCGGGATGAACATGAAGAAAGTTTTGATTTGCAAGTGTTGGTGAAAGGAGATTCCATAGAATATATTAACAAAAAAATGACTTTTGCAGAAATACATTCAAGAAGACATATCATTCATATATGCATGAAGTAAAGCTACTTATTTTTCCATGGATTGGATAGACAAGTACATCATTGAGATGGAGGTCCTAAGGATGCACAATACTTTCCTACATCCATAGGGAGTTGTTTAACATTCATACCTTGAAGGGAAAACCTCATGATTTTACCTTATGGGTGGGGGATTCCTCTGTAGAGGAGGTGGTTGATCACATTCCATATGGATCAGCAAATACAAGTCCATATTCATCCATTGATTGGGTGGATAGAGACATCATCGAAATGAAGACTTTGGGAGGTAAAAGATTATTTTATTCTGCAATAAATGTTTTGTTATAACTGACATTATATTTACATGTGAGCAGCAGAAAATATTTATTTTGCAGCCATTATATACCTCCTATACACATGCACATTAAATTCACTTTTATTTGCATGTTTTTGATTAATTGGAGAACAAACAAAATAAAGACCAATCACTTGCACTACTTAAGAGAAATTTGGAGTTGTTGCTTGGTGGAAATTGTATAATTTTGGAAGAGGCACAAGATGATACATATGACGGACCAATAAAGGGATACAATGATCCATACACATTCTTGGTGGATGAATATTTAATACATTTCAATTTGGTTCATAAATTTTCATCCTATGCACTTCCTATCACTACCATGGCGCATGAGGATCATAAATGGGTGAAGGGATTTTCCTTGTTGGTGATACAAGAGGAGAATGAGGCTCCCTCGTGTGTTCATGATGAACTGATGAATGCACCATTCCCTTCCCAACATCAACAAATAAATCCACTTTCATTATTTAATGCATCCTTCATTCACTTGCACCCATTGAGTGGACCGGGTGGCAAAGAGTTGAGCCATTGGAGTTGTGAACTAGTTCCATGCTTGGGGTATCATAAGATTTCTATGGATGAGGAATACTCATGGATGGAGAAGAAACATAGGAACATATTTCTACCATTTTATTATATTCATACACATATGGATTGGGTGGAATATTACATGTCACACATGGAATCGTCTTGCACAAATATTTATACTCGTGGTCAGTGGAAGGAAGCTAAGTAAACAAGCTTCCAAGAGAATTTATTGAGAAATATATCTTGCACAAGTGGCCTATGTGGAGGAAAGAAAAATATTTGTATGGTTCTTGCACCCTTTGACCAATGGCATAGGGTTGGGCCATTGGATATTTTCACCTAGGAAGCATTTTTCTTTCCACTTGGTCCGGTTGGAAGGAGTGTCTTTCCACTTCCTTCTTGGATAAAAAGGCACATGATTGACATCACTATTAGCATTTATGGAGATTTATATGATACATATTATAATACTTGTGAGAAACATGAGCATATATGGATTTTATATGATATTCTTAGTATATATGGATGGACATGGGATCAAAACCTATGTATTTGCAGTAGCAATAATGTGAGTTTTAGTGATCACATACACATGTGACCTCATATTTTGGAGAGACCTAATATGATTCAGCCCCACACTAAGGAGTTTCATGCTTGGTGGGAGAGTCTCACAGATGTTCATTTTTGCTTTGGGAGTGATCAACTTCCAGTTTTTTGGTGTGATATTGACCTCCTTCCTAATGATAGTTACCTGTAGTTGGTTGTGATGTTTGGGAGGATGAAAAAGTGGCAATAGGATCCAAGAATAAATGGGTCATTTCAATTTCGATAGATGTATGGGATGCAACACAAGAAGTGGATCCTGGGATTAATTTTGGAGATACATTCATAATTAGAGTAGCACAGCAAAAACATGGTGGCCCTTGGTATTAGCTTATAATTGAGGATTCCAATTCTAGAAAACCATCAACCTATTTTGAGAATTGAAGTCACTAGTTGGATTCATATATGGTTGGAGTTGGTTCTTTCTTGAGGACAAGCAATTTTGGGAGGGGAGGACTGTAATGTCCCTAAATTTTATTAATGACACCATGGAGAACCCCTCCATCCTTGAGAACCCCATGGTTCCTAGTGGAAAAATAATTTAATCAATAAGGTGTCATTCTAAAATATTAATTACCCAAAGTATTTAATTTTATTAAAATTTGGATTAAAAGTGTATGTTAAAATTATAATATTTGCAATAATATGTAATTTTGTGATAAGTGGACGTCCTAGGTGACAAGGAGGGAACATGAGGCCAAGTGGATCATGAGTTGTCAACCAGAAAAGGAAACCTATATCAAATCAAGAAAATGCTAAAAATAACTCAAGCCAAAAAAGATAGAAACCATGGGAAAAGAAATCTGTCATAAAAAAGATAGCAACTGTCAAAAACAAGGAAAAGAAAGACAGTTTTCAAGATAGGAAAGTGCAGAAAAATAAGTCGTTATTAAGAAGGAAACTTTTGGTCAAGGATGGAACATTTTATATTTTGGTTGAATGATGCAAGCAAGGAAACATCATCAGTCATAAAGAAGGAAAATTTTGGTCAAGGAGGGCACACTTTCTACTTTGGTTGAATGATGCAAGCAAGGAAACATCACCTAAAAGATAGACTTGCTAATATCCTCAAGGAAGGTGCACTCATGGGTTAGGGTTAGGGTTTTCAAGTGGATAACTTGCTCAACATGTTGGATAACGTGCTCAACAAGTCACTTAGTCTATAAAATAATGCTTCCAACTCCTTTGAAACACTTTTTATGATCATTATTTTGATGTTGAGTGAAGCATAGCTTCCTTGTCTAAGTGATGTGCCTCAGTTTCTGAGACTCTTCTCTCTTCTATTCTATTCTTCAGTGCAACCATGGATATCTAAGTATCAACCATTGAAGACCAAGATCAATATCCTAGATAATCCATTAAGCATTGTAAATAAATATCCAATGAAGGAGACTTCACTTATGCTCTTAGGAATGTAAGATTGGTGCCGAGTGTTGGTTTCAAGCCTATAATCTTCAATATCAGGCACCATTGAGGGAGATCAGCTTCTCCAAACTCTTTCTGATATTATCCTCTCCTTACTAAAAATTTTATCTCTAATACTCAGAAATTTTTCTACTCCATGGGTTCGTAATGCCAAATTTTCAGTGAGAGATACATTCCAAAGCTCATTTAATGAGCCTTTTGTAATTTGTTATGCACTAAAAATGATGCTAGGGATATAATAATGATATATGAGATTGATGTTCCTAATTAGGGTATGATAAATCTCTTATAATAATTATTTTATATATTATAAGTTACAGAAGTAAATTTCACATTTGTTTGCTTAATTGTGTTCTTTAGCTAGTCAAATTTGACTAGTTTTACTGTTTCTAATGCCATGAATGTTTTGTGTGCCCAAATGTCATTCTATAAGTTTAAGTATGTCATAAAATCACCAAAAAACCCAACACAACTCACAGAAATATATTTATTTGAGTTCGTACATTGTTTGGAATACTTCCTATGCACAGGCAATCTCTAGGCCAACTTTCCTAGTTTTTTTCCAAACAAACCCAAACACCTCCAAAATATGAAAAAACGTTATATTCCTACATAAATGGATGTTATATGCACAAACATGTATTAGTAACCCTCCTCATCCCTCCTTATCCTTTTTTTTCTTGGAATTGACTGTTAAGATATCAATTTGCACCGATTGGGACATCCAGAAGCCTGGTAGTATACTTCATCTTGGATGATGCTCGAAAAATTAAAGGGACCAACATCCAGGTGCTTAGGGATATTAAATTTGAGTATCCTAACTTGTATTTTGGTTTCTCCCACTAACCTTGTGCAAATCCCAGTTTATGTCATTATTGCCTATGTTTTTCCTTGTTGAAGAAAGTCCTTAATCACCTTGTAAAATTTTATTCCAATTTTGATAAGATAAGAAGTAAGAGTTAATATTTCAGAATTATTTATATAAGGGATATTACATAAATTTATATGACTCAGAAGTCTGACTTGATATTAGTCACAAGTCCGGAGAATGACTCCTAATGTTGTGCAATCAACAAAATCTATATATGATTGTAATAAAACACTTTAAAAAATAAAATAGATCTCATTTATTAAAAGAATATGATAAAAAAAATGAAAGTACTTATATTTTATTGTTTTTTAGTTTCCCTCTTGATCTCTACTTCCTTGTAGAGATTCTTGGAGTCTCTTGGACTTGGTCTACTTGCATGTGGGAGATATCGAGTCTCTGCATGGCAAATTACAGCCCCATGCAAACCATAATGAATGATGCTTTACTGATGAATTATAAAGGAAACAATACTTTCAATCCTCAACCTTTTCCTTATATGATTTATTCTAAGAAGTTTCATCTATTACAGTAAATGTATGAAACTTTTCTTCATTCTTTTTCCTTGCATGGAACTCTCTTGCATAATGGCCCTTATTTAGAGAGAACTAGCACTGATCCATCAATTTGTCAAAAAAATTATTGAAATTATTATTCTTTGAATGAAAGAATTTCTTTATTCTTATACACAATATCCATTGAAGAAGGATAAAATCCAATCCACAAATCCCTAAGTCATTCAAATAATTAGTTCAATTTTGAAAAATTACCACAACAGAAATTATGAAAACTTCATCTTCAAATACTTGATCGTGTCCCCCAAAAGGTTTTGAATTTCTTAAATATGCTAAAAATTAAACTAAATCCACCCATTTGGAAAGCTTGTTTTCAACTGTTTTGGATGATTCCTCGTGGTTTGATCAGAAATGATTCATGGATTTTGTTACCTAGAATAGTGACGGGAATGATGCATACTGACTTTCTCTTTATTTTCCCTACATTGGATGAAGTATCATCTACCACTGTGGTCACATAGGCATATATATCATGCCCCTTAAGAATGTTCAATACTCTCACCTTCCATGTGTTTAAGTTTGAAGTGCCTTCAATATGGTCTTCTGTTCGAACAAAGATCGATGTCATGGCTCCGAGATTTTTCTTAACTCTCCAAGATCACATAGGATTTATTTTGTTGAATAAAACTAAGCTCCTTTATGCCCTATGCTCTAATACCATGTGAATGTTTGAGAAAAATCAGAGATGCTTGAACTTTTAAAACTTTTATCAATCAATCAGTGAACATATGAATCTCATAAATAAATTAGCCACATAAATCATTGGTCCATAAGAGACAAGATATACCCTGGAAAACCCTCCAAACACAGAGGATGAAAAACCTAGAAATTCTTTGAGTATGATAGATAGATTAATAGAGAAGGGTTTACAACAAAAGTAGATTGCCCAATAATAGATCCAATACAACAATGTAAAAACAATTCTATTGAACTTGCATATTCCCAGCATATTAATAACAAGCCAAATGACCCTCCATGCAAACCCTAGTGAATCACTGCATTATTCTAGTGCAATGGTGAGGCTCCATACAAACATTAGTGCCCTTGCATCACTGGTGTTAAATCATAGATTTGGATTCTTCTCCATGTAAAAAGAAATGCGCCCTTCCTTTCATTATTACTGTTGAATTGAATGTTGACTGAATTTAACCGATTCTTTTAATTTTTAATTAAATGTGAATTGATTTGAATTAAGTATTTTAATATCCAACTGAATGTGAACTGATTGAACTGAATGTGAACTTACTAAACTAAATGTGAATTTATTGAACTGAAATCAATAATTAACTGATTGCATGACCACCAATTTAGCAGTCTAATAGATTGCTTTTAGTGCTTTTCATTCAGTGCTATCCATACTTAATTTCTATTATTATCTTTCTCATGGAACTTCTTAGTTAACTAATGCATGCTTTATTACAACTAAGGATTTACTGAAGCCTTCATAATTCGAGTTCACTTGGAGGTAAATATAGGAAATTTGACATTAGAGGAAATTTGGGGTCTAAAATGAGCCTTATAAGAAAATGNATTCAAGAACCAATAGAATTTCAGTAAAATGAGTCAACCATAATGGTTGAATTGACATATTTGTCATAAAAGAAAACTACTTTTTTTGTTCGTATTTTCAACATATCTCCCTGCGTTTTTACTCAAATTTTGAGTGGGAGAGCTTGTTGGATGCGGAATTTAATTCCTCATCCAATTAGTACCCACACTGCATAATTTTGACAGACCCCACTACCCCAAAAACAATAAATACCTTAAAAAACATGATGATGATGTCATCATCACGTTTTTTCAAGTATTTATTATTTTTGGGGTAGCGGGGTCTATCAAAAATATGCAGTGTGGGTACTCGTTGGATGTGGAATCAAATTATGCATCCAACAAGCTCTCCCGCTCGGAATTTGAGTAAAAACATGGGGAGATATGTCGAAAATATGAATAATAAAAATAGTTTTTTTCATTTTCCTCCAAAATTAATAACTATTATTTTATTAGTTTAACTATTATTTTATTATTTTATTATTTTCCTTAGGAGGCCCATTTTAGACCTCAAATTTCCTCTAATGATCCATTCTCTTTCTTTATGCTTTATTTCATTATCATTAATTAATTATTGCATGGTCCATATCTGTATTTATTTATCCATCTTATCATATCATACTCAAAAGAATTATTACAAACTAATGATTATATATATTACCTCTGGCCAAAAAGTTCTTATGCTAAAGTAATTCACTCTAGGTGTAGCTAAGACCTCAAGGAGACTTATAGCACTCAATGACCATGACTAGTAATATATCACATAGTATAACCACATGACTTATACAACACAAGTCCATATCCATAATTGGAGATCCATTCTCATAGGGTACTATCTATGAGAATCATTGACTTGATACAACACAATTCTAGAATTTATACTACACAAGTCTAGACTTGATACAACACAAGTTCACAGCCTTGATACAACACAAGATCATAGTACTCGCATACCACCTCAACATAAAAGGATAGAGATAGGACTTGATACAACACAATGTCCTGACTTGATATAACACAAGTCTCAGATAATGACTCTTGATGTTGTACAATCAACACTTAATTGTTCCTCTCTTCCATAATCTCTTCCATTATTAACATTATGTTGGTGTCATATCTCCAAGACAACCATGCTAATAACAAAAATTTATAATTAGTAGTATTTACAATAACATACTCTTATATATGGGTATAAATATTTATTTATATGCTAGATAATTCTACCTCATAACAACTAATTAATATAAAGTAAGTATTAACACATACCTACAATGTACTATGCTTAACATTGTGGCCCCAATGCTTCCATAAAGCATGGGCACACCTTACAAATGAACCACGTCAAAAATCAAGGGTGTGGGTGAACCCACGCACCAACAAAGATAGTTGATTCCTTCCATGCTAGCAACCATATTGGCTCCCATGGATGGAAAATTCCAAACTTAATATCGAAAAGGATAGAAACAACCATACAAGGAAATAATGCTTTAATACAAGGGAGATGCACTTTGCAAGGCAATCATCATTTCCTAGATATATGGCTACCTTCCCACAATATCATTTCTTGAATAGGGAAACAACAAGTTATTCAAAATTTTATGTAGGTCATCCATAATATTGACCCTCTTCCCACCTCACGTAGAGATAGAACATTAGTTTTGGATACCGGGAGAAAGGCCAAACCATGGCCATGCCCAAGTGACTAGTCAATTCATCGATCGAGTGGAGGGTTCCAATTATCAAAGGCTCACATGGGATATCATACACATCAAGAGAGTCTCCCACTATACTTGTCATTATGGTTCGCACACTCCTCCTCGAGAGAAGTGGCCCTTCCCAAGCACATGGTAAGTCCATATGACCTCTATGTTGATATTAATACATAGGGTAAAATAGCATAGCTCAAATTTTTGCATTGATATCATTTCTTGGGTTTTTGTATACGTGTGTATGTTTTCATTAGCCCTCTATTTCTGCCAGAGAGAGGGATGTCCCATAAATAATTTGTTTTCACATTCCTTGATCAACAACATGGGCTTGTTCTTTCCGTATAGAGGAGAGATATTCCTATGATTACAACATAAGCTTTTCACCTAGTCTATTATTTGTTTATTTTCTTAGATATCCCTACCCTTGGCTTGATCAAAGGTGTCGACTCACTTCCTTTGAGTCCAGGTTTTCCTAGGATGAGCTCAAGCATCCTTTTGGTCTCCATGTTAGCCACTATTTCTTGGTTTATTATAACATAAGTATGCTTCCTTACTTGGGTTCAATGCCTCTACCCCATTGATAATAGGGATCTCTCCCCCATGCATGCATATATGCATGAAATGTTTTCCCTTATAGCATGTGCGTGTGTGTATGTGTGTTTGTGTGTGTGTGTGTGTGTATCTATGTGTGCGTGTGTGTGTTTCTATGTCTGTGTGTGTGTGTGTGTGTGTGTCTTTGTGTGTGTGTATTCCCGTAGAAAACAAATATTTTATTCTATTAGAATAAAAATGAATTGTCTAGCAAGGATTTTCAAAAATGCTCTGAGAGATATAAATATCTACCTTGGATAGTCCATTTAGTCCAGATAGTACCATAAAGCACCTTTCTTTACATTAAAAAAAAACATAAATACATACATCAAATTTACTACAAAACTTTACATCTCAAAACTTCCTGCTAAATTTATGATATAGAACAGTGTCTCTAACTTAACCGTCCCTTTTCTTGTGAAAATCAAACATCTCAAATTTGAAGTCTAAAGCAAGTTTTGAGAGATCATCAACTTCCAAATTCAACTATTTATAAACATGAGAAAAGGAACTGAACTCGAATGCATGCAGAAGAACTCAAATAGAAGATAGAAGATGCTGCAAATGTGGAGCAAAAATATATTTTTTTGTTTGTCACCGAGTATATTACCATTTTTTAATCCTCGAAGAGCTAAATCCAAGAGATATTATTTATCAAGAAAACTTTTAATATTTCCCATAAATATGAGAGCTCCTCCTTACCCTTTGAGAAATGTCCCAATGAAAATCTATTGTGTAATTTGATAGAATATAAAAAGAAAATAACATCCTCTAAACCACTAAGATGAATCTCTCCCTATATGGAATCATCGAAAAATTCCCAAGAGATTATTTTGTCAATTTGATAGAGGAACAATGTTCTTTATTTGGTAGGCTTGGGACATTAGAAGAAATTTAAGGTCTAAAATGGGCCTCCTAGGGAAAATAATAAAATAATAGTTATTAATTTTGGAGGAAGAATGAAAAAAACTACCTTTTTTGTTCGTATTTTCGACATATCTCCCTATTTTTTTACTCAAAATTCGAGTGGGAGATCTCATTGGATGAGTAATTTAATTCCACATATTCCAAAAGTACCCACACTGCATACTTTTGACAGACCCCTCTACCTCGAAAACAAGAAATACCTAAAAAAATGTGATGATGATGTTATCATCACATTTTTCAAGTATTTCTTGTTGTTGGGGTAGTGGGGTCTGTCAAAAGTATGTAGTGTGGGTACTCGTTGGATGCGGAATTAAATTTTGCATCCAACGAGCTCTCCTGCTTGAAATTCTAGTAAAAACACAGGGAGATATGTCGAAAATACGAACAAAAAAAGTAGTTTTATTTTATGACAAATATGTCAATTCAACCATTATGGTTGACTCATTTTATTGAAATTCTATTGGTTCTTGAATTCCAACTCACAAAATTGATTGTTGGCACTTTTTCTTATAAGGCCTATTTTAGACCCCAAATTTCCTCTAATGACTGTTTTGTGCTCCTATAACCACTGCAACACAAGCGAAATCATTTCTTTTATAGGAACCCAACGATTTTGAAAAATAGAAAAAAAATTATCCCACTATATATCATATATAAAAGAGGAAGGGTGGTTAGAATAACTACCTACCACAGAATCCTATCACCATTTATGAACACTCTAGTCTAGCGGGGAGACAACCCTATAAGAGCCTAAATTGAGTTTCTTTGAGGAAGCTCACCAGATAACACATACATAAAGATAAGACAAAAAAAGATGAGAGACGAATTCACCATCATATCTACATAGGGATCACCTACGCAAGCCCTTCCAACCACATTTTTTAAGGCTATCCCAGGTTAAAATTTTATTTCTTAAATCCAACCAAAGAGTGATATTCCACTTCAAAGGTCCCAAAGACTTCCATATTGTTGGCTTCAGTAGTAAAAGAATCATATAAATCTTTGGTTGAGTAATCACATGACAAATAATTATTGGCATTTTTTGGAGATTCTGCAGTGAGTGAGGAGTTAATGTCAATGTTTCGAGCCATGTGTGGCTCATCTTCAGGACAATAGCGATGCCTGGGAAGTTTTTCATATTTCATTCAGGTATTATAGTTACTGGTTAAACCCAAGCTATTGATAGTATTAGTGTCTAAATGAACAAAATTGGAGACTAGTTTGTTCACATAATGAGTCCATTCGACTACAAATTCACCCCTAATACCTAGGACATGAGGGGATTTCCAACCTAATATTCCTCATTCTTGGGGGACTTAATCTTGATCATCAACTAAAACTGAGATCCTTTGATTCTTTGGTTGTGATATGCTTTCCTCTAAGAGATTATAATCATTTCTTCCAACCCAGAGATATATACCAACCTGAACATTTTTACCACCTCCAATCCTCTAGTTTTTCCAATTGTTGGCCAACAAGAAAGCTTGTACTAAATCCTTCCATCCTATTGAGCCATTTTTATGTGTCTCGGCAGGTTATCTAAACCATTCAAGAATGGACAAACCTGAGAAATATTTTTAGTTCAAAACCCTTCCCCAAAGATAAGAGGAATTATGATCCATCCTCCAAAGAGATTTTGATGCTAAGGGCTGACAAAATAGGACCAGGTTTTTTAGGCCCCTATTAATCTGTCATAGTAATCTAGGGACTAAACACAAGTCTCATCAAATATTAATAACAATAAGACATGAAAATGGTGTAATTGTGCTACAAAATGAGTAATCGCTCTATATATTCACACAAAGAATGAGTAATACAATACAATGATCATGCTGCAAGCATGAATGATAAAGCAATTCAAATTCCCAAGGAGGTCATTCAAATTGAATGAGTGAGTCTAGCTTAACTGAATGTAAGGCACAGTCAACACTCCAGTTAACCACTGATCAAAACCCTAATTGACTCAACTGAGCCCTAACTAAAGTCGGAGTGCAATAAATGACTAATTCTAATTGAAATTAGCTTAGACATGTGTCACTGCAAGCCAACCAACAAGTGGTAGCGCATCAATGACTCCAATGAACCTAGATGAGGTTAACTGAAGTGTAACTGACCATCAGAAGTGGTTGGAGGTGCCCCTGTTGACTCCAGTTCATTAAATAATCAATTTAATGAAGGAAGGCACCTTCACTGCTCTGTTTAACTGATTGTAACCATGACTTAGCCATATGGGGCATTAATGACACTCAAATCACCCCCCGAGTGCTCTAGTTAGCCTCCTTGAATGTAGGAGAAGGCTAAGTTAGCCTCCTTGACTGAAGGTAAGCGTGGGTGTGATCTAGTTGATGTCATCTAGTGCTCCTCTGTGTTAGGATTATTAATCCTCCCTTGTCCAAATTTGGTCATATGTCTAAATCGGGAGTCATGTCTAAATCGAGAGTCCATCCAGTCTATTTATAGTCATTAGCACCATTGGGTAAACTTGACCTAATTGGGGCACATGTTTCAGTTACCAAAGTGTGGGGAACACTAATTGAGGCTCACTACCACTTATTGCACTTGATTGCATAAGTTTAGGAGTCTCCTAGATCAATCCCTACAATTTAGGAAGCAACTGGGAGTGCCGAAACCAACCAAGGTCAGTTCACTTCAGTTGATGACTAGTCAAGCCAAGTTAGGAGTCAGTTACATTCAGTTCTAGCCCTCTTCATTCAGTTAGCGCTAGGTTTAATTGATTGCACACATGTGGGGCGCTTTTCTCACCTACCACAGTCAGTTAACCATTAGTCAACACTAAATGTAACACTTGGTTGTGTTTTAAAGCTCCTATGAACTCCGGTTATGATTTAGACAAGGACAGTTAACTACTGGGTCCTCCGATAGTGATTTAGACAAAGTCTTGGTTACCTACAGTCAAGTATAGTATAATCAATTTGAAATTCCTCGTGTGGATTCGAATTGCTTGTGGCTATTAAAGCCATTTTACATTATTGTAATTATCATCTGAATTACTTTTTTGATTAATGAAAGCATTCACAGCTGCAAGCCTTTTGCACTGTTTCATTCTTCAATTGCTGAGTAAATTGTGAGATCTTCTTTGTGAGTTGTGTATTTGTCTACAGATCTATATGCTCAAATTTACATGGTATCATAGCCTCGGTGGACAAGACTCCTCTCCTCCTCAGATCTCCAACCGGATCATTTTGTTTGTTTGATTGTGTGATAGGTTATCAGGTTTTCTTACAGCATTCGCTACAAGCAGCCTCTACTTCTCATTGCATTCGCTACAGCAGCTCAGTTCTTCCTATTACTTCGAAATGGCTCATCAAATAGAGCCTCTCACTCCCTTCAACTATCACCAGTGGAAGGAAGACATGAAAGTATTGCTCCGCACCAAGCATCTCTTCAGACTCATAGAAGAAATAGAGGACGAGCTAGAATCAGATAAAGACAAAGCTAAGTACATGAACAGGCTTGATGAAGCCATTGGACTCATGCAATTCTCAGTCTCTAGGGATATTCAATTTCACATCCAACACTTGGACACTCCCAAGGAGGTTTGGGACAAGCTTGCTTCCTTGTTTGATAAGCATGATGAGATGAGGATCCATTAGCTAGAAAATGATCTGATTATTCTCAATCCATCAGATTTCGAATCTCTAAATGAATTCTTCTCAAAGTTCAAGAACCTGATATATCAGTTGAAGCAATGCAAAGTGAAGAAGGATGAAGATCAGCTCATTCTTGCTATTCTCACAAAGCTCAATTCAAACTACTCAGTCTTTGTATCCACCTTCCAAACAGTAAGGCTCACTACTCCAAATTGGAAGATGCCCACTCTTAATGCTTTCATTCAATCTCTTATTTCTGAGAATGATAAATTGATCCAAATGGGGATCATTCGATCTCCCAAATATCTAGCTCTTGTTGCAAGAGGAGATAAGGTAGCGAATGACAGAGGGAAGCAAAGAGATCAGTCTGAACAGTCAAAAGAACCTTCAAGTTCGAAGAGAAGCAAGA
Organism: Pseudotsuga menziesii; assembly: GCA_001517045.1. Classification (NCBI taxonomy): domain Eukaryota; kingdom Viridiplantae; phylum Streptophyta; class Pinopsida; order Pinales; family Pinaceae; genus Pseudotsuga; species Pseudotsuga menziesii. The sequence goes on along the minus strand of LPNX010991510.1, from coordinate 178,958 downwards.
AGAATGGCAAAGGCAAGGTCCTCTTCCCTTACTGTGGAAGGGGATTTCATTCAGAAAGCTCCTATATGAGAAGACAACTTGATGAAATGGCACTTCTTTTGAAAAGGCACAAAATTTTTGTACCTGCTAGCGCAAGGAAGGAAGACTCTGAAGAAGAAGAAGAAGAATACCCAAGTAAAGGACATGCACTGAAAGCTTGCTGCACATCAACACCTGCCTTCCTCATTGATTCTAGAGCTTCCAAGCATATGGCTACATCCATAGAATCATTCTCTTCTTTTCAGTCCTTTGATGGTCCTAGTATTCAAATGGGAAATAACAGTAAAATCCAAACCAAAGGGAAGGGCTCTATCCAACTTGAACATGGAAGGTTCAAAGATGTGTTGTTTTTTCCCTCCCTAGCTTCAAACCTATTATCTGTCTATCAGATGACCCATACTGGATCTCCAAAGCGAGTGATATTTGGTCCTGACTCAGTGGAGATCACAGATATCTCTACTGGGAGAATCATAGCAAAGGGTATTGCGAATCATGCTTCAAGAGCATATGAGTTCTCACATTTCATGCCTCCTTTAGAACCAGTGCACTCTCAGCAGCCACCTGCAAGGGAAGGTAAAACCATTGCATCTACTTCTTTTACAGCTTCTACTAGTATTGCAGATCCATTTATATCAGTTTATGACATTAAGATTCAGGGTGAATCATATCTAGATTCAGTCCCTACTTCCAAATTGGAAGCTAGGAAGACGACTGGAAACTCAACTGACACTCAGAAAGGAAAGACTCTTGCGCTATGCCATACTATTTTTCCTCCTTCAGAGAGATGTAATAGACTTCCTGTAAGATGCAATATGGAAAGGGCTTAGTCTTACTACATTTAGAAGAATGGATATGATCATACACCTCTTCATTCAGCAAGAGACAAAATTTACATTCCTCCTTCCTTCCATCATCAGTTTTGGAGAAAAAGGAGAAATCTACATGCCAGGCCCCAGAATACCTGTGCACAGCACACCATGCATGCTGCTTCACTACCTCACAGAGATGAAGATTGCAGCAACATATTTTCAAGTTTTTCAAACTTGAGACCTAATTCTACCTGCTTAGATAGAAGGAGGGATTTTTTCCCATGTGGTTTTTTCCCTAGCTTCTTGTATTGAGCAATTACTTTATTTTACTTGATGTAATGGGTGACCTATGGTCTTAGTTACCAGGGCCCACAGTTTGTCCAAGTTAGCATTCGGGGGGGGGTGTTAGGATTATTAATCCTCCCTTGTCCAAATTTGGTCATATGTCTAAATCGGGAGTCATGTCTAAATCGGGAGTACATCCAGTCTATTTATAGTCATTAGCACCATGGGGTAAACTTGACCTAATTGGGGCACATGTTTCAGTTACCAAAGTGTGGGGAACACTAATTGAGGCTCACTACCACTTATTTCACTTGATTGCATAAGTTTAGGAGTCTCCTAGATCAATCCCTACAATTTAGGAAGCAACTGGGAGTGCCGAAACCAACCAAGGTCAGTTCACTTCAGTTGATGACTAGTCAAGCCAAGTTAGGAGTCAGTTACATTCAGTTCTAGCCCTCTACATTCAGTTAGCGCTAGGTTTAATTGATTGCACACATGTGGGGTGCTTTTCTCACCTACCACAGTCAGTTAACCATTAGTCAACACTAAATGTAACACTTGGTTGTGTTTTAAAACTCCTATGAACTCCGGTTATGTTTTAGACAAGAACAGTTAACTACTGGGTCCTCCGATAGTGATTTAGACAAAGTATTGGTTACCTACAGTCAAGTAGAGTCTAATCAATTCAAACTTCCTCATGTGGATTCGAATTGCTTGTGGCTATTAAAGCCATTTTACATTATTGTAATTATCATCTAAATTACTTTTTTGATTAATGAAAGCATTCACAGCTGCAAGCCTTTTGCACTGTTTCATTCTTCAATTGCTGAGTAAATTGTGAGATCTTCTTTGTGAGTTGTGTATTTGTCTACAGATCTATATGCTCAAATTTACACTCTAATGTCAATTAAGTCAATAAGACTTAGGATAGTGATTTAACTAGGCCAAATTGACCAAAAAGAGTGTGTATGGTGGTAAATGTCTCCAACACCCCCCCTTAAGCTATACTCAGGAGGAGTAGAAAACATAAAATGCATAAAAATGCTAGGGCCCCAGCAACTAAGGCCATAGGTCACCATGTACTATGTTGAAACTGAAACAATGCTCAAAAACAAACTAAGTGAGGAAAAGAGGGAAAACCCAATGGGAAAAACCCCCCCTCAAGCTGAACATTGTAAGTAGTTTGATCACCATGATGGACTCACCCCCAATAGTGAATGGTGGGAAATGAACTTCTTTTCTGAAAATCTCTTGGTGAAGATGTCTGCAATCTGCTCATCGGTCGAGCATTATTGCAGAATGATGGTCCTGTCATGCACTAGCTCCCTAATATAGTGCATGTGGATCTCTAAATGCTTGGTCCTCTACCTGTTAACTAGATCTGTGGATATCTTAATAGAACTTTGATTGTCACAAAAGAGGATAGTGGACAAAGTACTACCAAGATCAAACTCTGAAAGAATGCCTTGCAACCAAACTGCTTGGATGCAAGCATTCACCGCTCCTCAATACTCAGCCTCTACTGAAGATAATGCTATGGCAGCCTGCTTTTTCCTATACCAGCAAATGGGGCCACCACCAAAAATGAATACATATCTAGAAGTAGACTTCCAATCAATAGAATCACCCACCCAATCAGAATCTGTGTATCCAACCAGCTCTAGCTCGGAGTCTGCAGCATAGTGAATGCCATAGGTCATGGTTCCCTGAATATACTAGAGGATCCTCTTGGCTTCCTTCCAATGAATATCATGAGGCTGCTACATGTATCTTGATATAGCATTCACGGCATATCAAATATCAGGTCGAGAATGTGTCAAGTACAACAAGCTACCAATCAGTTGTCGATAGATAGTGCAGTCCATGGGAGGTGCGCTTTTTCCTTGTTTAAGGCCGATCCTTGAAAGGAAAGGGAATGGTGTAGGACTACATTCAGCCATGTTAAAATTGAATAATAGGTATTATATGTATTTGGACTGAGTGACCATTATCCCATCATAATTTTGCTCAATTTCGAGCCCCAAATCACTCATTTCAAATGCATTGTGGAGAGCATTTTTTATGGCTGAAATGGAATCAACTGTGCTACCTGTGATCAGTAAGTCATCAACATATAAAACAATAATAATCAAATTACCATCAGACTAGTGTATATAAACATTTGTATCTGATATACACCTTTGGAATTTTTGTGAGAGAAGAAAGGTATCCATCTTGGAATACCACTCTCTTGGGGCCTGTTTTAACCTGTATAGTGACTTCTTTAGCTTGCAAACCAAAGATGGATCAGAGATGTAGCCCTCAAGCTTCCTCATGTATATCTCCTCATGAAGATCTCCATGCAGAAAGGCTGACTTAACATCCATATGATGCATTTCACAGTGCTTAGATGTTGAAATTGCCAAAACTAGGCAGATGGAGTCCATTTTTGCAACTGGTGCAAAAGTATCATGGTAGTCCACACCTTGGACCTGAGAAAAACATTTTGCCACCAGCATTTCCTTATATTTGCAGGTGCTACCATCAGCAGCAACTTTGGTCCGAAACACCCACTTGCATTGAACCAATTTCCTTCCTGGAGGAAGAGAAACTAGCTCCCAAGCAGTGTTTTTCTGAAGAGAATTCATCTCTTCATCCATGGCAACTTGCCATCTCGGATCCTTCCGAGCATGGTAGTAGGATTTTGGGTCTGAACTAATCATAAAATAACAAGCTTCAGACAGAAAATTATCAGGACAAGAGAGCACAATACCTACTCTTTGGAAATCAGACCGGGTTCTCCTTGGATCATCCGGATTTCTAATGTTATCTTCTGCAAAGAAGAGTGTCTGTCGAGCCCATGTGGGAAGATGATTTTGTACTTCAGGTTCTAATTCAACATCTGATGTTTTCTGTACACTGATATCAGAAATCAGAGGATCCAAATCAGGGTCATCACCCTCAATTTCATCATCCAAATATTCAGTAGAATAGGAAGGAAATTCAACAGTTTTCTCCTTCACTAGTTCCACCTCCTGAAGAGGCTCATCAAACTTGACACTTCTCTCAATGATGATCTGTTTTGTTTTGATATCCAGCAGCTTGAAACATTTTTATTCATCAGGATACCCAATAAACAGGCATTCTATGCTTTGTGGTTGCAAAACCTCCTTTTATCAAGTGGAATTCAAGCCCATGCAGTGGACCCAAACACCCACAGGTTTGACACATCTAGCTTGTGTCCGAAGTATGCTTCAAAAGGGGTCTTCCATTTCATGTATGAGTGTGGCACTCTATTCTAATGTATGCTGCAACATGCATGGCTTCATCCCACAAAATTGCATCCAACTTCTTTGATTCCAACATACAGGTGGTAATCTCCTTGAGAGACCGATTCTTCCTTTTCACTACACCGTTCTACTGGGGAGTGTAGGGAATTGAATGTTGGACCTAAATACCAGTTTGGGAGCATATATGTAGCAAATCATTACTGGCATACTCCCCACCATTATCAGATCTCAATATCTTGATCTTAAGCCCAGAGGCATTCTCAATCAAGGCCTTTAGTTTAGAGAATTTTTCACATACTTCAGACCTCTTTTTGAGAAAGAAGACCCATGTGTACCTTGAAAAATCATCAATAAAATTCAAAAGATACCTTGATCCATTCATGGATGTGACAGGCATTGGACCGCTGATATCAAAATTTATCAACCCCAAGATGCATGTAGCTCGGTTTTCCTTCCCTCAATCGTACTTGTGCTCAAGTTGTTTTCCAACCACACAGCCCTTGCAAATTCCAGTCGTTTCCTTGATGACCGGGAGGCCTTCAACCATGGAGTTTTTCTGTAATTTCTACAAATATTTGAAATTTAGATGGCCAAACCTTTCATGCCATAGCCTACTAACTTCATTTCCATGAGTTAGTAGTGCGGTGGACTTTGCATCCGCCACAAAGTGGGGGAACTCATGGGCTTTTGCATGATGGTTTGCAAGGCCTTTAGCAATGAGTTTCCCAGATGCAAGTTCCGTTATCTCAACATCATTCAGGATGAAAGATACTCTCTTAGGAACTTTTGTATGTGTCATTTGATAGACACTAAGGATATTTGATGCCAGAGACGGTGTATACAAAACATTTGAAAAATAGCCATTCTCAAGATCAACCGTACCTTATCCTTCTAAAATGATGGTGGAGTCATCTCCCATGTGGATGGGGATGGATTTTCCAGTCTCCAAGGATGAAAAGGAGTCTCCTTCAGCCATCATGTGATTCAAAGCTCCAGAATCAATCAAGATTGCTTTGGACTTCAAAGTTCTTGCCATGAGAGCATGACCTTTTTCATGTTGTGCTTCCCGATCTTGCTGATCTCTCCTCCAAAAGCTTTACGGAAGATTGATTTGATTTCTCTCAAGGAGAGAGGTAGCTTCATCAAGATTCTTCTTCATGTAGGCATGTTTAGGGTCGAATCCCTTCCCACAATATGAACACTTGACTTTTTCCTTTCCATGATGCCCTTTACCTTTGTTCTTCTTTAAGCCGAAAGACTCATCATGCTGTTGGTTTTCAACTTTAGGCTTAGGAGCTTCGAATTTAGTTTTTTGGTTCTTTTGCTGCTTTCCTTTACCCTTTAGATCTTTAGGCCCCGAGACATGGAGGGCTTGATCACTGGAGGATCTGATGATCCCCATCTGGACAAGCTTATCATGTTCACTTGTTAGGGACTCAATGAAGGCATTGAGTGTAGGCATCTTCCATCCAAGGGTTGTGAGCTTCCCCACATAGACTGTAGAGAAAAAACCTAAATAATCAGCTACAAGTTTGGAGAGTATGGCAAGGATGAGCTGATCATCCTGCTTCTCCACTTTGCATTGCTTCAACAGTAAGAAAATGTGATTGAACTTTGTGAAAAAGTCATTTAAGGTCTCTAAATTGGAAGGCTGGAGTTACATTAATTCATTTTTGTGCTGGTAAACTCTCAAAACATCCTTCTTTCCACACAGGGTTTCCAATTTGTCCCAAATTTCCTTTGGAGTTTTCAATCCCGAAATATGGAAAAGAAGATCCCAAGAAACAGAGAGGCACAAGAATCCAAATGCTTCATCCTTCTTATTCAAGAATCTAGATTTGTCTATTGAAAAACCAGGCTCTTCTTTAGTGTCCATGGTGACCCTATACAATCCTCTAGAATGTATTTGTATCTCCATGTCTCTTTACCATGAGTGGAAATTGAACGGATTCAAAAGATGTACGGAAGAAGCCATCTGAATCTACTGGAGCGAATGCTTTCACCTGTCAAAAACCTGAAAATCACAACAAAAGGGGCAATGTAAGGTCGGACAGCCTACACATTTTAGGCTTTCATCAAACCCAGCATAGTCAATCAAGCAAGCTTGATCAACAAGTTCTTTACTTGGGGTATTAAGTGGTAAGCCTTGGCTTCTGGTGCAGTGCTGGATTTTTGAGCTATTGCTCAATTTTCATGCAAGATCTCTCAAAAACCTTGTTTTTGAGAGATCTGAGCTTCACCCTGTCGTGAGCTCTGATACCATATTAATCTGTCATAGTAATCTAGGGACTAAACACAAGTCTCATCAAATATTAATAACAATAAGACATGAAAATGGTGTAATTGTGCTACAAAATGAGTAGTCACTCTGTATATTCACACAAAGAATTAGTAATACAATACAATTATCATGCTACAAGCATGAATGACAAAGCAATTCAAATTCCCAAGGAGATCATTCGAATTGAAAGAGTGAGTCTATCTTAACTGAATGTAAGCCATAGTCAACACTCGAGTTAACCACTGATCAAAACCCTAATTGACTCAACTGAGCCCTAACTAAAGTTGAAGTGCAATAAATGACTGAGTCTAACTGAAAGTAGCTCAGACATGTGTCACTGCAATCCAACCAACAAGTGGTAGTGCATCAATGACTCCAATGAACCCAGATGAGGTTAAATGAAGTGTAACTGACCATCAAAAGTGGTTGGAGGTGCCTCTATTGACTCCAGTTCATTAAATAATCATTAAATAATCAATTTAATGAAGGAAGGTGCCTTCACTGCTATATTTAATTGATTGTAACCATCAGTTAACAATATGGGGCATTAATGACACTCAGATCACCCCCGGAGTGCTCCAGTTATCCTCCCTGAATGTAGGAGAAGGCTAAGTTAGCCTCCTTGACTGAAGGTAGGCATGGGTGTGATCTAGATGATGTCATCTAGTGCTCCTTTGATGTTAATTAAGTCAATAATACTTAGGATAGTGTTTTAACTAGGCCAAATTGACCAAAAAGAGTGTGTATGGTGGTAAATGTCTCCAACAGCCCCGTCCTCTGAGATCCTTCAAATTTTCCAAGGATGTCCATTTAACCAAAGGGATTCCATCCGAATTATTACTTGTCATCAGCAAGAAAAAGAAGCATGTATTTATGGTATTTTTTAAAATCCCCTTAGGAATATAAGCTATTGTTTCCCAATACACCAAAACATTGTGCAAAACTACCTTTAAAATAACAAAATGGCCACCTCTACAGAGAAAATGATTCCCTAGAATAAAATTCTATCATCCACCTTCTTATACAACCATATGCAATCATTGAAAGAGTAGGAGTTTTATTTAAGAATAAAAGCAAGATATTTAAAACAATCTGAGATAGGTTTCAAAGGAAAAGCGACCACTTCCTTCATATGAGCCAATTCATCATTAGATAGTTGATTACACACACACACAAACATTAGTTTTATCTCTTTATATCTTGATAATCATGCACACAAAGAGGAAATTCTTAAAAAAGCATCCTTCACAACAATATCTTGTAGTTTTCTTTATTAAACAAAACCATGGTTATAGATAAATCATAGATATTAACATATATTTTATTATCCATGCATTATTTGATAAATAGTATATTGTGACTGGTTGCACTTTAATAGTTATGATCATACATTCTTGTTGTTTGTTACTAACTCCAATATTTATGTTGTGTGTAAGTAGACTCAAGAGGGAATCCCTTGGCTCCCAGGTGATTCATGTATCTCGATTCTCATCTACCTTTTGTAGATTACTTATTAAGTTTATGTTATTTCTTTCCATGTCTAACTCCCATACCACTGCTTGTTTTCCTTGTGTAATTCGAGTACTGGGTTATTCTAAACTGCTATATTCTTTCAAATATAGATTTAATTGATAGATATTTTACCATTATTGTAACAACATAGTCTTACGATCTCAAGGACAAATGAATGGAATGTTAATGATTATGGTTGACAAACCATGTTTCCCATTAGGGAGTTCTTAGTTAAATTATTATAATAATATTATTTCATTTCATTATATTCATATCTGGGGTAATCATATGTTTAGGATTTTTCATTATTTTATAACTCCTGTTGTGGTTCTCCATCGAATCCTGATCTTTTCATACTTATCGAGTTCCTAGGGGGACAAAATCTAGGCCTATATCATTAGTCTAAGGTGAGTTGATGAGGTCCAATGGTTTACCCTCCCTTAAGGAAGTGGAGTGGGTTGGGAACTATAGACGTGTAAACTACACTGGATAGAATGCATGTAGTTTTAGTCTCTTTAGTTTTAAATTATTCTTCATTATAGATATACTAGATCATGCGTACCTTGAATCATTCAATCATTTATAATTTCAATGGATGTATTCTTTAACTCTATACATGCATGTCACTACTTTGTCTTTCAATCTTATTTTCATTATGTTCTGTAAGTAAATTATATGGACCAATGCCAAAACCATGCACTTACATTAGTTTTAACAATCTGGTAATTAGATTAGCCTCCTAATGAAGTTTTTAGGTCAACAAACATTCAAAATTTAGTTCTACTAGTGTATGATGCCTTATGCAGCAATTATAATTAATCACTTAATAAAATAATACTTCAACATAACATAATAGTAACCATATCATAATCGAAATTGTCAAACATTCATCTTCTTTTTTCTAGAGTTGTAGCATAGAATTACCAGTATTTCTATTATTGGTTTCATAGTCATGCATAAGTTTAGATCACCACTACAACATATCAATAATCACTGAAATTTAAGATTTAAATTTATATCATACTTTAGATTTACACATAAATACATGCATAACCATATAGCATCAGTACAAACATATAAAATAATAATTCATATTTACAAAATCTATGGGTAGGAGCTCATTTGTTCCAATTATTGTTGATTTATCTGCAAATACTATGCGGATTTCCCTAATCCACCCAACTATATATATCTATTGGAAAATCCAATATTAGATTTCCTAGAGTCACCCCCAAGCTGATTCCTTATCTCTCTAGGGATATATTTTAGGAATTACTGTTCATATTCTGTGTTTGTTTAGTAGAAATTATGTTCATCTTAAGGTCTCATCTCAACGAGATCAATATTCCAATGTGCTTGGTTCAATCCAAGCATCTCCGCTACCATACAACTAGCCAATACTCCATCTTATATAGCCAATATTAGTTCTAACTAGCACCCAGTATAGTCACTCTAAATAGATAATATTGTTGTTGTTATTACTAGGTAGTTCCATACTAGATAGCACACAATGCATCAGTGCTTACACACTCTATGGACAAAGATATTTTCAACCAAGACTCAATTTAGTTCTAGTTATCTGCAAGTAGATACTGCTATCTATCTCCTCCCCTTCAGTTGTTCCTCTTTATGTTCATTGCAACCTATTAGTTTTAGATTTCAGATCTCTCTTTAGTTTTAGATTTCAAATCTCTCTCTCTCTCTCTCTCTCTCTCTCTCTCTCTCTCTCTCTCTCTCTCTCTCTCTCTCTCTCTCTCCCTCGCTCTCTCTCATTAAACAGACCAACCACATAGCAATGTCAATTACAAAGTTTCATTGTTTGCAATACTTATCCACATACAGGGGCTGGAAACCCTGGGTATTACGTGGTAAAAAGTTTCTAAAGGCAACGAAAATATTCTTTCGACTTCAAAAATGACAATGGTAAGAGATGTAAATCAAATAGTTGTAGCATGGCCTCTATACCCTTCTTCTCAATGAACACCCCACATGTATATGTATTATAAAGAATATTCTCTAATATATGTGTAGCAATGCTTATACAGTCATAGATAAAGGATTCCATTTTTGAAGAAAATATTTCAAATATTTATCAAATCTGAGATTTGAAGTTAACCTCGATGATTCATCTCCATCTAATGAAATAAATGTTTTATGTTCTAAATCAGTCTCCATGGGAATAGGTGTGGAAGAACTAGTTGAATCTTGCAACAAGAAAAAACAGTTCAATGCTAGATCTAATTTTCGCAATAGTATTTAAACATTCAATCAAAACATCCACCCCTAGCCCCTATAAAGAAGCAGCATCTCACATCAACTCACCCAAAGAATATGATAAGGACCCAAGAGGGTAACCTTCTAAACCCCGTAAGTATGTTTTCAATGTAAAAAAAATCATGAAACATATTAGAGCATCATGATCATTAATAGATTGAATACCAAGGTTATTAAGGCACAAATCATCCAATAACTATTGTATACACGCTACTACATCTACAGAAGGAAGGACACCAACTATGATAGCATCAAAAAAATAATTAGGAATTCTAGCAACATCTAGCACAAAATATCAGGTTGAATATTTGTGAATAAAATCACTCATGACTATAGATGCAAGTGAAAATACCCTACCACCAAAGTCTTTTGAAATTTTAAATATAGTGCAGAAGGAAAATGGAAAAGAACTCTCTTTATACCCATATAGTTGTGTTATATTTCTAGGATCATATGTTCCAATAGATATATCCCAAAACACATTCTTCATAAGTGTTTTATGATAAGGAACCAATGTGTCAAATTGAGTTGTCTATGTTTCTTGTCAACATTACCCATTTCATGAATCAAATATTTGCTTTTTCTCTATTATGAGGACCATATAAATTTTGGCACTTGTAGGCTCTTAAAACTCAAGTCTCCAATCACAATGAAGTATACATCCTCGTCCCTATTCTGCTAGACAAATTCTCAAATTAGAACATGCAATTAGAGGGGTAACACAGTGTATATGCATCACATTAGAGGACATTTGAAAGAGAAGTTTATCACGGTTACAAAGTTTCATTTCATAAGTCTTTCTAATAGACCAATTTGTAAGGCATGGTTTCTATTGTATGTGAGGGAACATCAAATGGAAATTAAACTTGTTGTATATAACTAAATATGTTGACATTATAAGATCTTGTTAGAATTTCATCAAATGTTGGATTTTTGGGAAGTGTTGCTAATCTCAAATTGATTTATATCAAGTATGGAATCCTTATGTGTCTTTTGTGTACTCTAAGTAGTTGATAACGTGTGATTTAAACATCTCTTCTACTTGAGTTTAAGGGAATTTTCTACATATCTATTGAACAATAATTGTGTGAATGTGACACTTATGTTTCTTCATACAATATGATTTGTTTAAATGAAGAATCATCCAATTGAATTCAATGTCAACTGTTGTTGTACAATAACATAGATCCCAGAACAATGACTGTGAGTTGCTTTATTTAGCAGTGTATAAATGAGTAATCTAACATAGAATATCAATAAGATTGTGAGTCAGAATGCCATATAAAGATCCCACTTTAAGAACTATTGAGTGATTAAATTTGGAACACAAAGAAATCAATTTAAGGTAATTGGCGTGGACTATTATCTACATTTGTATCTGAGTTGTTTGTTGGGTCATCAGGTGCACTACAAATCTCTCTTCATTTGCATTGGTGTTCACGACCAATAGAGGCACAAATCACTATTAGTTGTGAGCTTGAATTTTTGTTATTGATTTTATTAGAGGTAAGAAAATTTCTTTGCTTATAGATTTAACCCAAAAATTTTACATGGTAGTAGAGAAAACCACATTTGTCTCATCATGTATATCAACAAGAGTAGTTGTTGATGTATTTCTTGATCTCATAAGTTCAAGTTAGAGTGACAATGTTTAGCAAATTTGAAAATATCACCGAAGAATTGGCAACTTGAGATAAGGAGGGTTGCAATGTGAACATGTCTACCAGATCGTCATCTTATTCTTCATAGCACAATCTCTAGAAATAAGATTTCCTTCATTCCAATATAAATTTTGATGGGAAGAACTACATTGATTATGCTCCTTCCAACAATGGCATGGTTATGATCATATATTAGAAACATCCACTCTCAAATGCAAAGTGTTGTTACATGTTATTTATTCTTCAAGTTGATCCTAGAATGTTTGCATGGACAATCTAATTATGAGATCCAAGGGGATTTTGTCTTTGCTGATTTTTCGTGTCCCCTACCCTCTACTTTCCGAGAGAGAGGACGCAACTAGACTACTCTGCTATCATCACAACCGGGGATCTAGCCCCATGAACATAAACAAAAAAGCATTGAATATAAAACATACATATTCAGATGTATAACAATAATATACAGCAGAAGAAAATGCATTTCAACACATTCATATGTTCATAACAATTCATAAACAAATACATTGTAGGATTTAATACAGAAAATACAAGAGAGATCTTATCTTGTAAATGAGTTGTCCCGCAACTAGATATGTCACTGCAATGTTCCACCCAACCATAGGCCAATGTGCTCATCAATCTCTCGAAACCACTTCCACCCCCAAATTGGTCATCATTTCCACAAGGAACTAGAGAACAACAGTAGACTCACACATATCCAAAAACACAACAAGGTTCAGCCAATCCAAACTACATTTGGGTTTATCAGGATGATAAGGCATTGGAAAGTGAGAATTGTTAATCTAGTGAGCTCAACCACAAAGCTATGGAAACTTACACCATATCTATCTAGCTTGGCATCCACAATACCTACACACCCAACACAAGGAAGTATTCTCGTCACTGCTACATAGTCCCTCAGGTCATACCTTCCCTTCCAGTTCTCTTTAGGGTGTGCATAGAAGATTTTCCAACCCCTATTGATCTGTCTGTGAGGTTCCTCTCTTAACTAGGTTTATCAATCCAACTCTGGGCCTCTTCCACTATTGAGTCTTTCAGACCAAAAAAGGGATGCACACAACAACAAACACAAGTGTTGGGTCTGAGAAAAACATCAAGGGAACCAAAAAAAAATGGTAGGTGGGGAAATAAACCCTGTAAGAGAAAATATATTCTCAGAAAACATTCATGGACATTACAGGAGAAAAAAAACCTCTTAAAACCCCAAAATCATGGATCTCTTCTCCCATTCATTGAGCAATACCAAAAACGAGCTCCCATCCATGAAGGAATGAGGAAAACAACAAGAAAAAAGTGAGGGAAAATGCCCCAGTTTCCCTAGTTGCGTGAGGAACAGACACGCATGGGTGATTAATGGAATGGGAAGCAATTTCTTGGATTTTTCTTGCCCCATAAGTCAAAATATGATTTCCAAAAACTTATGGCTTCCCCAATACGAATTTTAGCTGTCATACTCTTCCAATCCCAAGGCATTAACTACCTCAACCAATTTCTGGAAGAAATAAATGGTTGGGTTCTCAACTTTATGGGTTCTCCCATTGACATTTATCTTTACCCTATTGGTTCAAGGGTTTGAATATCCCCTATCCCCCTATTCCTTGTGAAGTCATGCCCCCATCTCTTTGTTTCATTGACATAGCTCGTTGTGCTTATTTTTTATTAAATTGCATATTTACATGATATCTTGATTTGCAATGTGCCTGGCTAGCACAAGAACCATAGGTATCGATTTTAACAGCCGATACATAAACGATAAATCCATGGTGGGGCCTTGGCCTTGACCTCCTCACCATTATTTAATAATGATATTTGTTAGTTTTTCAACATTAAGTTATCATTATTAAGATCTTTAACTAAGAGAATAACAAGTATAGCAATCAAACACAAGAGACAAGGAACACAGTGTTTTTCCTCGGGGAAACCATAAAGGAGAAAACCCCGCAAATTTCTCAGAGATAGAATCAGCACCAAAACAATAAGTGATCTCTTGACAGTAGTAATGTTCTTCTTGTCTAGCCCCAGTGTCTTCTCCTTCCTCAACTATGCGCGACACTTGAGAGTGGATGAGTTGTGTGATAAATAGAGACTCCAGTTCTCTATTTATACTAATCCCGACATGACTAAAACCCTACCAAGTCTGACCTATACTAGGAGAGTCTAATAACCCTAGTGCCCCGAAACTACGGGGACTTTAACCCTTAGACAATTGGAGGGTTATCCACTATGACTTGACATGACTTGTTTACATTATTGATCCTCCCGATCGAAACATCAAGGCATGACAATATGACTCAATTAAATTATAGATACATCCCAGAATAAACATCAGATTACAATACATAAGATACATAGATGAATGCATTCCAAAGTTACAAATACATCAACACTCCCTCTTAACTAGGAAGGTATTCTTTCAACACAATTTTCAGCACTGGTCTTCTTCTTTGTATCAACTGGATCATCTCATCATATGCATCTCAAGTCTTCTGAGTCTTCAAGTCATCTTTGTCTTCAAGTCATCTTCATCTTCATTCTTCAAATCTAGATCTTCATGGGACATCATCACTGGATCTGGATCATCACTCGATCTAGATCATCACTGGTCATCATTATTGGATCTGGATCATCACTGCTGGATCATCATTACTGGATCTCAATCATCACTGGTCATCATCACTGGATCTGGATCATCACTCGATCTGGATCATCACTGCTAGATCATCATCACTGGATCTCGATCATCACTTGATCTGGATCATCACTGGCAATCATCACCATGGGTGCTATCTCATGATTCTTCTCATCACAGGAATTTCTACAAAGCCATCTTTTTTTCATGCTGGTTGTAGGCCTAGCCTCCATGTAGGTCTTCTTTAGCGCTTATATCTAACACTAAGTTAGAAAGGCCCACCCAGCACTTACATCTAACCTACTCGTCTGTTATAGCTCAAAATGACACATCTCTACCTATGACCACTTTCCCATGATTCCATCGCATCTCGACACTTACATGATGACACTTCATGAAAGTCACTGAAAAAACACCTAAATTGGAGAACCTATATATTGAGTTTTGTAACTCCGTTTGACCTCATCTCTACACCATTGGAAATATATTTCTGTTAGCTAAAACTTTCTAGAAGACACCAAAGTTTGAAAATGCCCAAAAATACCCTTACAATGAGTTTTTTTGTCTATACGCGACTTTCCCTTAAGGAAACCCACGTATGTACGCGAGTTGCTCTCTGTAATACCCACATATGTACGCGAGTTTCTATGTATATGCAACTTTCTGTACTAGCAACCTATGTGTATTTTTCGTGTACGTGACTGTGGTATTCAGCAACCCGCATATGCCTCTTAAAAATGTCAAAAACACGCCTTTTGAATTTCGGGTAGTTTGGGTAGTTATGCAACTGACTCCTTCAGTTGTAACTACTTTGTCTTCGCCCCTAACTCTTCCTTGAGCATATAAATAGAGGTACGGAGGTCCATGAGAGGAGACTTGAATTTTTGCATTGTTATGCTGGAGGATTTGGAGCTCTCTTTGCCCACACCTTTGCCCTGGTGGTCATCCCCTTGTGTTGCAGAGCTTGGAGGCTGAGTTCTTTGGATAAGAGACGCAGCAGAACCGGATCAAGGTTTTATGAGGTACCGAACTTGAAGAGAAGGTATACTTGTACTTGTTTTCAATATTAATAAAGATGTGATGTCCTTCTTCTTCTTCCCCAAATCATTGTTCAATGTGTGATTGGATTTCTGTTTATGATCATATGATGATGTTATTCAGATCATTAGTTCATGTGTATTTGATTATCATTGTTTTATATGTGGTCATAATGGTTTGAGGAAGGTATAATTCATTTTGCAGGTTTCTTGGAGCAAGAGGAGCAAGAAGAGGATTGAAGAGAAAGCTTGGACCAGCCTTCAGTTTATCAGGTGTGGGCCTTTCTTATCTCTAAAAATTTCTTATATATGCTTGTTGAACATTGTGCATCTCTCTTTCAACCCCAGTATGTTGATGGCCTCTTAAACCCTAGCCATAGGACACTTTCCTTTACAACAGAACTGGCGACTCCACTGGGGAGAGCCTTATCTGTTTGGGGTTTCTCTTTATTTCTTTCAGCCTTTTGCATTGTTTCGGGTCCTTCTTTCCATTTAGGAACACCTTATAGGTCTGATAGAACACCTCCCTACCTTCCTAAGGCATTGTTTGACCTTTTTTGGGATTTACCCATACGCGACTTGCAAACTGAACAGTCGTGTGTCTGGTCCGATACACATGACTGTCTATAATGTCAACCCGTGTACGATATGTGACTTGTTAGTTATACAACCCATGTGTGCTTATACACGCGACTTGCTGTATTGGCAACCCACGTATGACATGCGACCTGTTAGTAGTACAACCTGTGTGTGCCCCTAAAACAGTGTTTTTCCTCATTTTTTGTGGTTCTTTCTACTGTTGTGGGCTGTTTGGTAGGTTTTTTGGTGTCCTCTGCAGGTGCATGACTCTATGGAGTTAGTGTCATCCCTTTTGGTTGTTCTTTATCTATGTGGTAAGCCCTTTTATAGCATTAGGGTTTGCTCTTTGCTCTTTCCCCTGCCTCCTTTGATTGGTATGATTTTTGCTTATGTTTTTGGTCAGCCTCTGTTAGTGATCTTTGTTTGATTTCAGAAGCTTATTGGTGTTGGTTTCCTTCTTTTTTTGTTGGTTAACTTCACCATGCCAAAATAGTTGACTTGTCTCTTATGCAAGCCTTCTTTCCAAGTAGGGTTTATGCTGACTTTAGTTCATTCTAGGGTTTTTTGGTGGTTGTATAGCAGAGTTCCTTTTTCTTTGTTCTTGTTATCTGCATACTTTGCTTTGTAGGTATTTTTTCTTTTGCATTTATAAAAGAAAATTAAAAAGAACATATACTTGTTTTTGTTGCCTTCCCCCACACCTCCTTCTTTGGCTTGACCTTGTTGGACAAGGTACTGAGCAGCCTTTGTTTGTAGGTTTAGATTGATTCTTGGGACTTCTTGACTTATTTTTATGTCAGTCTTTTTGCTCAGTCTCTTCATTCCAAAGTTGTTGACTTGTTTACCTTTGTAAGCCTTCCTTTCAAGAGAGGTTATATCCAACTTTAGGGAAACCTAGGGTTTGTTTGTGGGGTGTAGAGTAGTTGTCTATTTGCTTTGATTACAGTATTTGCTTGCATTAGTTGATAGGATACTTTCTCTTTTGCATTTATAAAAGAAAAAGACAAAAACATATGTTTGCTTTATATGCATGTAGATTATTTTTTTAGTCTAGATTGCATGGCATATCATTGTTTTTGAAAAAATAAATAAATATAAAAGAGAATTTGTTCTTTTGTGGTTTTCAAGTTTCTATTTGAAAATGAAAAGAGAATAGTTTTTGCTTTTTGCATTTCATATCTCTTTGCTTAGTCATTTTGTTTCAACTTTGAGTCAAAACACCACATAAGTTTCATGCCATTTACCCTCTGACTAAAAACAACCCTTAAAATAAATGATATAATTTAAAAATTATTAGTAAGTTTTATTTTATAGGGTCATACACCAACTAGCTTAGGCTAGACTTGTGGATTAGGGAGTTTCAACTCTCCACAAGTATTTAAATTTCAGACGTAGTTGGCCAATCACTAGGTAAACCCTTCTCTACATTGATTGTATCTGGGAAGCTCCTCTCAAATGGGAGTCAAGCATGAGGCCGCGTGGAGACTTGGACTGAGGGGATAACCCTCTGATTCCTTGTCAAAGTGTAAACCAAGGTTTTTGCACATCTGGGGATTCTGTCTTAGAGAGGGTTTCAGGCTTTGCTACCCTTCCCATGTGTAAGAACCAGGCTTGCGACTGTCCCCCCAGACTATCAATATAGTTAAGGTAGCCTTTAGTCTCTTTGACATTTAGGGTTCATACACAGGTACACCGGAAGGGTATTTCTGGTTGACCCTGGACGAACTTGGAAAGTAACCCCAGTAGAAAGTGTGGGAGGGGGGTGGGTGATTCCTCTGCTTGTGCCTAAGAAATTCTATAGGGATGCCAAGTAACTATCTATCAGATTTCTTCTGGAAAGTATATCTTATACCTGTTTGTATGTTTGGCTTTAGGAATTTTTAGTGAGTGCTGTGTGGTTTTTCTGTACTTAGTGTGCCTTTAGGTGTGTGCTTTGTAATTTTGGTTTCCTATCAACCTCAGATTTTGTCTCCTAGTTTGAAACTATGGATAACACCCCTTTAAACACCAACCAAGAGATCCCCATGATGGGAACTCCTTGTACTATTCCTCTCACAGGGAATGTTGGTGTTCCCTTAATGGCCACCCTGAATCTTCCTGGATTCACCCTAGGGCTACCGGTGTGGTTGTTTTCCACTCCAACCGTCATGAATGCTCCTGGTGCTTCTCAAGTAAGCTCCTTATATCAAGATCATCAAAACACTGCTTCCCCTTCACCTGTAGTTGATTCTCCTCCTCCTTCTACCTCATGCGGTGAAAGTACTGATACTAGTAACCGACAGTCTAAAAGGAGTAAAAGAAGGAGGAATAGGAAGAAGGCACATAAGCAAGGGGGCACCCATTCAACCTCTGCAATTCAAGTTGAGCCTCACCACCCAGCCTCTACGAGTCATGCTGGGGGCACCCATCCAACCTCTATAGGTCATGTCGGATCCAGTCACTCAGCCTCTGTTGTTCATGCTGAGGGCACCCGTTCAACCTCTGTTGTTCAAGTTGAACCTCCCCATCCAACCTCTGCAATTCATGTTGGATCCATCCACCCAGCCTCTATTGTTCATGCTGGGGGCATACACTCAACTGCTGCAAAGCATGTTGATCATAACCATTCAACCTCTGTTGTTCATGTTGGAGGTGCCCATCCAACCTCTGCAGGTCATGTTGGATCTAGTCTCTCAGCCTCTGCAAGTCATGCTAGGGGCAGTCTCTCAACCTCTGTGGTTCATGCTGAAGACAATCCATCAGCCACTGCGAGTCATGTTGACATTGTTGAAAAGACTACCTGTTCAAAACACAAGCCCAAGTTTCCTTGTAATCTTTGTGAGGGAGACCACCTTACTTATAAATGCCCTTCTATCATGGAGGTGCGAAGAGTTTGGATTCATGGTCATCCTATTTTTGAACATTCTGAAGCTTTTCAACAACCAACCTCTCTTAGTCAGGTTGGACCCAGTCACCCAGCCTCTGGTTTTCATGTTGGGGGCAAACTCTCATCCTCTACAGGTCATGTTGAGAGCAAACAGTCAGCCACTGCTAGTCATGTTGACACCGTTGAGAAAACTAGTCGTTTGAAGTGCAAACTTAAGTTCCCTTGTAAGTTATGCGAGGGAGATCATCTTACTCACCAATGCCCTGCTATCGCAGAGGTGCGAAGAGTGTGGTCAAAGACTCAAGAATTTCCTTCTCCTGAACAACCTATAGTTTCTCAACAACCTACTCAACCATTGGTTGATCAAGTGGTTGAACCAATCTTAGATTTGGTCGATCCCACTCTTCTTTCATAGAGTGATCCTAATGTGATTGAACCAATGTCATCTTTGGTCAATCCCACTCTCCCTTCAGAGAGTGAATTTCATGAAGCGGTTGAATCGAGTCCAGTATCGATCAATCCCACTCTTCCTTTGGAGAGTGAAGTGTCTGCTAGTCACATTTTCTTCACTGCCAGTTCAGAACTTACTGAACAAGGGGGCATTGAACTTGCTTCGGATCAACCCCCACCAAGCTCTCGGATTGCTTCCTTCAATTGGGATAGCCTAGTTGAGCCACGCCTTCCTTCTGATGCACCTTTCTAGATAAAGGTCAAAGTTGAATCGTATACGATTGCTCATTGTATTGTTGATGAAGGAGCCTCAGTTAGTATCTTGTATTCTCGTGTTTAGAGAGGCATGGGATCTCCCAGCCTTGTGTCGACTACTAGTCAGTTACTGGTGTTTGATAGAAGAACTTGTATAGCCTTGGGAATTCTTTCTCAAAAACCTGTTACTTTGGGTGGGAAGACCATCCTAGTTGACTTCATGGTGATAGAAGACCCCTTGGACTTCAATACGATCCTTGGACGTGATTATGTCTATGCCATGCAAGCTGTGGTGTCAACATTTTTTTGTGTGATGTACTTTAATCATGGTGAAGAAATTGTCACTATTGATCAGTTGGATTTTCTTGATCCATCTCCTGACCCGACTAGAGACCAGGACTTTCCTTTATTGGTTCCCAGTGTTTCTATAGACACTACCCCACCACAGGTGAGCTATGTGGCCTCTTGTCCTTTGCATTCAATTGCTATTGAGAAGCAACCTCTTTTTTCATGCTTACCTTCTCGGGACTTGGTCCCAGCAGTTGACTGGGTGAGTCATCCTATACAGACTATGGGGCCTAATCTCCACTCTGTCGATCCATTTGAAATTTTAGACATGTGTCCTATCTCAGATGATCTCCTTCCTTCGGACAAATTCTTCTTAGATTCTTTGATACAGTCTGACCTTCTTTTGGATGTTGGTTCAATTGTGACTAAGTTTAACCCTGATTTTCCTAGTAATATTGACCTTTATTTTTATGTTGGTCTTGTTGAGTCTTTGGACTCTCCTTTCAAATAGCAAGTCAGTGATCCTGATGAGTTTAATTTTTCTTATGAATTTTTCAACTCCTGTGATACTGATTTTGTTCCTACAGACTCTATATTCCTTGTTGATTTTTTCTCTCCTTCTGAGGTTGATCTTACTGATTATAAACCCTCGAGCCTTGGTTCTATAGAATCTTCTTCGGTCGATTCTGCCTTGACTTTTCCTTTTGTAGAAGATAGCAAAGTCACGTGTGTTTCTTCCAAAGTGACCCGCATCGGATAGTTTCTTCTAAATATGATTCTAATGTTGTTGTTTCTTGGAGACAGGATTCTTAGTTGGATTCACAATTGTTTACTGGCCTCACCTTGTTCTTCAAGCTGTAATTGCATTTGCATGTGCCCTGCTCGCGCTTATGAGCCTGATGCTGGCTTCCATGATTTTAGCTCGTTGTATAAGCCCTCATCTTTGTTTTCATCGTCGCTAAGCCTTGTATCATTTTGCCTTTGCAACTTGACACCTTTTACCTTGAGGAGACGTTCCCCGAGTGTCCTTATCTTGCTCACTTTCCTTGCATTATGCATAGGTTTGTTCCTTGCGCTTGGAACTAGTTTCTCCTGTCTATGACACTCGTCTCCTCGCATTTAGATAATTCTTTATGCTCTCCTTCGAGCTCGTTAAAAACAGTAAGGAGGCTGCGAGTTGACTTTTCCGGACTCGTTAAAACTTCACGAGAAAGATATTGAGTTTCTTTAGGCCCAAGTCTAACTTCTCAAAATAGACTTGACTGCCAAGTAAACGTGTTCCTTCAGGCTCGTTAAGAATATGTGAACGGGAATCCACATTGGTGGTAGGTTATCGCTTTCTCATACCATGTGGAATAATATGAGAAAGGACCACTCCCTTTTCTTCGGAATTGAGAAGAGCATTCTCAGGCATATATTTATCACTTTTCCGGACCTGAGGAACTAAACTTATGGAAAAGGAACCCTCGGTATGAGCTTATTTTTCTCTTTTTCATGCTCTGGACCAAAACATGAAAAAGATTCCAAGTGTACTTTATGTCTTTGTCATGCTCGTTAAACCCTAAAGAAAAAAGCATCGAGTTTATTGTTGTAAGCCCCATTTCTCGTAATCAAATGGATCTTTCTGAGTGATCTTGCCTTCCTTCACACTCGTAAAACTCAGGCTATATGTTGCTTTTGAAGGAGCATTGGGTAGGTGGTAATTTAACCTTTTTCGGACCTTCCTGACTAAGTATGAAAAAGGTGCGCCTTTTCTTCTTCAGAAGTTAAGAGAGTTCTTCTTTGGTATGTTTTATACTTTTTCGGCCTTAGGAGACTAAATTGTACGAAAAAGCACCCCCCTGGAGTCTTCTTTGGATTTTTCAGACTCTCTAAACTATGAAAGCATCGTCGAGCATGTACTAGTTCGGGCTCGTAAAATCCACGAATCAGTGCTTTATCAAGAATTCTTCTTTCTTTTCTTTGAGCTTGCCAAAAATGAAGATGGTCCCGAGTTTGCTTTCTTGGACTCGTTAAACCTTTACAAGAAAGAGGGGAAGGGAATTTCATTCACATGTTTTTTACATCATGGCAGCAAGTCTTGTTTCCTTGAACAAGGCACCAGTTTTGAGTCTATTAACAGTTGGGTCCTAGTATTTTGACCTTATCCTGATTCAGAGTTTTTACTCCTCCAGTTGGTCTCTTTTCCAATTATATGGGGAATCTGTCAATGTCTCCTACATTGTAGATTTGTTTCGTTGGTCCTTTTTGTGTCAAAAGCTGCCTAAGTCACTTTTGTGTCATGCTCACTGTTCAAGGATTAAACCTTTGTCGGCCATTCTGCAGTTGCCTTGACCTTTTGTGTCGGCCATTCCCTGGTATCAGCTCATTACATCATGTATTCAGCGTTCCTTATCGTGAAATTCAGTACCAATTCTAGATCCAATTAGTCTTTGACTTACCTCATGCTGTATGATGAAGGATGTCTTAATGCCTTCCTTCCAATGGATCTCTTCCTATCGACTGCAACACATCTTGCTCTGGGAATGAGATTTAGAGTTTTATGACAGTACCTTGGGGATTGTTGTCATCAGTGGCAATTTCCCTCACTATTGGGTAGTGGGAATACCTTAATGTCTCATACTCGATGGATTCTTCAAGTGTTCGACTTCAAGTCCTTGTAATCACACTTGTTAGAATGTACTAGGTACCTTGGGGACCATTTTCATTAATGGTGGTTTCCCTCACGTTTGTTAACGGTTCACATTATTGACCGGTAATCAAACAATTTCCTCCATGTTCGACTTCAGCTCTTTTATTCACATGGTTATGATTCGTACCTTTTTTTGGGCGGTTTGGATTGAAGACCTTGGGCCGACAGTAGCATCATCGTTTTGCTATTGCCTAAGTTGAGCAAGACCTTGTTATACTTTATATGACATTTTGCTGAGACATAGAGCCACCTTGTATTTTTGTGGCTATGATCGATTGTTGAGCATGGATCCACCTTGTTCATTTGTGGCCATGGCTCCTTTATATTTGATATGGCGCCTTTTTGCATATTGAGCGACCATGATAGTTTCATCAATTATACATATGTTGGATCCACCTGTATCTTTATGGCGATGTTTTGTATATGGACGTGTATGTCCCAAAGATCAGTTTTTCTGACATTTATCTCTCTTACCGGTACCTTTGTTCAAGCCTTTCGATCTTGGATTCTCTTCTCTCTCCATACTCAGTTGTTTCCTTTATAATGTATTTCAGCTATCATCTTCCCCTCTAACCTCACACATTAGGGGGAATCTGTTATAGCTCAAAATGACACATCTCTGCCTATGACCACTTTCCCATGATTCCGTCGCATGTCGACACTTCCATGACGACACTTCATGAAAGTCACTGAAAGTCACTGAAAAAACACCTAAATTGGAGGACCTATATCTTGAGTTTTGTAACTCTATTTGACCTCATCTCTGCACTGTTGGAAATATATTTTTGTTAGCTAAAACTTTCCAGAAGACACCAAAGTCTGAAAATGCCCAGAAATACCCTTAAAATGAGTTTTTTTGTCTATACACGACTTGCCCTTAAGGAAACCCACGTATGTACGCGAGTTTCTCTCTGTAATACCCGTGTACGTACGTGAGTTGCTATGTATACATGAATTTCTGCACTAGAAACCCGCGTGTATTTTTCTTGTACGTGACTGTGGTATTCAACAACCCGCGTATGCCTCTTAAAAATGTCAAAACACACCTTTTGAATTTCGGGTAGTTTGGGTAGTTATGCAACTGACTCCTTCAGTTGTAACTACTTTGTCTTCACCCCTAACCCTTCCTTAAGCATATAAATAGAGGTAAGGAGGTCCATGAGAGGAGACTTGAATTTTTGCATTGTTATGATGGAGGATTTGGAGCTCTCTTTGCCCACACCTTTGCCCTGGTGGTCATCCCCTTGTGTTGCAGAGCTTGGAGGCTGAGTTCTTTGGAGAAGAGAAGCAGCAAAACCAGATCAAGGTTTTGTGAGGTGCCGAACTTGAAGAGAAGGTATACTTGTACTTGTTTTCAAGATTAATAAAGATGTGATGTCCTTCTTCTTCTTCCCCAAATCATTGTTCAATGTGTGATTGGATTTTTGTTTATGATCATATGATGATGTTATTTAGATCATTAGTTCATGTTTATTTGATTATCATTGTTTTATATGTGGTCATAATGGTTTGAGGAAGGTATAATTCGTTTTGCAGGTCTCTTGGAGCAAGAGGAGCAAGAAGAGGATTGAAGAGAAATCTTGGACCAGCCTTCAGTTTATCAGGTGTGGACCTTTCTTATCTCTGAAACTTGCTTATATATGCTTGATGAACATTGTGCATCTCTCTTTCAACCCCAATATGTTGATGGCCTCTTAAACCCTAGCCATAGGACACTTTCCTTTACAACATCGTCAAAAAGGCATGCCCAGCACTCACATCTGATCATGTAGGAACCAATCCTATAATCATATTAGAAAGGCCCAGCACTCACATTCACCAGCATGATAGGAACTCAAACTACTATCATCTATGAAATGGCTCAACACTTACAACCACCAACATGATAGGAACCCAAACTACTATCATCTGTGAAAAGGCATAGCACTCACATCCACCAGCATGGTAGGAACTCAAACTACTACCATCTATGGAAAGGCACAGCACTTACAATCACCGGCATGGTAGGAACTCAAACTACTATCATCTGTGAAAAGGCTTGACAATTACAACCACCAGCATGATAAGAACCCAAACTACTATCATATGTGGAAAGGCCACTGCACTTACATCTGATCATGTGGGAACAAATCCCTCAGTCACATCAGAACGGCTCTCAGTCCTAGAATGAAGATTCCTGGTACCTCACCAGGTAGCTCCATTCAAATAATGGCGGTAGCCCTTATATCTGACACCAAGTCAGAATGGCCAGCACTCATATCTGACATGGGAGGAACCTAATCCCTTAGCCATGACAGAATGGCTCAGCCCTTACATCTCATCAAGTGGGAACACATCCCTCTATCACATCAGAATGGCCATGCACTCATATCTGATCATGTGAGAGAACATCTCACGGTCATATCAGAATGGCCCTCAATCCTCGAATGAGTTTTCCTGGTACCTCACTAGGAAGCTCCATTCAAAGAATGGCAATAGCCCTTATATCTGATCATGTAGGAACCAATCCTATAGTCATATCGAGATGGCTCAGCACTCACATCTAACATGGAAGGAACCAATCCTCTCACCATGACAGAATGGCTCAGCCCTTACATCTGACCTGCTCGTCAGAATGGCTATGGATCTCAGCACTCATATCTATCATGGAAGGAACCAATCCTCTCACCATGACAGAATGGCTCAGCCCTTACATCTGACCATGGAAGGAACCAATCCTCTCATCATGACAGAATGGCTATGGGACTCATCACTTTCCCTTGGAGGAAACCTTGATTTGGAGAACACCAAGCTTCTCCCTGAAGTACTCGAACTTGACTCTAGCCAATGGCTTCATTAATACATCAGCTATATGTTCCTCCGTCGCAACATACTGGAGCTTCACTGCTCCCTTCTGCACCATATCCCTGATATAGGGATACTTGATCTCTATATGCTTCGACTTGTCATGGAACACTGGATTCTCTGACAACTTCATGCAACTCTGGTTGTCACAATGTATACAAGTAGCATCCAACTAGAGATCAAATAAATCAGACAGTAGCTTCCATAGCCATACTGCCTCACAACTAGCTGAACAAGATGCGACATACTCTGCTTCAGCTGTACTCAATGCCACACAGGATTGTTTCCTGTTAAACCAAGGGATTACACCTGATCCCATACTGAAGCAACACCCTGAAGTACTCTTCCTATCGATGGCACTTCCTGCCCAATCTGAATCAACATAACCCTCCAGGTTAATCTTTTGATTCACATCGTACTTGAGCCCATAATCAACTGTACCCTTCAGGTACCTCAGAATATGCTTTGTAGCAATCAAGTGAACATTTCTTGGATCTGTCAAGAACTGGCTCAAGATGTTCACAACAAAGCAAATTTATGGTCTTGTGTTCGTCAGGTACATCAATGACCCAATCATCTGACGATACATCGTAGCATCAACCGACTCTGATGAAGCATCACTCAATAGCTTCAGGTTCGATGCCATAGGTGTGTCCATAGCCTTACAGTCCATCATCCCAAACCTCTTTAGGATATCTACTGCATACTTCCCTTGTCCAAGGAAGATTCCATCTGTACTCTACCACACCTCCATACCTAGAAAGTAATGCATCATACCCAAGTCCTTCATCTCGAACTCACCAGCAAGCTTTCTCTTCGTATCAATAATCAACCCATCTGTACCTGTCACAAATAGATCATCTACATATAGTAGAAGCATCACTAGGTTGCCATCTTCAACCTTGTAGTAAAGGTTGGAATCTGCTTTACTCTTGGTAAATCCCAAACTGGATAGAAAACTATCAATTCTGTCATACCAGGTCCTAGGTTCCTGCTTCAAACCGTGCAGGGCTTTCTTCAGTCTGCATACATGAGACTCTCTGTCATGTGTCTCAAAACCAAGTGGTTGTTCTACATACACTTCCTGTTCTACTACACCATTCAAGAAAGCACTCTTGACATCCATTTGGTGTATCTTCCATTTCATCACTGCAGCCAGAGCAAGTTTTGATCTGATGGAAGTGTGTCTGGCTACAGGTGCAAATCTTTCTTCATAGTCTATTCCTTCTTTCTGAGAGAAACCCCGAGCCACAAATCTTTCCTTATACTTTTCAATGCTACCATCTGCAACATGTTAGATCTTATAGATCCATTTGGAAGTTACAACTGACTTCCCTTCTAGTACTGGGACAACATCCCACACATCATTCTTCATGATCGATTGATATTCTTCTATCATAGCATCCTTCCATTCTTTCCGTTCTGCCGCTTCTTCATAACTGGAAGGTTCTTTATCAATGAAATCAAATAGTAAAGCTACATACCCAGAGCAGGATCTGGTCCTCTTTCTTTCTCTGTCACTTCTCTTCTAGAGCCCCATATCTTTCTGTACCTTGGATAAGTTCTTGTACCCGAGCAGGTTTCCTCTTATGAGGATTCTTCTCCAAAGGTGGATCTACAGGTCTTTTTGGTTCTTCAAATTCTCGATCTTCTTCTTGAGCTTCTTCATTCATGGTTGTATCATGGATTCTGGGTGCTTCTACTTCTTCAGGTTCTTCAGCAGGTATCTTTCTGGATTTTTTGTAGGATGTGTCTTCATCAAATGTCACATCCTTGCTGATGTCAATCTTCTTGTATCCTGGGAAATAGATTTTGTATGCCTTTGAGCTTTCAGAGTATCCCACGAATATACCCTTCTTTCCTGAAGGATATAATTTTGTCCTTTTCTCCTTTGGGATGTGTATGTACACAAGACAGCCAAATATTCTAAGATGGATGACTTCTGGTTTCTTGCCGAAGAAGACTTCTTCAGGAGTCTTGTTCTCGAGTACTCTATGTGGAGTACGGTTCTGTACATACACCGTTGTTCTGGCAGCTTCAGCCCAAAGATGCATAGGAAGATCTTGATCATGAAGCATTGCTTTTGCAGCTTCCATGATAGTTCTATTCTTCCTTTCTGCAACCCCATTCTGTTGTGGATTATAAGGAGTGGACAACTCCCTCTTAATCCCTGAGTCTTTGCATAGCCTCTTGAATTCATTTGAAGTGAATTCTCTGCCATTGTCTGATCAAAAGGTCTTGATCTTATTTTTAGTATGGTTCTCGATCAAGGCTTTGAATTCCTTGAATTTGCTAAATACTTCATCTTTGTTCTTCATGAAGTAAACCCATGTCTTCCTAGAAAAATCATCAATAAAAGAAACATAATATGCATACCCGCTTAGTGAGCTTGATGACATAGGACCGCATACAACGGAGTGGATGATTTCCAAGATTCCTTTTGCTTTGCTTTCACTACTTGGAAATGTCTTCTTTGTGTTCTTTCCCTTCGCACATCCTTTGCAGACCCCATCATGTTTTTCTTGGATTTCTGGAAGACCTTCAATAGCTTTGCTTGCAATAGGTAGTGCTCTATAATGCACATGTGCAAGCCTTCTATGACAAAGTTCATTTGGCTCTACTGATTCATGGACCAATGCTTGTTCTGGATGTCCCTTCAATTTGTACAATCCTCCTTCTTGTTCTCCAATCACTACCGCATCATCAATAGTCTTTCCTCTAGGCCACATAATGACTTGACCATCTATGAATGCAACCCTCATTTCTTTTGCATCCAATGCTGATATGGAGAGAAGATTTTTCTTGAGTCCTGGTACAAACAATACTTCCTTCATTGTTAGAGACTTACCAAAGTCTAGTTTATATGAATATTCCCCACTACCTTTTATTGGATATTGGTAGTCATCTCCTAGTTTCACCTTGTGAGGTGATTCATGTTCTGATAGTATTACAAAGGATTCCTTGAATCCAGTCATATGTTTGGAAGCCCCACTGTCTATAAGCCAATCATCACTACCATGAGTAATGTTACCTGTGAGAGCGGAAATCAAAACATATTCAACCTCGCTTGAAGAATCTTCACTTTCATATCTGGATCTCTTCTTGGATGGTTCATCATCCTCTGCAGCATGAGCATGATGTATTCTTTTGTTCCCCTTCTTCTTATGAGAGTGGTTCTTGTTCTTAGGATAGTCTTTTGCAAAGTGTACTTTTTCATCACATGTATAACATCTCAATCTAGATAGGTATTTTCTATTGTTATCCTTAGAATAAGAGTTCTTACCTTTGGAGTGATGAGGATTTCTTCTTCCCCTCTTGGAGTGAAGTGTGAGGGCTTGATCTTCACTTCCCATCTTCTCTTCTCGAGCTACTATCCAAGATTCTTCTTGAGAGAATTCTTCCCATAGTCTGTTGAACTTGACTAACTTTTTTCTTGCACAAATTCCTTGGATGAAAGAATCCCATGACCTAGGAAGTCCATTCAGTGTTGTCATTACAATATCTGCATTCTCCACTTCTTCATCTATAGATTCTAATTGTTCCTTGATCTAAGAAACCCTTGTGAAGTAGGACTGGATAGTCTCTGCAATTTGAATCTTCACATTCTTCAGTTGATTCCTCGGAGTCATCTTCCAGTTTATGTTCTTCCCTTCAAACAACTTGGTTAGGGCATCAAACATAGCTTTAGGTGTCTTAAGAGAGGACACCTGTGGGATAAGGTGATCCTTGATAGAATCAGAAATGATCCTCTTTTCCATAACCATCTTCTTCTTATGTAATGCCTTTGCCTCGTCTCCCTCTGGAACTGGAACCTCCTCATGGATGTAGGAGTCCAATTCATTCTCTTCCAGGACCAGGGAGATCCTATACATCCATGCTCGAAATTTATCATCTCCCTCAAGATTTTCATCAAGCTTGGTATGATGAGACATCTTAAACTGAGAACCTCAAATGGAAATACAAAATATTTTACATCTTACCAGGTCAAGATGTCGGATCTAAAACTTGAGCTAAAATCCTGCAGAGCTGGTTTAGGAGCAGCTTAGGGTTTTCTTTTCCGGAGTTCTGTCCACCCAAATACTTTGAAATTTGTCCCTAACTTCGATTTTTGGGAGGAGATCAAACCAGGCCTAGGCTCACTGAAAAATTTCTCTTCTGTGAAAATCCCTAATTTATGGCAGCAGTGTCGGGTCCAAAACTGAAAAACCTCATAATTGGATTCTACTTCGATAGAAAGATGTGCCTTAAGGAGGAGAGTTATTCCACCTTAATTTTGCTGAAAATCTGTGGAGGAAGATCCACAAACTAGGAAGCCCTAGTTCCCGCAGCTGCACAGTGTCTTCTTTTCAGGTTAGCTCTAATACCATGTTAGTTTTTCAACATTAAGCTAGCATTATTAGGATCTTTAACTGAGAGAATAACAAGTACAACAATCAAACACAAGAGACAATGAACACATTGTTTTTCCTCGGGGAAACCATAAAGGAGAAAACCCTGCAACTTCCTCAAAGATAGAATCAGCACCAAAATAGTAAAAGCCCCAAAACAGTAAGTGATCTCCCGACAGCAGTAATCTTCTTCTTGTCTAGCCCCAGTGTCTTCTCCTTCCTCAACTATGCGCTACACTTGAGTGTGGATGAGTTGTGTGATAAATAGATACTCTAGTTCTCTATTTATACTAATCTTGACATGACTAAAACCCTACCAGGGCTGACCTCTACTAGGAGAGTCTAATAACCCTAGTGCCCCGAAACTGCGGGGACTTTAACGCTTAGACAATCGGAGGGTTACCCACTATGACTTGACATGACTTGTTTACATTATTGATCCTCTCGATCGAAACATCAGGGCATGACAATATGACTCAATTACATTATAGATACATCCCGGAATAAACATTGAGTTACAATACATAAGATACATAGATGAATACATTCCGAAGTTACAAATACATCAACAATATTTACATCATGTAGAATTTGAGTGCAATAGGGGTCAAAATCGGGATATTACATAAGCAATATATGTGCAGGAAACTCAATGCCACAAAGGATCATGTCCATTACTTTAGTAATATTTTTTTTTGTAGGAGTCAAGTTACTCTCCATTGTGATTTGAATCTCATGGCATCTATTCAGATTCCTCGTCTTATTATGTTTCTTGTAGTGAAGTATAATTAAGAAGACTATTCCTTATGGGAGTGTGGTACAATAGTAAGAAGCAAGGTGATCAGACTTGTAATAACATGGAGACACAATTTTAAAACCCCTTGTGTCAATGAATGTGAATCTAAATGCAATTCCTAGGTGAGTTTGAAATTACGGATACACCCCTCATGGGGGGCATCTTAACAAAAGACTCTATACTTGGCATGTTACTTGTTAAACAATGTTAAAAAGTAGCATGTCAATTATGTTGAGATGACGATAAACTTTGAATTAGTTTCAAATATGATCCTTAGAACTCTATAACATAGATACATTCCATTTGATGAGAGGATGGTTATGACCTTAACAAGTTTGAATAGCAGAGGCAATTTTTTCTTGGGTTCACAACACTTTCTAGGTTTATTTGAGTTATAAGATCTTGGAGCAACAATATGAGGAGGTGATTAAGATCAATTTATTTTGGTCCTTGTATTTGGATAAGGTTACTTAATCAAAAGTAAGATAATGAAGCAAATTAAAATAATATAGAGGATATCACATGCAATATTAATACTTCATTAGTTGAAAGAAAATGAAAATTGATTATTGTTCAGAAGTAACTTATTACATTTCAGTTAGCATAGATATTATTATACTCATTTTTTTATTAATGTGTGATAAAAGATAGCAATGATCAAGTGAATAGGTTAATACTATTTTCATATTTCCTTCAAGCATATACACATTTTTATTTTATTTCTTAGCAAATAATGTTTAATATGATAATAATATTCCTAAACAAAGAAAATGACCACGATATCACCAGTTGTATGTGATGTAAATAATATTAGCACTAAAGAATATCAACATTTTTTTATCTCTAATAAAAATGGTGTATGAGGAGGTGTGCAACCTTATGTTGTTGAAGTGGGTTGAATGAGGAACCTATACACACACAAGAACACTAGAAGGAAACACTAAGAAAAAACCATCTATGATCTATGTTCTATCACATTCTATAATTACCATAATTAATTTGATTAGACTACAAAAAAATTGCACCATGTCTCATTGGGTAAAGTTTAGTTCCTATGTGGAGCATCAATTTGGTGAATTTGAAAATTCCACATGCAAATGGCATATATGTCATATA
This sequence comes from Pseudotsuga menziesii, assembly GCA_001517045.1. Classification (NCBI taxonomy): domain Eukaryota; kingdom Viridiplantae; phylum Streptophyta; class Pinopsida; order Pinales; family Pinaceae; genus Pseudotsuga; species Pseudotsuga menziesii. Next base: position 146,867 of record LPNX010991510.1, on the reverse strand, counting down.
CTCTTTTATCCTTCATATTTAATGCATTCTTGTTCATTGTAAGAAATAGTCACATCATGCTCAATGTCCCTATAGGCACTCATTAAGGAAAAATATAAATGCCATTAAGGAAATTGACCCCTATGACACAACTACTTTAATACTAATTTGTAGAAATGCGGGTATGAAAAAACCTTGCTCAATCTTTCCATTGTTTGTTATGGAAAGCTTGTTTGTATGCTAAACTGTTAACTTCTTTTGTGGTTTTCCTCAAATTTTTCCATGTCAATGGCCTTCCCATCTAAGGTTACAAAAGATGTACCTAGTGGAAAAATTATGGCATTTGGTCCATCATTAACTGGATTGACATATGTGCAAAAAATATTAGCATTCTCCCTGTAATCCAACAAAAAATTCTTCGATGGTGCTACAAGTCTATCCTTCCACTTCATTGCTAAAGTTATATTTTTATCATCAATATCCTCTAAGTATGAAGAAGAATAGAGAAAATGAATCAACTTCTAAAATTTAATCTTTATCACATGAAATGGTTTCTAAAATCTTATTCATGAGCTTGACTTTTTCCTGAGAAATTACATTCTGATAGTCTGTCAACCCATTTTTGTGGAGTACAATACCTTGAAGTTTATTTATTCTTGGCTTTTTCTTCAATGTCATCTATGGGTAGTGAATTCCCTTGCACAAATCCTTTAGAACTCGATGAATTGTTCATGTATTCAAGAAGAGTATCATAATCTAAAGTAACAAATTCTTGATCTATCATACCATTGGGTTCAAAAACAACAGAAATATATGTTTTCTTCAATTCACACTAAGGAGAACCTACCTTTTAAAATTCATTCCACTTTCACACTATAGAATTTTAAGCATATTGTTCACCTTTCATAGACGATTGTCATAAATTTGGGATAGATCCATTCTGTTATATTCTCCCATCTTAGACCAATGCTAGGCTACTACCAGGTGTTTGAGTAGAAAATGCATCGTCTCATTTCTTTATTCACTTAAGTTTCTTATTGTTTGGTTGATCCCATTATGCAGTTTTATTTTTCATTATGTTTTTTTTATTCTTTGAAGAAATGTTGCCCAAGATTCCAAGTCTTTTTCTTTGGTTATGATCCTTTGTTGTTGTTTTTTCCAATTCATGTAACCTTGCACCAACAATTGCAAAATTTGTACAATCTTATACGACTTGAGGAAAAATATAATCTTCATCGGATACAACTTACTCATCCTCTCCTACAAATTGAAAAGGGGTTTTGTCACGTGGCCCAATTCCAATAATATTTTATGTTTAAAAAAGACATTTTATTTTATTTTTATTGTAAAGTTTGTGACTATTGACCATGTGAGGTCAAGGATGACTGTAAATAATTATGTTGAATATTTTATTAGTTAATAAATAAAACATGAGACAAACAGCCTAGGGAGGTTTTTGAATGAGTGTCCACTAGCCCACTAGGTGGAATAGACTGGGGTGAGAGCAAACTGACACATGGAAACATCCTCAACCACTTCGAGTTGTTACAAGGGGAAACTTCCCTAATTTTGTGGTCATGCTCCCCAAGAAAGTGGAACAAGAGCAGGTGGGTCCTTAAGTGAAAAACTGACCAAAAGACCTAGGCATGCATATATTTACCCATCGAATTTAGCAGGGGACTGTCCAATCATTACCTTGTGAAATTTTTGAATTGGAGAGATGTGCACAAGAGATTCGATGAGGGGAAAGGTAGAAGTGGTTTGAGTGCTAAGACTATTTTGAGAGCTAGTGCAGCTTGTTAGCTGAGTTCTTTGCAATAGAGTGGATAAGTACTGTTGTTAATTACTTTTGTGGAGTTGCAGGAGTATTCAATCCCATCCTATTACACAGTGCTGTCAACCTAGTGGATCAGTGGACAGGCTTGGGAGTCCTAAGACAAACAGTGAACTATATTTTGGAAAGGTTGGGTGGAATGGGCTCCTTGGGTTGTTTGTCTCCTCTACAAGTTTCCACGTTCCAAAGTGTTATTTTATTTATCTTTATGCAAGTGAAAGTTCTGAAATGAAAGTAGTCAAGACTTGTTTTACTTCTTAAATACTTGCAGCTGCAAATAGATAGTCCAAGTATGCATTTTTATTCAGAAAACTACCTGTATTTGTTTAACTAATTAAAAAGAACGTAGAATTAGATCAAGTGGGTTAATGAATTAAAAAAATCCCTTACTATATTTTTCCACTCATCAATTGATGAAGTACTCTAGTACAGAAGGTGGTTTAGAAGAATGATTTCATAGGAACATGATGATTTGAATCTGCTTAAATTTTGAAAGTTTTACTATTATTTTATCTTTTCTAGAACTCCTTTTATTTCAAAAACTTCTAAGAAGATCCCATTGATTCTATGTATAAGATATTACAATATTAACGACTACAATACAACTATTAATTTATACTGAGCAAACCATTCTTTATTCTAATATTTTATTTTCTTAAAGCATAAAAAAATTTCTAGCTATATTACAAGAATTAATGCAAAGTTAAATCCTAAATAGTTCCTTTATAACCACAACTCAGCAACTTTCATAAAGGACAAACATCAGACTGAAACTATAATACATATAGTACTATAATATATAATTTAAGTATTTAATAATCAAGACTGTAAATAATCAGCGTGATATTATTACTGTGGGTAAGATTGTAAACCCTTTTCTTTAAATAAATAAAAGGAGAAAAATTTTCTCTATCTATAGGACCTATTTAAAAAGAAAGGAAGATTCCTCAATCAATAACTAACTTTAAAAAAAACAACTGTAAGCTACAGATAAGAAATAAGTGTATCCATATTTAACAGTGGAGTAAGTTAAAAGATAAAAACACATAAGAAGATAACATAGTTATTAAATCCGTTTATGTTAAAAAGGAATAACAAAACCCTAATCTAAATACCAAAACGGCGTAATAAGAACAAGAACCTGGGTTAATCATTTTTTACAGTATCACATTTATGAATAAACAAAATTACTTTAACTATCTCATCGAATGACTCTATCCAGTCGCATCCATAGTAGGCTTTTACAATACATTGTTAACAAAAGTAAAAATACCCTTAACAACAAGCATTTTACTTGGTGCTTCAAAAATTTACAAAAAAAATTCATTAATTTAACAAATATTTAAACTCTGGTAGAAAGCCCTCATTTAAAAACAAGGGTTAAACTTATCAACACTTTCTTTAAACCATTACAACCGTCTTTGTTTAAAATCAATTAATAAGAAGGAGATAATTATTAAACAGCTATTTTATATATATATATATATATCATGACCGTAAACAAAATGCTTAGGCACAGAGTAATTTTTTAACCTCAAGTTAACCAAAATAATTTCCATTGGATCCATGTTTAAATAAAACAAATCCTTGCATTAATATTGTCATGGCCATGCAAGAAACACTTGGCTAAATAACAGGCCATGTTAGCGTTCAAACAAAGAAGTCACATGATAAATTAAATGCTTTTATAAATCCTAGAAACAATAATAAAATTAAATCTGTCTTCTTATTTTACATGAACCATAGCTCTTTTGCAAACCCCTAGGGTTACAAATAAAAGGGCCATATGGCCTCCTCCTCTTTTCCCCAAAGAATATCTACAAGAAGTATTGAACACCATTCACCATCACCACGGAATTTTCAACCATGAAGGGCATCCCAAGGAAAGAACCGAGGCTTGCCGAGCCTATAGAGCTAAAAACCCTTTAGCTTCAGACCAAATGCTTCACTGTCGACTATGTTTTTTTAATTCTCACCTGCAAACAATTTCCGAACTGTTTGTAGATGGCCTATAGTAATAGATATAAAAAGGAAAACTAAATCACTAAGAAAAGAATCATTACCACTCACAATATTAACCTTTTGAGCACAATGAACGTGGTTGGCACAGAGATGAAGTCTTCGAACTATTAAACACCATGACAACCAAGAAGTTATTACCACTATTTATCGATGAGTTCATTAGCACAATGACGGCATAGAACGAGAGTTCCAGGTCCTATTAAATCCTTGAGCAAACGATGGGGTCAGGTCAAGAGTTACAGAGGCCAAGGAGCCCAAGGCCGTCTGCCACTCTCCCCTTCTAACAATAAACCAGGAATTTGATGTCAAGTGCTTTTAGGGTAGAAGCTTGAATGCAAGTGCATTGGATTTGACAATGAAACCCTTCATCAAGCATTTAAACGCCACGTGGAATCCACTAAACCTTAAATTCTTTGTTTTGTGGATATAGTTTTTGAACCGGCACGAAAACCTGCAATGAATGGAAAATATAATACTACCACTTTGCTAATGTAGTAAACAAATCTTATTATAATTACTTAGAACCACGAGCCAGGATAAAGATTCATATATATTTATGTTTTGTTAAGTTTTAAATTAAGATCATAATATTAAATTCTATACTTTAGGTTTATGCAATTGTAATGTATTGTTATACATTGACTACGCTTAGGATAGTTTATGCTTTATGCTTTGTAAATATAACTAGGTTGGTCTATACTATATACATTAAATATATATGTTAGTATATTGGTTATGCTTAGAACATATATATGCCTAGGATAGTCTATCTTTTGTTGTAGGTTTTTTAACTATTTTTACTTAGTAATGTTAATCTTTGCTAGGTTAAACCATAAGATTTAGATGGTAAAGACCGCAGTCATAAAATAAGGTGTTTGAATTCTAGCATTACAATTCAACCATAGAAGTGTAGTTGATTGGCATTAATGAACATCACTATTAACTCTATTTTACTACCTTGGTAGAATAAACTTTGTTGTAGGCCTAGTAATGCTTTTAACATAGATAATTGATACATTAAATAGATTTCAAAAACCTTTCTATATTACTCATTTGGTCTTCCAAGCTTTAATTATATTATCTTGTAACTTGAAAATAGATATTTACCTGTAGAGACCTGTAAAAGCATAAAATATGCATTAGCTTGAGAAAGCTAAGTAAGCCTCGGGAAAACCTCAAGCCCCTTCAGTAAGACAAGAAAAAAAGCTATCAAAACCACACACATGCAGAAAAATAAACAATTGATATGAATTCATTAAGTTTCTAACTCATTAACTTTCAAGACTGAAAATCCTTTACATTTTGATTCAGTCAGTAACATGTGTATTAAAAGTTAGTAAGTAAATTCTGTTAATCTTTAGTTACAGTTAGTCAAGAATATTGATTCCTAGTTTTCTCTTTTTGCCTTGATTATATTATATCGGTTACTTAAACTAAAGTTAGTTGCTAAACTAGAAATTTAGGCTATGACCTAAACATTTAATGTCACAAAGAACATTTTAATTTTTTTGTGAATTTTTGGGGTGTTACAGGTTTGCATGGTTTCCCTCTAGAAAAACTAGGTAGAACTACCATATCATCCTCATCACAAAAAAAATATACCATTATTGGAAATTATCTAGATCCATGCAAGGGCCAAACCATAAGAATTGCCAACAGAATGAATATATTTCCTCCCTGCATCCATATTCCTCTAGTCCCCTACCTCAATCTATTTTTTATTAAATTACAAACTACTCTGACTCTACTACTTCTTAAACCCTTGAATAAATAGGTGGGGGAGGAGGAAGAAAAGATATCTCGTGGAGGGGAGGAATCAAACTGTACATCCCCCTTTCAATCCAGTCAAAACAAAAATCCACAAACATTGGTATTTTCTTCATAAATTCTTCCCCATATTCATCTTCTTCTAGACTTATTTTCCTATTCAATTTCTTGAACTCAAACATCTCATTCAATCGAAATATGAAAATTGAAGAAGAATTTTGTCTGAGAATAGGGTTGAGGTTTCGATTTCCTCTCACCTAATGATGATGATGGTGGTGATTCTCTCTAATTCATTGGGCATGCCAATCATGATGATCTTATCAGCATACCATGGGATAAATGGTTTATGGGTTCTCCATGGCTCTATGTAAATTACTCTTGATGGGCATTTCATCATCTTCATCAATAATAAATACCCGATCGGTAGAATTGGCACCAAGTATTTTTTTTGTTTGCCATTATAGCTTCACATTCCCATGGTTCCAAAGTAATTGGTGCAAAAGGCTACCTCGAACTCCGAATACCCAAATGGCGACCCTTCATACTATTATTATTTCAATGGGCACCAAATGGAGGAGGAGGAAGAGGGTGTAACTAATAAGTTCCACTACAGGTGGCGAAAAACATCAATGCACCCAAACCACATAAAACAACATATATTAGTTTAATCAAGGGTAAAACAAGAGTAATGTGTCTCACTTTATGGAAATATAAATTTATTCTATTATTATAATTTATTCAAAATATTTTTGAATAATTTAACAACTACCTGATTGATAGAATTGGAAGTGAGTATGTTTTTGTATGCCATGATAGCTTCAGAGTCCCACGGTTCCAAAGGAATTGGTGCAGAAGGCTACCTCGGACTCTAAATACCCAAATAGTGAACCTTCATACTATTATTGTTTCAATGGACACCAAATGGATGAGGAGGAAGAGGGTGTAACTAATAACTTCCACTACTTCCACTACTAGTGGGAAAAAATTCAATGCACTCAAACCACATAAAACAACATATATTAGTTTAATCAAAGGGTAAAAGAAGGGCAAGGTGTCTCACTTTATGGAAATATAAATTTATTATGTTATTATAATTTATTCAAAATATTTATTATAAAAATTTAAAAAATGTATTTTAAACATTTTTTAAAAAATATTTTAACAAACGGTTGTATATTATTTCTATATATAGTCATATAAAAAAATATTGATTTAGAAGTGCTAAATTAATAATTTTTTGGGTTGTGCTTTTGTGTACACATAAAAATTATTATTTGTATTAATAATTTAATTAGAATTAAAATAATCATAAAATATTTTTTTTAAATGTGTACAACAATCTTAAAAGTGTCTACAAAAATTTGTTCAAAACAATTGGATTTAAAAAAAAATGAAGATAGATATCTAGGGTCACGGTTTAGTGAGTACTTATAAGATGTCTGAAATAATAATAAATGGCCTTTAAAGAAAATGAAATAAATAAAATAATTTTAATTTTAATTTTGAAATAAATACTATATAAAAGCTCATTTGCGATGAAAACTTTTGTTTCATTACACCATTATATATTTCTTGATGGATCTGTATATTTATGAACAAATATTAGCTTTTATAAAATGTTTGTTATCTCCAAGAGTTGCCCTAGGTTGAAGGTAGGGCAATTCTAGGCATGACAGAGCTCAAATTTTAATGATTTTAGAGCTAAATTGAGAATTGAATTTAGGTTTGAGACATTCTTTGAATGATCGTGTTCTTTTAACTGTCATTGTGAACACAATTGGAAATGCAAAGGCAATGTAATAGAGGAATTAGAAAAATCTAGGAAGAATAGATAGGGAAATAATGGAAGAGGAGAAAGAAGACAAATATTAGACGAGAGGAAGTGCTGACGGGTAAATTTACTCAAGAAAGCTCAATTATAAATGTACTAAGATAAACTAGGTAGAATTCAGTAATTCTTTACACTTTCCAAGGAAATAACATGAGCTCCATAAAATTTGAAGTAATTCATTTCACACAAGCACAAATATAGAAATATTTTCCATACATGGTCACTGATATAATCTGAATAAAAGTTCATTCACATAATCAAAAGAACTTTGAACTTCTGAGCTGATTTTCACATTTGACATAAAGGAAGAATCAACAATTCTCAGACCATATCAAGCATTACTACATTCATTGTAATATTCTTCTCATGAATCCTCACAAATAGATGAACACAAAGGAACAAAGATAGAAAGAACAGTATGCAAAGCTCCATTTCACTAATATCATGTCAAAAAATATTTACATCAAAAGTATGCACCGACTCAACAATAGAAGAAAGGATACTTCTACTTCTATAATTTCCATCCTTTTGCTTGTTTACTTAACCTACATTATGTAGGGATCAGAGGCGCATGAATACAATTTGTAAATTATTTGACCTCTAACTGAAAGTATGGTTTTTTCATTATTTATTGTTACATCAAAATATTACATTTACAGAGAATAACTTTTAGTTCTTCTTGTGTCCTCCACCATTTTTCTTCCCTCGAATTGATGACTGTTGGCCACACATATTCTACAAAGATAGAGGTGTGGGATAACCATGTGGAATGCTAAATTGTCGCATGCGATGGAGTAGTTCATTTTAGATTGGGTCTCTAGTTTGTGTGAATTCTCCAGGTGGCATGAATGCCAACAGAATGGTTTTCCTTGCTTGTTGCTAAGTTGGTGTTGCCTGAGCATGTTATTGGGGTAAAGGATAGCTTACTGAGATGAAAGAGGGGTCTACAGAGCTAACTATTGTTGTAAATATGACCCATAGTATTTTTACCAACCTGCTGTTGCTAAGGTGGTAAAGACAATATGTGATACCTCAATACTAAATTTTAGTATTTACCTACAGTAATGGAATTAGCCTTTAAATTATCCAAAGTTATTTCTGCTTCATAGTGTATTTCATAAGTAAGAGTTCCTACCTCCATAAAAAAATACCTTCAATTTTTCCCAAATATGAAAAGGAGGCATTAGTCTTTCAAATGCTTAATTTCCACTTATAACTCCTTCTCAAGTGCTCCATTTCTTTTTCTTTGAGTTTATTCATATACTCTTGTTTAGACAAGAACTTTGCATTTACATCCCATAGTAGGGGAAGACCCAATTTTGTAACCTTGTTAAACATTGTTTTAAAAGCTTTAATGTCATCATCCAATACATTTGTATTATTTTGCATTAATCTACATAGTTTTTTCTTTAGCATCATTCTCTTAGCAACTTTTATCACTTGTGTTATGTTGGAAAGTTGCAAATCTTCTATTTGTTGGTTAGTCAAGTTGTTTAGGTAATCAATTGTTTTCCTAGATTGCATGGGACTATCTCCTAGTGTTTAATTCACTTGTTTGATCTCGGCAGTTTATAATTTATAGATCTCCATTTCAGTTGTCATTAAGTTCATGAACTCCCATAGATCATTAAATATTTGGGCAATTTTGTCCCAAACTTTCCATGTTCTCCTATTGATTAGCTCTTCTCCTTGGGAGTATATCTTCAATGATGTAACTTGACTTTTTAAGTCATCTATTTCATTTTTAAAGTTAGTTACTATCATCTTCCTTTTTTCTTATGTCATGCTCCAATTCTACAATTTTTTTATTCTTTTGGATGATATCATTTTCAAGCTCCTTGATCCTGGTTTTTTCATCTTCTACAATTTTGGCAGGTTCAGCATTAGATTGATATTCTTCCATAGCATCTACATAAAATATTCTAGGTGGCGGTGGTTGTGTAGTAGCTTCTTCCATATCCTGCTTTGGATTTGTCTCCACCTCTGCTTGTTCTGTAAATTTTGGTGCCAGAGTGGATGATGGTAGAGATTGAGCTCTACTATCCCTCTGAGATTGAATGGAAGCTATATGGGAAGTCAATTCAGAAATCCTTTTTTCCTTCGCTTCTACTTCATCTCTATGCTTTTCTACAGCAGCTAGTAACCGCTCCTTTTCTTTTTCTACCTGATGCTTTTCAATCGTTTGAACTGGATGTATAGTTGGGATCTTTAGCTGACCTTTTTAAAATTTCCATTTCATTATCTTTTTTGTATATCAAGTCCTTAACTTGATAATTATCTCCAGTTTTGGCACTTAATTTAACAATCTTCTCATCAAGTTCTTTGATAGTCACATGTTTAGCTTTGGTGGTCCATTTTTCAGCTTTTAACAACTCACTTACCTTATTCAAAGATTCTCTAAGAATATTCTCTATTTTGGTGGCTTTCACCACTTCTGAACATATAATATCACTACATTTCTTAAAGAAACCTACTTTATCTAGCTTGCTAAATAATGACCAGTCCAAAACATGCTCTATGGCCCTGTAATCTTTTAAACTTGTAGGCGTTGGTACTGTAGGATCAATTACTAAGTATCTAAGAGTATAATTGTGGCTATATGCTACTATTAAAAGTATTTTATTATTAGGCATTTCCTGTAGCTTATTTTCATTAACATTTTGTACACTTCCTTTATTTCCCTATATATTGATTGTAGGTCAGTCTGCATCAAAATTGGTCATGTTGGAGTTATTGCTTTGGATTTCAAAGGAAGTGTGAACTCAAAGGATGGGTAAGGCATCATTTTGGTTGGTATTTTACCCAATAGCGCTGTTATCATTTCTATTTCACCAATCCTCTTAGATACCTCAACTTAAATTTCTCTCAGGGATAGTGCCTTAGTCTTTTCTGCGGGAATTTTTTTCCTTTTAGATTGAGAAGATAGATCTTCCTCGTCTATTTCCATCTCATCCATCCCTCTTTTTTTCCCAATTTATTCTCGACCTCACTTGTATTTTCTTCCTACTTCAAGATTTGTTCAACCTCCTCCTAGCTATCCTTGTTGGCAATACTTGCTAAATCAAGCTTGGGAGTTTGCTCATATGCTGCTTTTTTATTCTTATACCTTTTCTTTGATATCACCCCATGTGGATAATATGATATTGCTTTATTCTTTTCCAAGGTCATTTGTTCTAAAAATACTTCTAAATAATGCATAGCACTTAAATATCTTATATGGAAAGGGCCTATATCTTTTGGGATATGAAATTGCTTATGCTATTTGACGCTCCCAAGATGTAGTTCATTTGACAACTTTTTTTTGCCTAGCATATTCCATTGCTAATAATATCATAGTAAAAAATGTGGGAAGATTATAGGGTTTACCCTCAAATACATATACCCTAATCATTGTATGATTTTCAAATATGAACCAGTCACACACCCTAGTTTTTAGTGTGAATTGCAACCACTATTTTCCTTCTTTGGGAATTTTGGGTAGATTTATCCCATGAATTATCACATAAACAATCCTCATAACCTTTCTTGTGAACTCTGTAAAATTAGAGTTACTTGCTTTCCTTATTAACATTGTATTCCACTCATGTGCAGGTATATCTACATATAATGGGTTAGTTATGTTTATGCCTAGATATTCAAAGTAGTTATAGTTCTAGTGTAGAAAAAGGAAGAACAGGAAGGAGAGAGATCTAAATATTTCTTGGTCAATGAACTCTATGAGTTGTTTATTGAGGATGTGAGATACAAATGCAAGAGTATTATATGTTGGGGTTTGGCTTGTTACTGGATGTAGACTTGACAGAATTCCTAATATAGTTTTGTCTACTTCTTTGTCACTTGTATACCCCACCATGGAACATAGTAGTGCAACTATTCTCCTAGCTTCAAGTTTGAAGAAAATAGTTTTGATAGGGGGACTTTGATTGGAAGTCACCATTCCTACCTCTATATAATGGTTTATAACAATAGTTTTGTTATCAGAACTTAAGGTTGGGTACTAGAGGGCTAACTCTATTTCACCAAATGGTAGGGTGCTTTCTTCTACAGGAAAAGTGAACATTTTTCTAACTCCTTTAACATCGATTTGAAATAGAACTTGGTTTCCATCAAATGATTTGATGCTTCTTTGGATTGGCAAGTCATTAGTCAAACACACATAGTAAACTCATGGAAATGCACAATAGGAGGACATACAGAGTGCACTAGGTTAAAATTCCATATCTTATAAGGGACTTGGTCCATGGTTGGTTTGTATCATGCCTCGGTTAAGGTTTGAATTAGGATCAAATGGAAAATTTCTAGATCCCTAATATCAACCTGGTGGTCAAATATAGCATTATTTTCTTCCTGAGTAGACTTTGGAGCAACCTCAAAGGTAGGTTGGGCCATTTTAGTGATGAAATTTCTCTAGTTCGGGTACATTCAAGGTTCTAAAAATGTTTAGGGTAAATTTTTTTTAACATATTTATGGTAAAATCGAATCAAGATGGGTTTCAATAGTATTATCTGGTGAATTGACGTGGATGATGACTTGTGCTTGGGTAGGTGAGCTAGTCATTAAATGGACGTACTAGTTTCTTAAGGGTTTCGGTTCACGAATACTTGGTGGGTGCACGAAACAATGACCTATGCAATTGGACACAAATTACCTTTAATGGACCTCAGGCTTGGGATGGACACTTGGCATAATATCATTGCAAAAGAGAAATAATGATGTGACCTCTAGCGATGGGCCCAGTGTACTAACTAAACATGACATGATGACTATGACGATGATGGGATACTTTTATCATATGCAGAAGCCATCCTAATTCCCTAGGGCGGTAACGCATACTCGCCTGGGAAATTTTTACAAGACATTCAAGCATGTGCAATCAATACCCTACTTACAAGTAATAAAGGGAATTTTTGCTTCTACTCATGGTCTAGTCCCGGTGAAGTACATGCATATTTTGGATGCACGATGAACCACAATCATCCAATCTCATATTCATTTCTTAAAATTGATCGATTCCCTTTTACTCTTAAATCCTATCACATCAACCCATGCAGGCATCTTATCAATCATTGATCATATTGATCTACCAACGGATATGTTCAGTCCTTGCTCATATTTACTTTCCACCTAGTTAATCGAGCACTATTCACGTTGGCTATTAAATCTATTCATGATCAACAACTATCCGCTCGTTCAATAGTTAGCACCCGATCCTCGGCTTCTGGTTGTTAAATTTTCATATGCTTAGCTAAGACATCAGTATTTCATTTCATATTCATAACAAAAGCATATAAACAGGATCACTGAAAGATAGACAAGCACAACCATACAAAAGGAACACAAGGATTTATCCTGGGAAAACCCTAAAGGGAAAAACCCAACAAAAGCTTCCTCGATATAGATTCCCCAAAAAGATAAAAGATAAAAGATAAAACCAACAAGGAGATCAAAGCCTGATCCTCCTCCTTCTCCAGCTACTTCTCTTCTCCACTAATGCGCTACATAAGTGAGAGTGTGTGTGTCTCAAATGAGGAGCACCACACCTCTATTTATATTCATCCATTCACTTGAATTAACTCATCTGACATGTAGGCTCGAGTTAATCATGTAGGCTCGAGTTACACATGTAGGCTCAAGTAACCACACTGGGGTGCTAATGACCCACCTTTACAAATAGAGGGGACAACCTCATGACTCTTATTATTTCTTCCAATTAGAAGCATCGGGGTACAAAATAATACAAGTGGTTCTCCCGGTAGGACCATCGGGGACCACAAAAGATACATATAGAATATTCTTCGAAGTTACAATATTTCAACACTGGTTACTTGTTAGACTTATTGAACCTTTAAATTTCTAACCTTAGCACCCTAAAACTGCCTATGGTCCTGGATTTATTGATTTTCAAGCATGGTGAGCGCCCTTGAAAATATTAGCAATAACAATGTCATCACCGCAAAAGGGAAAAAAGTTAGACATATTACCATGCATTTACCCTAAAATTTCATTGTTATGATTACGCTTATCCTAAAGCATAATAAATCTAAGGCTAATCTAGTGATAGAGTATGCATAAAATAATTTACTAACAAAAAATTTCCATATCAAAAAAATGAAAGAATGAGTAAATTGTCACGAAATGGTGATCCTTCATACTATTATTGTTTCCATGGATAACAAACAAGGGAAGAGGAGGGTCTACATGGGTATTGGGATGAGGAGGACGAAACCTTTTTCCACCTCCTACAAAGTCCACCAATGGAAGAAAAAAAAATACCATCATATACCATTAAGTGGTATCTTTATCCATTTGCAACGTTAAAATTTAGTAAATTGTAACACTGTGGATGGATTTAGAGGTCCTATGGAGGTCTATGAATCTATCAATGACTAGAATGTATATGAATACCTTGAGAGTATATTCATAGTCAATGTTATTCTTTCACCTTTCTAATTAGAGGAAATTTCAACTCAAAATGGGCCTCCAAAGGAAAGTAATAAAATAGTAGTTAAAATAAAATAAAAAAATATTTATTAATTTTGGAGGAAGAAAAGAAAAAAAAACTAGTTTTTGTTCGTATTTTTTACATATCCCCGTTTGTTTTTACTCAAATTTTGATTAGGAGAGCTCGTTGCATTTGGAATTAAATTCTACATCCAACTAGTACCCACTCAGCATACTTTTGATGGACCCCTCTACCCCAAAAACAAGAAATACCTGAAAAAACGTGATGATGATGCTTGATGATGACATCATCATCACGTTTGTTTAGGTATTTATTGTTTTGGGGGTAGCAGGGTCTGTCAAAAGTATGCCGAGTTGGTACTCGTTGGATGTGGAATTTAATTCCACATCCAACGAGCTTTCCCAATCAAAATTTGAGTAAAAACACAGAGAGATATGTCAAAAATACGAAAAAAAAAGTAGTTTTTTTTATGATACCTATCCCCAAATTTATATCAAAAAAAATTTTAAGACCTACACAGTAATTCAAATTTAAATCAATTTCATTGGCTAACACATGTGACATGGAATTTGAATTAGGGTTGAAAGGCCCATTTTGAGTTGAAATTTCCTCTAATGTGCCTGGAAAATAAGAAAAATGGCATAGATAAGATAAGAATGAACTATCATGAGCTCCAATATATTAAAATATGGCATTGGATAGTTCCTAAAATATTGTGGCATGAAAGGATTTGCTAAACTTACTAATTCATATTCATGTAGTTGTTTGCTAGTCATATTCGTATTCCTGGACTAAATTAGTTTTTATGTTACTCATTTTTAATTGTGTCACTTATTATCTAGTTGTGTTTTTTTATCCCTACACTAAATTAGTCATTTTTAGATGGGACACTTAAAATTGGTCAAATTTAGTAGCATTCCATTTGAAAACTGTGGTGACTAACTTTTTTATCCATGTAGTCAACAATCTCTCATTTTAAACTAGTGTATTATTGTCAAATTTCACCAAATTTCACTTTGCTGAAATGAATGCATGCCTAGAAATTCTGGCTCTAGATGATGAGGTTTACTTGAAATTTAATAGCATACTATGTTGATGGATTATATGAGAAAATATAGTATCTTATTGATGTATCGAATGTACCTACCAAAAATATGGAAATCTAAGTTCTTATAGAATTATGATAAATGATAATTAAACTTAATGATCAAGGTACCACATGCAACTCATAGTATATCATTTTAAGATGACATTTTATAGGTCACTCAGTCCATAGTAATAAAATCAATGTGCTAGATGGAAATTTGGATTATATATCTTACATTAGATATGATATCTAATGAATCATTGCTTATTTGTTCACATGCTTATAAGTTTGATTTTGTTGATGAATCATGATAAGAAGGGTCATAATATTTAATTGTTCTACATAATTATGTGTTGATATTATTATCATATTCATGATGTCATGTTATTTTGGATCACTTATGGTGTTGAACATGTATTTATGGCATTCCATGATGGCATTGGTGTATCTTTGATGAAGATATGATGAGGTGATTTTATTTATGATGATATTTTATAATATGATGGCATGGTGTAATTACATAGATGATTTGTGTGGATATGTGTGGGTATGTGTGGTATGAGTGAGAATGTGATGCATTATTATTCATGATGTTATGATGACAAAGATGTTGTGTTTTCATGGTCATATGCGAGAATTACCATTTATATTATTTTCTATTAGATGAGGGTGTTACAATTATATATAATGCATTGGTTTTATGTTGTGAGGTGGTGAGGTGACTATCGATAGGAAACCCACAAGTAGAATGAGAGGTTTAGTTCCTTCAATGATCTCATGGGATCCAATACCTATGAAGGAGAATATATATAACTAACAACTTATGGAATGAGGACAAACTAAATCAATAAACCTTTGCCACTATTTCATATTCCTTGAATAATTCTCAATGGTACATGTGACCATCTTATGAAGGATAGAGTACCTAACTTATTAGATTTGTCATGCCAAATCCTAGAGAAGGGATAGTGTTGTACTCACTAGTGGGGTTGCATAGTTAAAATTCAATTAGGGTTGAGTGTTGATGTAATTGTAATTTCAGAATGTATTCACTTGTATTTCTTATGTGTTGTAACCCGATGTTTATTCTAGGATGTATTTGTAATGTACTTGAGTCATGTCATGCCTTGATGTTCCTATTGGGAAGTTCTATAATGTAAACAAGTCATGTCAAGTCATTATGGGTAACCCTCCTATTGGTTAAGGGTTAAAGTCCCCGCAGTTTCTGGGCACTAGGGTTATTAGACTCTCCTAGAGAGGTCGGCCCTAGTAGGGTTTAGTCAAGTCAGGAATTAGTATAAATAGAGAGTTGGCCTCTCTATTTATCACACATCTCATACACACTCAAGTGTAGCGCATAGTTGAGGAAGGAGAAGACATTGGGGCTAGACAGAAAGAGGTTACTGCTGTCGGGAGATCACCTTACTGTTTTGGAGTTTTACTTTTGGTGTTGATTCTATCTCTGAGGAAGTTGCGGGGTTTTCACCATTTATGGTTTCCCCGAGAATAAACATTGTGTTCATTGTCTCTTGTGTTTGATTGTTGTGCTTGTTATTCTCTCAGTTAAAGATCCTAATCTAATGCTAGCTTAATGATAAAAATCTAACATGGTATCAGAGCTAACCTGAGAAGAAGACACTGTGCAGCTGTGGGAACTAGGGCTTCCTACTTTGTGGATCTCTCTCCATATATTTTCAAAAAAAGAAGGTTGGAATAACTCTCCTCCTTAGGGCTCATCTTTCTGTCGAAGCAAAATCCAATTCTGAGGTTTTTCAGTTTTGGACCCGACACTACTGCCAAAAATTAGGGATTTTTATAGAAGTGGAATTTTTTAGTGAGCCCAGGCCTGGATTGATCTCCTCTCCAAAATCGAAGTTAGGGGTCAAAATCAAAGCATTTGGTTGGACAGAACTCTGAAAAAGAAAAACCCTAATCTTCTCATGAACCAGCACTACAGAATTTCAGCTCCAAATCCAAATCCGACATCTTGACCTGGTAAGATTTAAATCTTTTGTAGTTCCATTTGAGGTTCTCATTTAAGATGTCTCATCATACCAAGCTTGATGAAAAGCTTGAGGGAGATGATAACTTCCGAGCCTGGAAGTATAGGATCTCCTTGGTCCTGGAAGAAAATGAGTTGGACTCCTATATCAATGAGAAGGTTCTAGTTCCAGAGGGAGTTGAGGCTAAGGCCTTACATAAGAAGAAGATGGTTATGGAAAAGAGAATTATTGCTGATTCAATCAAGGATCACCTCATACCACAGGTGTCCTCCCTCAAGACACCTAAAGCTATGTTTGATGCCCTAACCAAATTGTTTGAAGGGAAGAACATAAACCGAAAGATGACTCTGAGAAACCAACTGAAGAATGTAAAGATCTAGAATGCAGAGACCATCCAGTCTTACTTTACAAGGGTCTCTCAGATCAAGGAATAGCTAGAAGCAGTAGATGAAGAAGTAGAAAATGTAGAGATTGTAATGACCACCAGGGATAATTTTAGGGGCGAAATTTAGCCCATGGGCTATTTTTAGGGGTTTTTCTCTAAAAAAAGATTATTCATTTTGCATTTTTTGAAGCCCTGTTTTGGCCAATTTTGATGGGGCAAAAATGTTTTACCCTAAAAATCGCCAAATTATTATATAAACAATATAAAATCCTTGGAAATTAAAATACTTTTTGAAAAATATCGCCAAACATTCTATAGTTGGTGTTTTAAGAATTGGTAAGATTCGCCAACATTTATACACTTTTAAATAAGTATGGTTCCTTAAAATCATCCCTGATGACCACCTGGTCTCCCTAGATCATGGGACTCCTTCATTCAAGGGATCTAAGCCAGAAAGAAGTTAGTCAAGTTCAGCAGACTATGGGAAGAATGCTCTCAAGAAGAAGCTTAGATAGCAACTCGAGAAGAAAAGATGGGAAGTGAAGATCAAGCTCTCAAAACCCACACCAAGAAAATCAAAAGGAACCATCATCACTCCAAAGGTAAGATCTCACACTCTAGAAGAGATCTGTCTACTATTAGATGTTACACATGTGATGAGAAAGGTCACATATCCAAATTCTACCCTAATAAAGGAAACTTTAAGAAAAAAAGGAAAATAAGAGAAGACAGCATGCTCATGCTGCAAAGGATGATGAACCTTCCACAAAGAGAATCAGACAAGAAAGTGATTCTTCAAGTGATGAAGAATATGTGCTGATCTCCGCTCTCATGGGAACTGTTTCACATGGAAGCAATGATTGGCTCATAGACAATGGTGCTTCCAAGCACATGACGGGATTCAAAGAATCATTTGTGAAACTATCTGAACATGAATCACCTCACAAGGTGAAACTTGGGGATGACTACTAGTATCCAATAAAAGGTAGTGGTGAATCCTCCTATAAACTAGACTCTGGAAAGTCTATGAAGATGAAGAATGTATTATTTGTTCCAGGACTAAAGAAGAACCTCCTCTCCATATCTGCATTGGATGCAAAAGGAATGAGGGTTGCTTTTGTAGATGGCCAAGTTCTTATGTGGCCAAAGGGAAAGACTTTTGATGATGCAATAGTGATTGGGGAACAAGAAGGAGGTCTATACAAGTTAAAGGGACAACCAGAACAAGCTTTGGTTCATGACTTAGTAGAACCAAATGAACTTTGGCATAGAAGGCTTGCACATGTGCATTAAAAGGCACTACCACTTGCAAGCAAAGCTTTTGAAGGTCTTCCAGAAATTGAAGCAAAACATGATGGGGTCTGCAAAGGATGTGCGAAAGGAAAAAACACAAAGAAGACATTTCCAAGTAGCGAGAGCAAAGCAAAAGGAATCTTGAAAATCATCCACTTCGATGTATGTGGACCAATGTCATCAAGTTCTCTAAGCGGGTATGTATACTATGTTTCTTTTATTGATGAATTTTCCAAGAAGACATGGATTTACTTCATGAAGAACAAAGATGAAGTATTCAGCAAGTTCAAGGAATTCAAAGCCTTGATCGAGAACCACACTAAAAAGAATATCAAGACTTTTCGATCAGATAATGACAGAGAATTCACATCAAATGAATTCAAAGAGTTATGCAAAGACTCAGGGATTAAGAGGGAGTTTTCCACTCCATATAATCCACAACAGAATGGGATTGCAGAAAGGAAGAATAGAACTATCATGGAAGCTGCAAGAGCTATGCTTCATGATCAAGATCTTCCTATGCATCTTTGGGAAGAAGCACCAGAATAGCGGTGTATGTACAGAACCGTACTCCACACAGAGTACTTGAGAACAAGACTCCCGAAGAAGTCTTCTCCAGCAAGAAACCAGAAGTCAGCCATCTTAGAATATTTGGTTGTCCTATGTACATACACATTCCAAAAGAGAAGAGGACAAAATTAGATCGTTCAGGAAAGAAGGGTATATTTGTGGGATACTCTGAAGGCTCGAAGGCTTACAAAATATACTTCCCAGGGTTCAAGAAGATTGACATTAGCAGAGATGTAACATTCGATGAAGATTCAGCCTACATCAAATCCAAAAAGAGACCTGTTGAAGAACCGGAAGAAGTAGAAGCACCCAGAATTCATGATACAACCATGAACGAAGCAACTCACGAAAAAGATCAAGAATTTGAAGAACCACAAAGACCTGTAGATCCACCCCAGGAGAAGAATCCTCACAAGAGGAAACCTGCTTGGGTACGAGAAATTATCCAAGGTGCGGAAAGATATGGGGTTCCAGAAGAAAATCATAGAGAAAGAAAGAGTACCAGATCCTGCTCAGGGTATGTAGCATTACTATGTGATTTCATCAATAAAGAACCTTCCAATTATGAAGAAGCGGTAGAACGGAAAGAATGGAAGGATGCTATGATCGAAGAGTATCAATCGATCATGAAGAATGATGTTTGGGATGTCGTCCCAAGACCAGAAGGGAAGTCAGTTGTAACTTCCAAATGGATCTACAAGATTAAGTATGCTGTAGATGGTAGCATAGAGAAATATAAAGCAAGATTTGTTGCTCATGGTTTCTCCCAGAAATAAGGAATAGAATATGAAGAAACCTTTGCACCTGTAGCCAGATACACTTCCATCAGATCGGTACTTGCTCTGGCTGGAGTGATGAAATGGAAGATACACGAAATGGATGTCAAGACTGCCTTCTTGAATGGTGTAGTGGAAGAGGAAGTATATGTGGAGCAACAACTCAGTTTTGAGACACATGATAGAGAGTCTCATGTGTGTAGATTGAAGAAATCCTTGTACGGCTTGAAACAGGCACCCAAGACATGGTACGGCAGAATTGATAGCTTTCTATCCAGTTTGGGATTTACCAAGAGTAAAGCAAATTCCAACCTTTACTACAAGGTTGAAGATGGCAACCCAGTGATGCTCCTACTATCTGTAGATGATCTGTTTGTAATAGGTATGGATGGGTTGATTGTGGATACAAAGAGGAATCTTGCTACCGAGTTCGAAATGAAGGACTTGGGTATGATGCATTATTTTCTAGGTATGGAGGTGTGGCAAAATACGGATGGAATCTTCCTTGGACAAGGGAAGTATGTAGTATAGATCCTGAAGAAATTTGGGATGATGGACTGCAAGGCATTAACCACACCTATGGCATCGAACCTGAAGCTATTGAGTGATGCTTCATCAGATTCAGTTGATTCCACGATGTATCGTCATATGATTGGGTCCTTGATGTACCTGACGAACAGGTGACCAGATATTTGCTTTGCTATGAACACCTTGAGCCAATTCTTGATAGATCTGAGACATGTTCACTTGATTGCTGCAAAGCACATTCTAAGGTACCTGAAGGGTACGGTTGATTATGGGCTCAAGTATAAGACTGATCAGAAGATTAACCTAGAGGGTTATGTTGATTCAGATTGGGCAGGCAGTGCCATCAATAGGAAGAGCACTTCAAGGTGCTGCTTTAGTATGGGATTAGGTGTGATCTCTTGGTTTAGCAAGAAGCAATTCTGTGTGGTGCTGAGTACGACTGAAGTAGAATATGTCGCAGCTTGTTCAGCTAGTTGTGAGGCAGTATGGCTAAGGAAGCTACTGTCTAATTTATTTGATCTCCAGTTGGATGCTACTTGTATATATTGCGACAACCAGAGTTGTGCGAAGTTGTCGGATAACCCAATGTTCCATGACAAGTCGAAGCATATCGATATCAAGTATCACTATATCAGGGATATGGTGCAGAGAGGAGCAGTGAAGCTCCAGTATGTTGTGACAGACAAACAGATAGCTGATGTGTTGACTAAGCCATTGGCTAGGGTGAAGTTTGAGTACTTCAGGGAGAAGCTTGGTGTTCTCCAGATTGAGATTCCTCCCAAGAGGAAGTGATGAGTTCGTGATGAGCCCTTCTGAAATGGTGAGAGGATTGGTTCCTTCCATGGTCAGATGTAAGTGTCGTGCCCTTCTGACATGGTGAGAGGATTGGTTCCTTCCATGGTCAGATGTAAGAGCTGTGACATGGTGAGAGGATTAGTTCCTTCCATTGTCAGATGTTTGTGTAGATCCCACATCCAGCATGAAAAAGGGTTGGCTCTGTGAAGACACATCTAGTATGAAAAAGGACTAGCTCTATGTAGAGCCCACATCCAACATGAAAAAGGGCTGGCTCTGTGAAGACTCATCTAGTATGAAAAAGGACTAGCTCTGGGTAGATCCCACATCTAGTATGAAAAAGGACTAGCTCTATGAGTGACTCATCTAGTATGAAAAAGGACTAGCTCTGGGTAGATCCCACATCTAGTATGAAAAAGGACTAGCTCTGTGAAGACTCATCTAGTATGAAAAAGGACTAGCTCTACGTAGATCCCACATCTAGTATGAAAAAGGACTAGCTCTATGAAGACTCATCTAGTATGAAAAAGGACTAGCTCTGGGTAGATCCCACATCTAGTATGAAAAAGGACTAGCTCTGGGTAGATCCCACATCTAGTATGAAAAAGGACTAGCTCTATGAAGACTCATCTAGTATGAAAAAGGACTAGCTCTGGGTATATCCCACATCAAGTATGAAAAAGGACTAGCTCTGTGAAGACTCATCTAGTATGAAAAAGGACTAGCTCTGTGTGATTATACATCCAGTATGAAAAAGGACTGGCTCTGTAGATGTACATTCAGCATGAAAAAGGGCTGGCTTTGTAGAACTTCCTATGAAGAGAAGAATCAAGAGATAGCACCCATGATGATTCAGTGATGATGATCTAGCAGTGATGATCCAGATCCAGTGATGATCCAGATCCAGTGATGATTTCCAGTGATGATCCAGATCCAATGATGATCCAGATCCAGTGATGATGTCCAGTGATGATCCAGATCCAGTGATGATCTAGATCCGAAGATGAAGATGACTTGAAGAAGAAGATAACCTGAAGATGAAGATGACTTGAAGATGAATATGACTTGAAGATGACGAGGACTTGATGATGATCCAGATGATACAGAGAAGAAGACTTGTGCTGAAAATTGTGTCAAAAGAATACCTTCCTAGTTAAGAGGGAGTGTTGATGTAATTGTTACTTCGGAATGTATTCACTTGTATTTCTTATGTATTGTAACCTGATGTTTATTTTGGGATGTATTTGTAATTTACTTGAGTCATGTCATGCCCCGATGTTCTTATCAGGAACTTCTATAATGTAAAAAATTCATGTCAAGTCATTATGGGTAACCCTCCTATTGGTTAAGGGTTAAAGTCCCCGTAGTTTTGGGGCACTAAGGTTATTAGACTCTCCTATAGAGGTCGGCCCTAGTAGGGTTTAGTCAAGTCAGGAATTAGTATAAATAGAGAGTTGGCCTCTCTATTTATCACACATCTCATACACACTCAAGTGTATCGCATAGTTGAGGAAGGAGAAGACACTGGGGCTAGACAGCAAGAGGTTACTGCTGTCGGGAGATCACCTTACTATTTTGGAGTTTTAATTTTGGTGTTGATTCTATCTCTAANAGGATAAACATTGTGTTCATTGTCTCTTGTGTTTGATTGTTGTGCTTGTTATTCTCTCAGTTAAAGATCCTAATATAATGCTAGCTTAATGATAAAAATCTAACATTGAGTACTTGGTAGGTGTTGGGAACTTAAGGATTCATTGGGTTAGACTTTAGAAATTTTTTGGGCATACCAATTAATTTATGGAACTAGATTCATGATTGGGAAATTTATGCCTCAATCCTTGCTTCCTCAATTAGGTTTATAGGTTTTAATCATGAAGCCAGAACTTGAGAAGATGATTAAAGTTGTGCTTTCATTTCCTTCAAGTTGTGATGTGGAGTTTTAATGTGTATTGTGGCCACTTGGGTGGATATTATTCTAGTTTTAATAGAGGGTGAGTGATATGAATAGTAGATATGTATAAATATATAAGAAAATAATTAAAATAACTTTGGAATGTGAGAGTATGTGATTCTGTGTATTTTGAATTATTCATATCATTTGGCAATGAAAATAAAAGAGTGGTTTGAAAATAAATAGTAAAATATAATGATGATAAAGGTAATAAATAATATTTATGATAATGAAATAATCTGTTAACAGAGAAAATTAAAATGGAAATAAATTACATAATGGAATAAAGGGAAAAATTGAATAAAGAAAAGGATAACTAAAAGTAGCAGCATTAAAGATAAGAGTAATTAATTGATGAAATGTAAATTATATGCCTGGGATTTTTGCATATATGGATATCAAGATTAACTATTTAAGTGAAGTTGAAGAGATGGAAATGACATCTTTGACATGGAGCATTGGACCCTTAGTGGTTTTCCTTTCAATCTTGGGATCCTAAAGGAAGAGGGATAATATATGTATCTGGTTTATTTATTGAGATATTAGTAACACTTAGTTGGACCAACCATGGGAATTGGTTGGGAAGGGAATCATCCCCACAAGTTGTTTCCCACGTAGTTTCAGATAGTGTAAAAAAGAGGCTAGAGCATCACTAATCCATGCTCAACAAGATGTAAGTGGTTTACTATAAATATTAAAGTATGAACCTCAAACCTCACTGCACTTATTGAAATTTATAAAAACATGAAATGAATGTTATTAAGCTCTATGTGTTCCTTTTAATGAAAATTTGATGATTTGTTTAAAATAGTTTATGAATTTGAGGGTTTATAATTATCATACATGCATTGAATTTTTGAGTTTTCCTTTGCAAATTGTGTAAATTTGGTGTACAACAACATTAATCTTCATTGTTGGATCCTTTGTTTCTGAAGAAGGCCACAAAAGATGGAAGATTAAAGGAGCATAGAAGAAAGTGTAAGCTAGATTTGCAGAATAATGCTCACAACTGCAACCATTTTGGACCCACCCAACAAGTATTAAAGAAAGTAGAAGATAAGTGTATGAGAGCAATAGAGGTGAGAGATCTGAAGAAGATTAGATGTAGAGAAACCAAATACAGAGATAGACAGATCCACTGTAGAGGTTTATGTATCTATATTTTGGGTGGTTGGGTTTTGCTTCCATGCTTTGCTAAAGCCACGATGAATAATTTTGTAGTTATTGTAAGGTCATAGAATCATGATGTAATGAAGTCTGTATGCTATAATAAAGAAGTATTTTTGTCCCTTAAATGTTATGTGCCATGTTTGTCTACTCAATGTCAATCTACTATATTATTTGATTGTTTAGTATGAGTAACGTTAATGTTGTGATATTTTGTAACGAGTAGTGTTGTTGTATTTTAAGTTGAATTATGTTGTGATCTAAATGTTAATAAAAGTTCACAATTGTACCCTTACAATTAACCACTCCCTATTGCAAAAGGGTATAGGTTGTTCTTCAAGTGAGACCTTACCCTTTGGGGGATTGAAAATGCTATAACAGTAGACTAAAATGGAACCTTTGTTGACCCATGCAAAAGAACATTGCCTCAATTTTGTGCCAACGAATGGTTCCATTGCTAGGACCTGGTTTTTAATCGGATGTCAATAGATGCATAAATACTTATGTGATTACGAGTTAGATACAACTATGGTGGGATAAGAATATTGACAAATTTGCATCATAGGAATCATATTTAAGAGGGTGGGAAGTATCCAAGTTTAGACAATATCTTTTCTACAAAGGACCTCCACTAGATTGTATAGATTTTAGTGGGTCGCACATCCAATAGAACTAGCATAATGGTTACACAGACTTGTAGAAGTTCCTAAATATTGCAACTGATAAAGGACTATCCAGTGGGATTGAAAATACTTGATTAGATTGAATGACTTAGATTCGTCGTTGATAATAGCTATTATTTTCTAGGTAGAAAGTACTCTCACTAGTTATATTTTGGAATTTGCAACAAAAAACAATCAATTAGCATCCAAAGCTAAAGATGGACTTAAAAGAGGAGATAGCATTGATTATTAAGGTCATGTTGGAAAAATCTTGTAATTTTAAATCCAAAGAAAAAATTCATTCTTAAAGCAGTGCTTTCTTGAATGCGAGTTAAAACAACCACTAAATGTGATCTATAAAAAACAAGAACTTTGAAGGGTTCTCATCACATTGGTCATTGTATTTATATTTAACTATGGTAGAATATGTTTGCATTAGAGAAAATTTTGTGTCTACAATGGGCCTCATAAGAAGACAAGCCACCTCATAAAAAAGAGCCATTGAATTTAATAACCAACAGAATTTCAAGAAAAAGTTAACCATTATGGTTGATTTTGCATATTTGACTTTAAAAAGTTTTTTTTTTAATTTGTATTTTCAACATATCTACCTGTTGTTTTACTCAAATTTCGAGTGAGGTCATTCATTGGATGTAGAATTTAACTATGTACCCAATGTGTGCTCATGCACGAAATTTGAGTAAAATGACAAGGATATATGTTGAAATACGAAGAAAAAATGTAGTTTTTTCTCTTTTCCTCCAAAATTCATAAATATTATTTTGTTATTTTAACTATTATTTTACTATTTTCATTAGGAGGCCCATTTTAGACCTCAAATTTTCTCTAATGGCTTTAGTTTACAATAGGCGACCATAGTTTATTATGCTTGATTATAATTTTCTATGATTATCATTTGATGGCTATGCTCTATCATGGATGACTATGGTTAACCATAATTTATATATGTTAATGTTTCATTGTAATTAACTATGGTTATAGTAAACCTTATTCATTATTGATAATGATTTACTACAGTTGAAAATAGTTGACCATGTGGATTGTGGTAAACTTGGCTTACGATGCTTAACAATTCCGCTAACTATAGTTGATGATGCTGGATTGGTTAATTATGGTTAATGACGACTAAATCAATTAACGACAGGTGACCATAGTTTACTATGGATAACAATGTTAGTCATGGTTGACCACGCCTTTTTTCACCATAGTTGATTGTTTGATGATGACGGGTAGACCATGGTTAATTATGGTTTACCATATTGGCAATGATTGTCTATTGTTATCCATGGTTTACCATATTTAGAATATGTTTGCATATGGTTTACCATGGTTGATTATGGTTGATAATGATTGACCATCATTGATTTTGATTAAGTATGGATTTTTATAATTGACCTTGTTCACCATAATTAACCATGGTTTTCTATGGTTGAACTTGTTGACCCATTTGACTATCAAAGACATGATCAACCATGCTTAATTATTGTTTCCCATGTTTATCATGGTTTACTGCGATTGACCAAGTTGAATATCGTTGACCATTTTGATTTTGTTAATATTAACTATAATACACTATGTTGATGTGGTTGACAATTATTGGTTGTGGTTGGCCTTGTTTGAATATGATTAACTATAGTTGACTATAGTCGATTATAATTTGTAATGGTTAAGTATGGTTGATTATATGTTAACTATAGTTATCTTTGGTTTATCATGGTACTCTGGGATTAACTGTGATTCACTATTTTTTATTATAGTTCAATGTGTTTTAGTGTAGTTGAGTATTCATAAATATTGGTCACTATGGTTGATTACGATCTACTACATTTTATTATAGTTTGCTATGGTTGATTGTTGTTGAATCTAATTGACATAACATGACTTTAGTTGACTTTGGTAGAAATTTTTTTTATGGCTAACCAGTGTTGTCCATTTTGCACCATGGTTGATCACATTTACTGTAAATTTTCAAATGGTCAACTATGTGTAACTATGTTTGACCATGTTGATTATTGTTAACTATAGTAGGCAATGTTGACATGGTCAAACATTATTGACTATGGTTCATTATGGTTAAATATCATTAACTATAATTGGTTATGTTTCTTAATTGTTAACTAAGGTTTACTATAACTTGATTATTGTTGTTATTATTTGATTTTGGTCCACTATGATCCACAACCATTTGAATCTAGCAGATATAGTTGGACTTTGATTGACTTTGGTAGACTATTGTTAATTTTGGTTAACTATGGTTGACTACAATTATTATTATTAGCAATCTCAGCTATGATTAATCATGTCAACTATTCCTTATTATGTGGTTAATTATGGCTAGTCGATTATCCACAATTAACCATAATTAATCGCATTTATAGTATGTTTGCATATGGATAAACTTGGTTGACTTCGGTTAGTATGGTTTATTACAATTAACCTTGTTTATCATCGTTTTTTACCTTATCAACTAAGATTGACCGTACTCATTATTATTAAATATAGTAGACCACGTTTTACATGGTTTCCTTTTATTAATTATTATTGAGTATGATTAACCTTAAGTGAATATGTTTGATTATTAACTATGGTGAAGTGATTAGGTTGATTATTCTTTCATTGAATGTAGAACTCTCCTAGACTCTAAAACAACTAAGCAAAATTATTCTACAATTATTATATCTTTTAACTTTGTAAATGATAAAGTTTGTTTATGTAATCACATTATGTCAATTATTACAACAACGTGATATAAAATATGACTTCATCCTTGTTTTCAAAATATTCTAACATATTCAGATAATCATTCCCGGAATTAAATCTAAGATTATATAATGATAACACATATCTCCTTATATCAAAGGATGTTTGACTTAAATAAATAATGTTGCACTTTAGCAGCAATATACAATTTATTTTTACTTCTTTATAGATTCAATCACAATGTTAAAAGTATATAATCAATCATCAACGTCTAAATTAGTTTTTCTGGTGAAATTCTAAAAGCAAATCATATAGGCACTCATTTTATCTTTATACTTCAATTTTATTGCTTCCTCTTTTAAAGGTATGGATCACATCAGCTAGTTATTAATTAGATTTATATCGGCTTAAAATATAACAATGTAATTGAACTTTTATGTAATCATAAGAGACAATCTTTATCTGGAAATTATTTCTTTGAATTTTCGAAACGATTTTTTGATCTACACAAATGATTTCATTTTCATATTATATCTAGTAAATGATAAAATACAATCATTTATTAGATTTTCACCTTTATGAATGACCATGTTCCTGTAAATGCATTGACATGGAAACTTGCTAACCCAATAGTAATCAAAGTTCTTTCAGCTAAATGAAGACAATTACTTCAGATTGAAATGCTTCCCCCTGATTGGAAATCAATGCAGATATTTCAAATTATACAATGATGATAAACCAAATAAAGAAAGATCATAAAAGCACAATTCATAAGAACATTTTTCCTAAAGGTTCATTATTAAAGACCTTCTACTTTCACTAGGATTTTAACCAAATCATATCCTTCTCGATAAAGAGATGTTATTTCACCATCAAATATAATTAGAGGTTTTTCTTAATGTTTCCATTATGATTAAGTGTCTCTTTAATACAATAATACTCATCTTTGGATTGAAGTATATTACAGCTACAAAAAAATGGTACCTAAAAACATATTTGATTTTTAAATGATGAACATGGCTATAACTAGGTCATTACAATAGTAGGGGTTTTATTCAAATTAAAAGAGGACCACTAAATGATATTTGTAAGGTTCAAACCTATACACCAATAACTTGTATCATTGATATGAGTTCTAGGAAAAAAATCTAGAAACCAAACCTTTTAATTTCCTTTAAAACCCCAAATTTTACACACAAATATAGAACAAACCACTAAATATGTGCATTGTAAAAACTTGGGTTTGACCCTTTGGAAAGTTTGAACTTGATTATGTATATAATGTAAATATGTTTGTCATTATTATGTTTTTTTATGTAATGTTAACCGAAGGGGAATGGTAAGGGAGCCACAGGGGAGGTGGGGGGATACCTCGACTTTATGATGTTTACATACCCTATCCATAAATATTCCCCATGCCATTGTCCAACTTAACATTTAATCCTAATGTAAAATTCTAATTACTTTATGTAGTTATCTCCTTTACTCAAGCTTTTACCTCCTTGTTAGATATAAATTTATCCTACCATCAAGGATCCAAGAAGGGGATGGAGGAAATACTCTCCATTCTCATTCATTCTTGGAAGGAGAGTTTGAACTAGGAGAGAACAACTTGAAGAAAATAGGGTGCTTGAAGGAAAAAGAGAAGTTTTCGTGAAAAAAATGCATCTTGGCTCTTGTATGAGTAATGGGAGGTTGAAAGAAACAACTTGAAGAAAATAGGACTCTTGAAAGAAAAAAAGAGGTTTTCATGAAAGAAATGCATCTCTCTATTCTCATTCATTCATGGAAGGAGAGTTTGAACTAGGGAAGAACAACTTGAAGAAAATTGAGTTCTTAAAAGAAAAAAAGAAATTTTCATGAACGAAATGCATCTTGGGTCTTGTATGAGCTATGGTGGTGGTGAAAAAAATAACTTGAAGAAAATAGGATTCTTGAGAAAAAAAGAGGTTTTCATGAAAGAAATGCATATCGACTCTTGTATGATCTAAGGAGAAGGGGGGGGGTGAAATAAGGTCTAATGAGTGCTATCGAGAACCATTATTGGGTTGAGTAAGGGATTAGTCATCCCACTTATTGAATACAATTGAACCCAGTAGTTAGTTAACTAAGTTAGTTAGAGTTAGCTAAATCTATTATTAAATAATGGAGTCTCATTAGTGGGCACTCCTTGATGTAATGTTATATAAAGGCCTAGAAAGACTCTTTCTAATGACAACTTAATAGTCAGCTTAGTTTTTTGTTTTAAGAAGTAATGCTCAACCATCCCTCATTAAAGCTCACCCCTCATTATTGCATATCAATTGGTATCAAAGCCTAAAGATCTTCAACCTATACTCCCCTCAATTTTATTTATATTTTATTTCCTTAATCATCCTCTTCCATTCCTGGTGATCCAGTTCTCTTGTCCATATTTATGGGAAAACAGTAGCTGCAGAAATTAACTTGAGTTACTGCGTAGCACAACCTTTTTCTTTTCCCTTTTAACTTTTGCGAAAATTCTTGCCACTAATAATACTTGCGACGGAATTACTGCGACATAGTTACTGCGACTAACTTTTTACCCAAAGCACTTTTACCTCAACAGACTCACTTTACTTAAATTGATTTTATTGGGATAGGATTTAGGTTTGGACCAACTTTCACTTCGACAGAACAACTTTATATTTCCTATTCTAAAGNAAAACACTTTTCACCGGCGGTTACTTGGGATAAACTATGACACAACTATATTACAACTCACTCACAATATCATATAACCAAATATTAAATAAGACTTGTGTCGAACCCTTTTGCGGATAAAACTAGAACTTTTATGCGGTGAAGTAAATATGGATTCTTTGTGTCTTTCACTTCAAGTAAATGTCGAGAAGATGTGCGGCTAAATAAAACTTTCATTAAACCATAAACTATGGATTTATATTTCTTGTGACAGCATAACAAATAACTTATAGCCGTAAATACAGACTTGGAAATTTACCAAGATGTTTCACATTTTACAGAGCTTCGGCTCTCAATACTTTTACAAAACACAAAAGCTTGAGCTTCAAAATATTCACAAAGTTTTTCTTCTTCTTCTCCGCACTTCTCTTCTTCTCTCTGTATCTATGTTTGTCTCTCTGTTCTATCTGTATGCTTGTGCATATTCCTTATCTTCGTATTTGCAATCTTCTTCTTCATATAGAAAACTTCTACCGACTAAAAATGCTTCTCTGTGAAGCTACCAACGTAACATTAAAGACAGTAATAACTATCTACCTAGAAACTTAGCTTCAACAATTAAATTCGACTGGCTTATATATGAGAGATGTGAACTCTTCATCCTATCAGACTGTCTGACAGAAACTGACCTGCTACAGACTCTCACAGAATCGGCTGATGTGCTATTCGAATCAGCAAGTAATTAATATTTCCAACACTCCCCCTTAATTATGAGCAGATCGGAATTTTAAAACAAAATATTACAAAATGTTTCAAATCTAAAACTTGCTATGTTCATGACAGAGTTCATTGAGCAGAACTTGTCATTCCTAAATAACTTCGGAGATACTGGAATGTATCCCTTACCAAAGGTTTTGTAAAAATGTTTGCAACTTGATCTTCATACCTGCAAAATTCTAAACAAATTTCTTTATTGTTCACCAATTCTCTTATGAAATGATACCTTGTGTCAATGTGTTTGGTTTTCTTGTGAAACACATGATTCTTCGACAAGGAAATGGTTGAATTGTTGTCGCAGAAAATGGTTGTTGATTCTTGTTGGTTCTGTGACAGGTCTTTTAACATTCTCCACACCCAAACAGCTTGACATGCAGCGCCTGTAGCTGCGACATACTCTGCTTATACTGAAGATAGAGTTGTTATGGGTTGTTTCTTTGAATCCCACGATACAACACATGTACCAAAATGAAATGTGTACCCAAATGTGCTCTTCCTGTCATCTATGCTTCCTCCATTGTCACTGTCAGTGTATCCAATGAGTTT
Organism: Pseudotsuga menziesii; assembly: GCA_001517045.1. Lineage (NCBI taxonomy): Eukaryota > Viridiplantae > Streptophyta > Pinopsida > Pinales > Pinaceae > Pseudotsuga > Pseudotsuga menziesii. The sequence continues at coordinate 115,048 of LPNX010991510.1, read as the reverse complement.
AAAATTTTCTGAGGTTGAATACATAATGCCAAGATCCTTTATGCCACTTACATACCTCAGAATTCTTTTACTTGCTTTCCAATGAGAGTCTTTTGGTGACTCCATGAATCTTGAGATCAGACTTACTCCATACATGATGTCTGGTCTCGTCACTGTTAAATACATAAGGCTACCAACAAGCCTTTTAAAAAGTGTAGGATCTACAGTTGATTCATCATCATCTTTACTCAATTTTAAACATGTTATTACTGGTGTTGAAGTTGACTTGCAATTAGACATATTGAATCTTTTTAAAATTGTACTTGAATACTTTGACTGTGATATAAAAAGGCCACTTTCAGACTGCTGGACTTCAATGCCCAGAAAAAACTTCATGAGCCCCAAATCAGTCATTTCAAATTCACTTTACATGATTGTTCTAAATTCTTTTATGCCAAAATCACCAGTAAATATTAAATCATCTACATACAAGCAGACAATTAACATATTACCTTGCTCATTCAATTTGGTGTAAAGCGTCGGTTCACTTTCACTTCTATGAAATCCATTCTTAATGAGATAGGAATCAATACGATTGTACGAAGCTCTCGGAGCTTGCTTTAAACCATAAAGTGTCTTTTTTAGCCTATATACTTTATGCTCTTGTCCTGGAACTTCATATCCTTGTGGTTGTTCCACATATACTTATTCATCTACAGAACCATTTAAAAATGTTGATTTAACATCCATTTGAGAAACAATCCATTTGTTTTGTGCAGTGATGGCCAAAATAGTTCTGACTATATCCATACGTGCGACTGGTGAAAAAGTTTCATTGAAGTCTATATCGGACTATTGTGTGAACCCTCTAGCTATCATTCTTTCCTTGTGCTTCTGCACATTCCCATCATCATCTTGCTTGGCATTGTAGATTCATTTGACGTTGATTACATCTTTATCCTTTAGTACATCTACCGGCTCCCATGTCTTGTTCTTCTCAATGCATTCTATTTCTTCATCCATGGTTTGTGCCCATACTTCATCTTCAACCGCTTCCTCAAATGTTAGTGGATCATCTATTTGAGAAAATAATGTAAAGAGAGAGAAGGAATTTGGTGTATCAGCTTCATATATTTCACGCAAACTTCTTATCTTCACTGGATCTATTGATGTCGAACTATTTGATGGAGTCTGTTGTCCTCTTGTTGTGCTAGTCGATGTAGCTTGAGCTGTGACTTGTGTAGAAGTTTCGGGTGCTGAACCATGTTGTGGTATCATGGGAGTCGATGGTGCTGCGATCGGTTGACTTACATGTGCTATTTGAACTACTTCCTCTGTCATGTCATCATGCTCGACATTCGACACAATCTTGACATTATTCTCGACGGTTCCATCCCATGATTCATTCTCGATGAATTGAACATCACGATTGATGATAACTTTCCTTGCGACATGGTCATACAACTTGTATGCTTTTGTGTCTTCAAAGTAGCCAAAAAAAATACATTTATGTCCTTTATTGTCTAATGTATTTCTCAACTCATCTGGCACATGAGCATATGCGACACAACCAAAAACTTTTAAATGAGAAACACTATGATTCATACATGTCCATGCTTCTTGAGGAACTTTATTCTTCACGCTCTTTGTTGGAGGCCGGTTCATAATGTATACAGCAGTTGTGACTACTTCAACCCAATATTCATTTGGAAAATGCTTAGTTTCCATCCTATTGCACGTCATTTCCATAATGGTTCTATTTTTTCTCTCTCTGACATCGTTCTGCTGAGGTGTATACCACGCAGTGAATTACTTCTATATGCCATGGGTTTTGCAAAAGTTTAGAAATTCATTTGAAACATATTCACTGCCTTTGTTCATCCTTAGGATTTTGATGCATTGACCACTCTGATTCTCCACAAGTGCCTTGAACTGTTGAAAACAACTAAATGCATCAGATTTATGTTTCAAAAAATATACCCATGTTTTTATTGAGTAGTCATCAATAAAAGTAAGAAAATAATTGCAGCCACCAATGGATGATGTCTCCATTGGGCCACAAATGTCATAGTGCACAATCTCAAGTGGTGTGTGTGCTCTGTATGACTTTCCAACTGGACAAATTTCTCTATGTTGCTTGCCAAAAATGTAGCCTTCACAAACTCTGTCTAGTTTGTCGATCAATGGAAATCCTTTCACCATGTTCTTTGTGTGTAGTAGCTTCATCCCACCAAAATTCAGATGTCCAAATCTGAAATGTCACAGCCAAGAATCATCTTGAACTTCTGTTTGAAACACTGCTTGAATTTCAGCGCTGTCTTTTTATTTCTTGTCGCAGTGTACGACTTCTTCTTTACTTTCTGGCTTGAATGCAGATCTAGTATTGTCTGGAACTATCCTCAATGGAAACAAGCGATGGCTTGTCATTGGCACATTTGCTATCAGCTAGTTGCTTGGAAGTATGTCCTTAATCACACAGTGATTGTCCTCCATATAGACTTTGTACCATTTTTGTATCAAATGTCCAATACTCAACAAATTATGTTTCAGGCCTTCGACATGATAAACATCAGGCATATACTTTCTCTCCCCCTACTTGGCTAGAATACCAATAGTACATTTTCCCAAAACAATAACTTGGACATTATTTCCAAGTGTAACATCAATTTGAACTGAATTATCTAGACTGGAAAACAAATTTAAATTACCAGTCATATGATTGTTGCAGCCTGAATCTAAATACCATATGTCACATGTACCTTTTTGAATGGTATTGCATTTGATTGGGGATGTGCATGCCATCAACATTGCGCTTGACGAAGTGCTAGTGTTCATCGACTGGTTCTGGATTTTTCTTCCTTGGTCATGCTACTTCTTCCTACATTCATATGCATAATGATCAAATTTCTTACAATAATGACATTAGAGTTTTGATTTATCAAACCTGTGACCACTTGGCTGACTTGGGTTTTGATTATGTCCTCTACCAACGACATCTGCAGGACTGTTGTTACGTCCTCCTCTAGAGAAGTTTCTTCCTCTACCTCTAGAATTGTTTCTCCCCCTTCCTCTACCACGGCTTATGGATGACTTTGCTGCAAATGCACCTTCCAATGATGTGTTTGTTCTGTCGATTCTATGTTCATGATTGATGAGTGAAGCTTGCAACTCATCAATGGTAAACACCAACATGTCTTTGTTTTATTCCAAGGTTACAACCAAGGATTCAAATCTTGGGGGAAGACTTCTGAGAATTTTTTCAACCATCCTTTGGTCTGCTATGGTTTCTCCATGAGATTTCAGTTGGTTTATCAAACCAACAACTATAGTGTAGAATGAGTCTACTGACTATGTTTCTTTCATTGACAAAGATTCAAAATCTCTTCTCAGAATCTGCAACTTGGAAGTCATTACCTTGTCCAAGCCTTGATATGTAGTCTCCAATGTAGCCCATGCTTGATTTGTGGTATTTGATGCTACTACTGTTGGGAGTATGCTTTCATGCATGGCTTGATGTATGTAGAACAGAGTTTTTCCATCTTTCTTCCTTTGTTCCCCCAGGACATCTTTTTTAGCTTGTGTGAGATTATTATATGATGCATGATCTGCTGGTTCTACATAACCATTCTGAACTATTTCTCAAACATCTTGACCTCTGAACATAGCCTTCATTGTTAGAGACCAATACTCATAATTGAGTTTGCAAACTCGACATATTTGAATCAGAAGTAGAAGCCATTTTTAATTTTTAACTTTTCTTAGAAAATTACTTTTTCTCTTTTAAGACAATATTTCTTTCCTAAACATGCTCTGATACTACATCTACAGTTGCGGCAATTAACTTCAATTACGGTGCAACACAACCTTTTTCTTTTCCCTTTTAACTTTTGTGGAAAGTCTTACCATTAATAATACTTGTTGGAATTACTTCAAACCCAAAGCACTTTTACCTCCACAGAGTCACTTTACTTAATTGACTTTTACTACGACAGGATTTAGGTTGGGACCAACTCCTCTAGGACCAACTTTCACTTCTACAGAACAACTTTATATTTCCTAGTCTAAAGACTTAGGGTATGAAAAAAACACTTTTCACCAGTTACTTGAGATAAACTGGGACACAACTATATTGCAACTCACTCACAATATCATATAACCAAATATTAAATTCTGCGGATAAAACTAGAACTTTTATGGAATGAAATAAATATAGATTCTTTGTGTCTTTCACTTACAGTAAATGTAAACAATATTTACTCAAGTAAATCTAGAGAAGATGTGCGGCTAAATAAAACTTTCATTAAACCATAAACTATGGATTTATATTTCTTGTGATGGCATAACAAATAACTTAAAGCCCTAAATACAGACTTGGAAATTTACCACAATGTTTCACCACTTCTCTTCTTCTCTTTGTATCTTTGTATGCTTGTGCATATTCCTTATCTTCATATTTGCAATCTTCTTTCTCATATAGAAAACGTCTACCGACTAAAAATGCTTCTCTATGAAGCTACCGACTTAACATTAAAAACTGTAATAACTATCTACCTAGAAACTTAGGTTCAGCAATTAAATTCAAGTGGCTTATATACAAAAGACATGAACTCTTCATCCTATCAAACTGTACCTAGTACAGACTCTAAGAGAGTCAACTGATGTGCTATTCCTATCAACGAGTAATTAATATTTCCAACAATATTCTCACTCCAGGGGTGGCTCCTTTTCTAAGAGTACACTCTTAAACTCTTAGGGCTTTGTTCATTGAATTTTTGTTCCACGCGAGCCATGTCTTAACCTCCCGTCATTCTCCGTACACGTTTTTCTCTAGGCTGGACAGCACCTGGAACTCTCAATCAAGTTTTTTTTCTCTCTTTTCAGATCTTTATCCACCCAATCTAACTGTCGATCTTCCTTAATTTTCTTTTACCACCGGCTATCAACAAAACACTCACGACCATCTCCTTTGCAACCTTCCTATCATCTACGAGTAGTTTAGAGTCGTCGTTCCAAATCAAATTTTATAGATCGCTTCATCATCTTCCTCCGGCTCACTTTATTTTTGAATCGAACAGCTCACTCTTACGGTCAGCTCCAATTCTTGTCTAGTTTCATGGGTGGTACAAAGTTTGCTGCTTGAGTAGCTTTCAATTTTTTGAGCATACCCGACTTTTTTTTTACTTTGGACGTTAATGTGAGCTCAATGGCACCTCGTTCTGGAGCGTTCTCGAGGTCTGCACGGTCCGCATTTAATTAGAGGTCGCTCTGCAACTTCAAACACTAGACCTCCTCCATATTCTCCAGGCAGGAGAAATAGGCATCTCTTTTCTTTTATTATTCATCTCAACGATCCCATCTCTACACAGACCGTACGTTGTTGTAGCTCCGCATCCAACGGGAAACCTCCCACCTGCATGTCTACTTTAAGCTTTCACCTTCATCCCTCAACCCTAACTTCGTGCCCTCCATGGGAAGCTGGAGGCAATGAGAGTGAAGATGAATATTTTTCACAATTAAGAATCCAATCAAAGCGTGACAGTGGAAAGAAGCAACCAGTCGTTTTTGATATCAGACAATAAAAATGAATATGAGTTCAGTTCAGTTCCTTTTTCTGACCATTATTTTTCAGTTCAACTACGGCAGACTTCTTCTACAAGGAAATCAATGATAACTCGACATTTTATAAGGCATTTCATCAACAACTCAATCGATTCAGCAGCAATGGTTTCGACATTCACAGTGCAGCAACAAGTTCCCAGAATTAGATCTCCTAGCTCTTCATCTTAGCCTTCACACAAGTTCAATTTCAATTTCAGCTCTGACAACTTTGATTTCTCTCATGTTTTAGTTGCACTAGGCAGTAGCAACACTTTTTGTCCACAGTGCACAGTAGACTGATCAGTTCCGTTTGGGGTTTTTTATGTAGCAGTTAGAGAGAGACACAACTCCTTTCTTAAACATCTAGTTAAGCAGCATTTCGATTGGGTTCTTTAGGAGACGTGCCCTTCCATCTTGGTCTATGTAGTCGTCTTCTCAATTCAGCAACTCTTTTCATGCCAGCATTCGGATCAAATTCACTTGGAAATGTGCCCCCCACCTCTGTCTATGTAGGCACCTGCTCAGTTTAGCAACTCTTCAAAGTAGCTTTTGTAGCTTCTAGATCTGATTCAATTGAAAACATTCCCTCTCACCCAAGTCTAGTCCATAATAGCATAATTCTGTCGTATTGGCTTTTTGAGTACAGAAATTCTGAACAAATTCGAATTCGTCGAATATTTGAGCTATGTGGAATAAGGATACAAGTTAATTTTGAAAACTGATTTTAAAAGCCTAAATTTTAATTATTCAAACACTATAAAATAATTACCTTTCAATTTTATACTTCTTAATTCATTTTAATAAGAATAAAATAAGCCAAAGAAAATAAATGTGCAAATATAATAGCAACACTAGATTTATTGGTAACAAAAACCATGTGCCCAAAACCACTTATATCCTTGCTCATTCCAGATTCAAAGTTAACCCTAACCCAATTTAAAGATTCATTAATTAATTTCAAATATAAGTAGTGCTAAATATTATTTACTTTATTTCTAAAATAATTAATAACTATTAATCCATAAGAGTTTTCTCTCTTGCATTAACTACATCATAATTTTTTTTTAAAGAGTAATTTTGGTTATAAGTACTTTGTTTTAAAAAAATAATGAATTTTTTTAAGTTTAAAATTTAATGTTTGATATGTAATATTTTATTAAAAATATTGTGTATGTTTAATTATATGTAAATTTTATATATAGTGTTGTATATTTAATTAGAAATATTATATATAAGAAGTCTACTTCGGTATTTTATTCGTATTAGATTTTTTTGTTTCGTATTTTTTCCGTATCGAATCGTATTCGTATCTGTATTTGTACTCGAATTATGCTACTATGGTCTAGTCTATGTAGGCACCTACTTAATTCAGCAACTCTTCACAACAACATCTAGATCGGGTTGATTTGGAGATGTGTGCCCCTACCCGAGTCTATGTAGGCACCTACTTAGTTCAGCAACTCTTCAAAGCAACATATTGATCGAGTTCAGTTAGAGATGTGGCCTCCCACCCCAGTCTATGAAGGCACCTGCTTAGCAACTCTTCCAAGCAACATCTTGGTCAATTTCATTTGGAGACATGCCCTCTCAGTCTGGTCTTTGTAGGCACCTACTTCAACCAACACCAACATCACTACAACTTCTTTGTCGCCATGGAAGTCTGCACTCCTCCACAGTACTTTTAAACTTAAACTAGGAGGCAGAAAGCCAGGACACTTTCTGTTTAAACCAAGAGGATTGGGCTGACTAAGGGATTAGTAATCGCACTTATTGTATGTGGGTTCTTGCTCACACTTGAGCCCACTAGTTAGCTAGAGTTAGCTAGATCTATTATTAAATAATGGAGTCTCATTAATGAGCTCTGGTTAATGTAATGGTATATAAAGGTATAGCAAGCCTCCTTCTAAAGACAACCTAGTCTTCCGCTTAGTGTGTGTTCGTGTGTATTACTCTCTGGTATTAACAATCATTTTAAATGTTTGTTTTGAGAGGTGAGGCTCAAAGTCTTTGAGCCTCACCCCTCATTGTTTCGGATCAATTCTTGAGAAGTAATCACCCTCTAACTTTTTTTTGTGTATTGCTATCCTAATTGGGAGCATTCAAGAGTTATTTCAAAGGGAATGAATTGTTTCAAACGGAATGAATTGTAGATAAGAAAATGTCTTTCAATGTTTTCGTGTGGTAGATGAGTGGGTGGCAAATCTAGTTTGTCTATAGATTGATTAAGGAACTCAACAATGGCTTGTTTGGTTTTCCTTGCAAGCTTTTAGTGAAACAATGAAATCTCCCATGTTTTCTTTGGTTACCTCACAACACAACATGGGGTGGCATCTATGATAGTTTTTTAGGTTGGGTGCAGCCATTGACAACCTAGATGGGGTACATCTCTATGTAGACAAGCTAGCAAACGATGATACTAGAAAGGATCAGAGCCTAACATGACTGAACTCAAGTTAGGGCTTAAAGGAGATGCAATACTTCTTGACAAAGAGATGGAAAGAGAAAGTACCCCTTATAAAAAAAAAGGGAGTCTACAAAGCCCAACAAAACACATAGGATACAGAGAATTCTCTATACTTCTAAGAATTTTAAAAACTTTCTGATCTATAAGGTCATAATAAAGGTAAGTATTATATGAAAAAAAAATAATCAAAGAAAATGTGCCTAATTTAAAAACTATGTTAAGGTGGTGTAAGAATTATTTGACAAGCAAACCCCTTAAGTAACAAGAATTTCAATCCTATAAAATGATTTTTTGCTCACTAAATAACACATTCAAAATTTTAAACATTTGGAAAATATAGATGTCATATGAAAGCAATAAATACAAGAAACTATATGAAACATGTTACCCCCCATTTTGTATGGGTGTCTACGTGTGATTTTGATCACTCTTGAAGAGGTGAATCACATCATTTTGGTAACAATTTGATGATTCCCTAGCTTTTGTTGGTAGACTAATCAGTCACTCCATCATTATACAAGAAAAGAAGAGCCATTATGGATATGTCGTAGCACTAAAGAGTGATGAATAGTGACAAAAAGCAACATATTTCTCAATTATTGGCATAATTTATGAGGTAAGCGATCTCCATCTTGGGTTATGTGCTTAACCAACATCAAAATGCCCTAATACTCAAATCTAAGCGAGATTGTCCATGAAAGAGGCACTTTTGAGCATCTAATTAGCAGTGAACAACACCAATGTGTGAGTTCTAAAATTGGAAGGGAAAAAGCTATGGTGAATCAACAATTATGGGTAAGAAAGTAGCATGAAAATTCCAAATTATCAAGTATGTCCCCAATTATTTGGCATCAAATCTAATTCTGTGCAATTTCCTTCGTTTTTGAATACTTTGACACCAAAAAGTAGTCAAAATTGGCCCTATAACAAATTTGGGTGGCTTGGAAGTGAATTTGTGGAAAGAAACATTGTGAATCAGTTATCGTTGTGCACCTTTCCACTACCAAACATGCATATCTTTAAATCCAGATCGAATTGGAGAGTTAAAGAACAATTATGAGCATATGATAACCTTAAAAAGGTAATGAACAACAACAAAAAAAAACATGCTTTGGTGAAATCTGGGCATAATGACATGTTAGCCATGAAATATGGGCATATTGGGAAATTTTTGAGCATTTGCAACCTTGTTTGACCTAGAGTGGCATTTTTGGCAACCTAAAACAATCAAACAATGACCTTTCCTCAAGTCTAGGTGTCGAAGTAGATTCTATATTTCATTCGAAGCACACTTTGAGGGTGTTACCAGCTAGGTTGCATCTAGTCGAACCTTCAAGTGAGTCCGCAAAGATAAACACAATACTTGTTCAAACTCGGAACTTGGAGGTCCATCAGGCCTTCATGGCCTTTTTATTTTTTGCACCGCATGTTCATACCCCTTCGGGGATGTTGTAATAAATGTACTAGCATGACAATTTTTTTGTAAAGGACTTGGATTCTTAAGACTTAAACGTCAATCTGATCATTCCAAGGTGTTTTTTCCCTTGTTAATTATGCAATGTTGAGTAAGCGATGTATAATTTTCGAGTTTTTCACCGCTCCTCCAAAGTTGGAATGGTCGTATTGGTGGGTAGGCCTTATGAGGTTATTAAAGTTCACGTGTCAATGTATATGAGTGTGCTAGGCATCGATATTGAGCCATATGCACATGTGCTAGGTCCCCTTAGAGTTTCATCAAATTTGGGAAAAAATAATGTTTTTTGTTATTTAAGCCATTTTTAATGGTCTAATTAAAAAACTTCAAAATGTAATAATTGATATCCGAAGTCCATATTTGGCGTGGGGATGTTCATTTTCACACTTAGAGCATCCTCTTTACCCTAGGGGCCACTTTTCATGAGTTTGGGGCAGATAAAACGTCCCATAGAGCATTATTCAGCTAACGGAGCATCAAATTGGCACTTAAATGCTAAAAGGCATCAATTTGGCACTAAAGTCAAAAAAATTATTAAAATCAAAAATCAATTTTTTAATGTGAAAATGACTTGGCATGAGGGCCCCATCTCATGCACCTCTCTCTTCCATGTGATAAATTAAAACCTTGGCCATGACGTCAACCTCAACAAAGTTCAGGGTAACCATTATGTAGTGTTGCGTTAGCATGAAGGGGTGGACCCCCTTTCATACGTATACCTTGGATATAGTTTAATATTTGATATACCATGTCTTACCTTGGATAAAGGAGGCGCATGATATTGGTGGGAGCACTCGCGTGAGCTAAAGAGATGACGCTAAGGTAGTGAAGCACATGCTATTTGGATATTGACGAGTTGACTTTGGTGTGTGGAGTGAGGTCTCCTACCTCATTTGAGTTGGCACCTCCTCCATGCCAACACTCCAGTCAAACTAAAGATTATCTCATCGATCCCTCGAATCACACTTATTAACTGAACTTGATCTTCAGTGTTGGTGGTGCTCCCCTGGCCTGCTTTTGCCATAAATAAAACATGTATCTTTCCCATTGAAACTAGTTGGAATGTACTGGGAAGAGCTTTCCTATTGTAACCTTTGTTTATCTGAGAAATAAAAGACTTTGGAGGTCTATTTGTGTGGTGCTTTGGTGAGTAGATGAATTATCATTGTGCTTTGTGGAGATAATATTTGTTGGATCCATCTTGTTTCTAAGCACCAAATCTAGCTTGTTTGAAGGGCTGGTATCAATTTTGCAAGGTAAATTAAGTTGTTTGTTTACTGCTTTAATTTATTTAGTATGGATGCCTAGAGATGCAATCGAATGTTTTCATTTGTTTATGAACATCTTCATATTGATTTCTAAGTGTATATGATGCTGGATTTGATCTTGGTTGTTGAGTTGTGTGAAGTACAGGTCATCTTAGCTCGAGATAGAGAAGATATGGTTTGATCTATCTTATTTCTAACATTCCTATTTACAAATAAAGTCCCTCAGTGCCCCACAATCAAAGCTTCAATGATCATCTTGTTCTCCAAGCTTCCCCTCTCTTCTTCTCAATATTGTTTAAAAATTCATCTTGTCCTTTATTTGAAAAGCAGTTGCAGATCTAATGTTAAAAGTTCATTTTTCACACATAGATCATAATTACTTTTCATTTCTAGATCTAGCTAAAGTTGAAAAGAATAATCATTTTCTAGTATAGATCTACACAACCAAGTTTTTTTTGCTTCAAGTTATTTGCATTATAAAATTAAAAGTCTTAATTAGTAGGATTAACTTCCGATTTTAAGTTTCATATCTAGCATCTTAGTGCTCAAATTTGTTTGTTTTCCTCATGGAATAAACAAAGATCATGAAAAAATAACTTTCTAGCTCATTTTTCAGTTTCTTTTACTTAGTTCATTTTAGCTTTTTACTTAGAATTTTTTCGACAAATTTTGGTAGTTTTTCCAAAACACTCTCAAAGTGTTTTTGGGCATATTCTATTAATATTTGTTGGTCGTTTTTTGCAGGTTTACGATAAAAGAAGAAACCCTGACGAATTTTCGCAAAATCAAGGAAAAAGAAGACAAATGAAGCTTCCCTTCACATAAAAATTAATTTTTTCATTAGTTGTAGTCCTTTGGATCCAAAGTATAAGAGCCAAAGTACATTTTTATTTCATGTTGTAAGATTGTAATAAAGGCTTGAGTAAGTTTGCATTCAATTAGGCAGAAGTATTATGCACACATTAACCATCAAGAGAGAGCACAAATTGGGTCAAGCGCTTAACCGTTGTATTCATTCAATAGATGGTATTCTTATATATGAAGAGAGAGGTTGGAGCGGTTGCACCCACTCCAACCATTCATTTGTTAAGGCTATCTAATTAAAACATATGATGACTTTAGGAAAGGCCTATCAGCTCCTTCAACATCTCCCTCGCGAACAAAGCCTTTCTTTGTCTCGAAGAAAGACGTATCAGCATCCTGGATTTCTGCTACTGCTGAAGTAGTCCTCACTATGTATTAACCATGCATAACGGTCTGCATAGATGCTCAGTCACAACAACCACCAACTTTAGAGGAAAACGCATGTGTACAAGGCTCTACTGTGATTGGCTACTCTTCAGCCTCCATCTTCAATCTGGCAACAGTCCATCGAAGTCTCACCCTCTCACAACTGTGATCGACTATCCTCTTCTGCAACAAGGTCTTTTGATTTGAAGCCTCACTCTGGCTCATCTGACCAGCATCTCCATCGGTTTAGGCATGCGGGGCCTTTTGGCTCTTCGACTTTCTATGCCATTTCTCTATCTTCTGGTTTTCCGAGGTCACAACCCAAGAACATCTTTGCAATATACACTAGGGGGTTCAACTGTTTTGATGTCATCATCTGGCGTTAAGTTCTTCTTCTATGTGTTGTAAGGTGACTTCTGCTTGAATGTGATCATTGTCGACTTCATTGGTCGTTAGGCTTCTTGCAAGTTTGTAAAGTTTTCATTGCTTGTATTCAATACCAACTGATATTGGTCATGGTTGAATGACTTGACTTGACTCGACATGATTTACTGAGTCGGCTAGAAATCGACTTGATTTACAATTGTAGAAGGGATCGCCTGCCTCGAAAGACTCACCTTTAACCCCCTCTTGACTTCAAAGATTTAAATAGATTCACTTATAATGATTCTTCTTACCATTTTAAGACTTCAAGGAGACTTTACAAATGAAATACCGACCAACCGAGTACTATACTAATTTCAACAAACTTTGATATTGACCATATCGACTTAAAATAACATGTATTCCTGACTTAAAAAAATTTATAGCCTCCACCATATTTGTCACCAACCACTTTACAATACCCTCAATCATCAAACCATTTGAAATACCGACCAAAGTGAAAGTGGGACCAAATAAGAATTGACCATAACTTAATCAAATGCTCAGTCGACAGGGAGGCATTGTATTCATCGACAAAATAAGAAACTCAATGGTTTAGTTTGTTTTTGTAGAGTAATGTTACCTCTCATCAAAGTTACACGTTTATGCATTGAAGGTGCATCAAATTTTCGATCCTCTGCATGTCGCCTGGTGGCAATGTTGTTCTTCATTGATCGACTATCGTCCATGTGATGGACTGCCGGATTTATGTAATGGACTTTGTTTCACCAACCACATGTTGCATCACTACCAAATAAAGAGCGAGCTTAATATTCTGATGTGCGTGTCCGTGCTTATGACCTTCGTTAAATTCAGCCACGATCGCATTCCACAGAGAGCCGAGAGTGCACTTCCCTCGTCATGTGCTAACTTCCCTTTAATCACATGTTTTGATTTTGCATTGGTATTGTCTTCATAGAACTCGATGCAATCGCCACGTCCAAGGTTGTTTGATTTAAGAAATGCTCCTGTTCATGAAACTCCAAAATGAAGAGAATGCCGCACGTGCATCAACAGCTTCACATCAAGTTTCTCGGCAAATTCGTAGACATGTGCAACTACAAACAAGTCTCTGCTAGCAATCATGAAAAGGAAGATTCCCTGCAAGTCATAGAAATTAGCAACCTGCGAAATGTCATATGCGTCATCGATTTGCAGAATCTCATGACTTGTATAGATGAAATCTGTGACGGCTTTGAATGTTGAATAACTTATATTGGGCACTTCAATCACTCCATGGGATGTGTCGTTGTAGTTCTCGAATAGCATTGCGCAGAATAAGTTTGATGCTTATCTGAGCACGAACTTATGCGCCTGAACCTGCTTGGTTTTATTGTCAAGCAAGAAGGTAATGTCGTAATTGGTGTTGTTCAGATAGCTCAAACCAATGTCGAGAACCTGCACGATGGGAGGGGGTTGTGCCTACCCGAACCTATCTTTCATCAGATAGTAAGCCTCGTCCACGATATCGCTGATGCCGACACTATTGTCGTCCTCGTCGCCCTCCATGTAGAGGTCGTGCATCCACCAATGGTCGACATGATGCTCCTTTCATTTGATTAACATGGTAATGTCGAACTACTAAGAATTGACATATCCAAAAATTCTTCTACAGCACGTCACGACAACACCAGGGAAAAATAAATATTCATATTTTTACCATTATAAATGCTTGCGGTCATGGTTCAGTAGTGCTATCTGACAGTCATTCTTAAAAAATCCCAATTTCCTCAATCTTTCACGCAACGTGGTTTTTTGGGACATGCGATTTGATAAATTTATTTGTCTTCTCCTTGCAGGTTTTCTTCACATCCTCACGATCTCCTTTAGGTTTGAGCCACTCCTCTTTTGCTGCTGTTGTCACCCAACCAAAAGAAGACAGCAACAACGCCATTGTTGCATTCAAGCAGGCAAAAGTATTATGCACACATTAACCATCGAGAGAAAGCACAAATCGGTTCAAGCGGTTAACCGTTGTATTCATTCAATAGATGGTATTCTTATACATGAAGAGAGAGGTTGGAGCGGTTGCACCTGCTCCAACCATTCATTTGTTAAGGTTATCTAATTATAACATATGATGACTTTAGGAAAGGCCTATTAGCCCCTTCAATAGTAGGCTCATAAGAGCCCACTCCTCATCCCCCTAGGGGGATCCGCATCGGTGCACTATTTTCATGGTCTGCGATTTTAGCTAGTTCTTTTTTGTTTTCATTTTTATGCTTTATTTTGGTGGTTAAAGTAAAATAAATACTTACCCCACGCTCTCCCGAGTAACCTAAAAAGGGGAAAGAAATTCGTGGTAAAATTTAATTAGAAAATATTTCATTTTGTTTTTGCATCTTTTAAAATAAACCCCCTTGCTCTCCTGAGTATGGTTCATGGATAAGGGGCTTGCCTAAGTTCTGAACCTGGAAAGAGATTCTTGGGATTTACATTTTCTAATCAGACAACTTTGTTCAAAAAATATTTAAAATCAGCAAAGCCCTCATCCTCGTATGCTCTACTTCCACTGCAATTTCGTCTGATCAGTTGGTTGTATCAAAAAAGGATTTGGGCGCCTAATAATTAGTTTCATTTTTAAAATCAAACTCCCAAACAACGAAAATGCAACGTTACATATTGTTTCGTGTGGGGAAATAGTACAAAAGAAGCGAGAACGACTAAAAAGCGACTGCGGGACCCCGTTAGGTTACATCATTGTTGGTGTAGTGTTGAACATCCTCTCGTGACTCCATTCAGCCCACATTTCTTCGTGTGCTACCACACTTTGTGAATTTGGACATATTCTCTGTACCTTAGTGGTATATCGTAGATCTCCCTCCTTGCTAATAATCCAGATAATTACTACATTAATAAAAACAACCAAGAATTTACCCATTCCCTTAATTATTCATCTAATAATCTAAAATTTAACAACTAAGACACTGCAATACTTTCACTAAGACTAGATTAGCAACCCACATTTGCAAAGCATTCTTTTCATTTTGGCATTGGTTTATTATGGTCTTTTTGCAGAAGTTAATCTCGCAATGTGTCTCAAATGATATGTGTTTATTTCATTAAAAGTTGCTAAGTGTAAATCTACTTGCAGTAGTTGGTGGGTAATCTTTAATTTCATTCCATTTCAAAACTCCTAGAAAATGTGTTGCTTTGTACTTTCATAGTTAGAGACAACCTTAGATTTACTTTTTATAGGGTACATCCCCTTGGCTTCGCTAGGAGTTGGCCTAAGCGGAAGAGCTGAGTATCAGGTGACAACACTTGGCTCGAGCTTGCCACCAAGGTCGCACCCAATGGCTTGAAGATTTCTGCCATGTTACCCGAGTCGTGAATTAGGCAGCAACAGAGGATTTTTCTCATAACAATAGTCAAAAGAAGCCATCACTTGAGACTATATCAACACTTGGAAGGTTGTTCACATAGTTCATACCCTATTTTATGAAGCGCATTTTTGTATTTGGAAGTTGTTTTATAGAGTGATGTTTTTGCGCTTGGGTGGCATCTAGTCCCTTCTAGGCATGCCTTGTGGGCATCTTCTCATGAAGAGAGCTTCTTTGGATGTTGAGTAGTGGATAGTCCTTGTAACTTGGAGAATACTTCATGAGCTAGAATCCACTTGGATCCTATTAGATGGGGTCATCCCCTTGCACATTTTTGCATTTTAAAAATAGATCGATTGCTTGTGGACACAGTCTTGTTGGAGAAACTACCTTGAAGGGGCCTTTGGAGGCCATGTGGTATCATCTTATAATTTTCCCCTTGCTTGATAGAGGAGCCCCTCATTTTGAGGCCTTATGTATCTAATGTATTTTACATCCGTCTTTGACCACTTTATTTTATTGCTTTGTTAGGATTTTGTTAAAACTAAGTGGGGCTTTTGTATTATTTTAGCTCATCGTAGGTTAGATCTAAGGAAATAATGAGTATTTTATTGTTAAGGAAATTTGAGATACTCCTATATAAAGAGAGTTACTTCATCATTTCATTAGAGCAAATTTGAGGTCTAAAATAGGCCTTAGAAGAAAACAAGCCATTGATGCATTGGAATTCGAGAACCAATAGAATTTCAAGAAAATGAGTAAACTATGATGGTTGACTTACATATTTGTCAAAAAAACTATTTTTTAATTTGTATATTTAACTTATCTCTCTATGTTTTTACTCAAATTTCAAGCGAGAGCACTTGTTGGATGCATAATTCAATTCCGCGTCTAAGGAGTACCCACACTACATACATTAGATGGACCCCACCTCAAAAAAATGAGAAATAAATTAAAAAACGTGTTGTTTTTTTTACTTGTTACATAAAAAATGAGAAAGTAACACGTTCTTTTATGTATTTCTCATTTTTTCGTAATGTGGGATTCGTCAAAAGGATGCATTGTGGATGCTCGTTGGATGTGTAAATTGAATTCTGCATCCAACACATGCTCTTGCTCGAAATTTGAGTAAAACCGCAGGGAGATAAGTTGAAAATACAAAAAAAATAGTTTTTGTCTATTTTCCTTCAAACTTTATAACTATTATTTTATTATTTTCCTTAGGAGTCCCATTTTAGACCTCAAATTGTCTCTAATGGAACTCATGGTGGAATCTTTGGAGCTTAATTGATATATCTTTCTTTAGAGAAAATTTTGTCTAAAAGCTTCTCTCTTGTTAACATGTGCCATCTCTCTTACTATTTTGCTTATCTATTGGAGATCAAATTTGCTAGCATTGCCCATGTTACTTCTCTTGAGATACTATAGGGGCATGATTGTCTAGCTAGATTGGACCTTGGATAACGTTTTATTTTGGATCCAATTGAATTTCTTGCAAAGAGGGATGTTTCTCTTTACATTGTCTTTCATTAAGATGGTGCAATTCTTACCACTTCAAGTGTAGGGTTTCACTCAAGAAAGAAATAAAGGAGGAATTGGTCCTTCCTTCTCCTTGCAATCGCAAGTTGAACCATTTATATATCCATTGAGGATAGGGTTTCCTAGAGCTCTCACATTTCTCAAATGATCTTTGAAGCAAGACCCTCTAAGTTAGCGACCTATTGACTCTATTTTCCCTAAGTTGGGTTGTCATTGGTGCTTTGGAGTGGGTCTCATTATCCTCCCATAATTTCATTGTATATCTCTATACTACAAACCTTTGCTAGGGAAACCCTTCTAGAATCACCTTTCTCCTCATTGCCTTTCCTTGTAAACCTTAACACTAGGGAACACTCCCCCTTGAGTTGCAAAAGAGCCAACCTCAAGTGAAAGGGGATAGGTGTCGTGACATTGACATGTTTCCCTTGGTTCCCCTCAAGCTAATGTGCTTCTTTGTAAGTTTAATTACACATGCTAGTTTAGGAGGGAACCAGACCTATTCTATCTAAATCTTGACCACAATGGAAAGGTTCAAGCATATAAATTATACTAAAAAACAAAAAATAACTCTTTTAATAGTGAATAATCTCAAAAATATTGGAAAAATAATAAATTTATAAACAAAATCAAATTCATAAGCCTTAATAAAAGAACACATTGTTATAAACCAGCACACTAAAGAACTTATCTTCAAACCTCCAATCACTACATCTATTCGGAGAACATAGTTCTAAGAAATAATATAGGAAAGATGCAAGAACCAAGAACAAAATTTTCCCTCAACTAACAAATGAAAGATTGTCCATTAGACTTATCAAAGAAAACAAAATCACATTTTGCAAAGAAAACACAATAAAGTTAGCGCCCAACAAATCGTTAGTTCAAAATTTTAATTATGTTTTCTAGGCAATATATAACAGTTGATGTGGCGAACTTTCATATGTTGCAAAATCTTTGAAAAATGACAATATCTCGTTAAGGTATAGCAATAGGATGCTTAAGTGTTGTCAAGGAAAAACCCTTTTGCTTAGCCAATGAGGCATCCATTATGTATACCTTGAATAAAAGAGTTAAAAGAATATTTGATTTAGAGTAGGTAGAAAACCAATGTTCATCGAACAGAAAACCAAGTAGAAAACCTTTTATGCTTTTATCAATTTCAGACAGGTTGAATCTTACCCATCACTAATGATACATTTAAAAATACAAATAAAAACCAATCATTTATGGTACATTTTAAAAGAAAATACTTGCATTAAGAGTAGTCAACTACTCCTAAAAAAATTAGAACCTACATAGATCCATTTTAAATAGAGATCTTTCAAGCACTAACCACTACTCTAAAAAAATTAAAACCTATATAGATCCATTTTAAATTGAGATATTTCAAGCAATAACCACTAAGAAGGGAGAAAATTTATTCATTTGTAAATTTTTTTGTGTAAAAAATTTAAGATAAAAAAATTTAAAATAAAATCCAAGTATTGGAAAAATAATTTTTACATTTTTAAACCAAAATAATCTTAAGTTCACCATTTTTGTGTAATCCATATGACAAAATAATCTTAAATTCACCATTTTTGTGTAATCCATATGACTCGCATAATGTAGTTAAAAGTTAAGGCACGTCGGTTACATGAAAATAAAATGAAACAAATAAATTATACAAACTTGTCCAAGTTGCTCATTGTAAAATAAACGTGTTCAAAGCAGTGAGGTAGCAAGAAAATAGTATGAGAAAAAATGAGTAAGGCTGAATTTATTTATCACTCAATCATGTAGATTTAACAACAAAATTGATATTTAACAACAAAATTGATGAGTCGATATAGAATTGCAGAAATTTTTACCAAAGGCGGTACAGTTTTCATCTTATGTTAGATGCTAATCAATTATTGTACACCAGATTTATATCTCTAACGTTCTTCTTCGACATGAAAAGGTCCAAGGATGAAGTATCCACCCACATTATAATGAGAGCTATAACCAACAATAAAATCAAAACCGATACATATGCCATCAGAACATGAGATTCCCTTGCCAGAAAACATCTATGTAGCATTATGGTATTGTTTCTGCCAAAAGTAGCAACTACAAAGCCAGGATCATCCCGACAATTCCAAGTGAATGTGGGCACTGTAATTTCTCTTGTACCATCATGATGAGTCCGATCACAAAATCGATGTGTATGTGCAGTAAACACTATCCTGAATTGAGAAACAAAATATTAGCAATACCTAGCCAAATCTAACAAGTCCTTAAAAATCTAAGATACTTGTATCCACGTCTAGCCACAACATCAAAGCCTCTTCTCTTCCTTTCAAAATAAAGGGCAAAATATGATGTATTCCCTTATCAAATTGTTTGTGCGCTTTCAGCAATTCCAGGACACAAATTAATGAGCCAATTTTAGTTGCTTAAGAAGAAAATCTAGTGATATGGTTGACTTGACATGCATAAATCCATTGTCCACAAAAGGACAAAACAACCCTTTGATATATGACTATACTTTTCTTACCCTTTCTAAACCTCAGTAGCATGGGATCTTGTAGGCATTGTATAATCACTATATTATATCAATAAGAAACTCCCATTTGCAGTAGAATTACACCAGAGAAATCACTGCCATATTGAAGTCATTATAGTTCCTTGATATTAATTAATCTTGAAAATAAATTATCATCTATTTTTGCTATTAAATGCCATTGATGTGAACATCAATGACATTGTTCTACCACAGTATGCATGCGTTATGGTAACTATTTACAATGATTTTGCAATCAGGGAAATTGTAGTTAAAATTCTCCATAGTTTTATATCAATAAAGAAGAAAGTTAGAAACATATATAAAGAATAATGTTTTAGCCTTGATATTTAAATACAGAAATTTTTATGACCTTCAATATCGTGAAACAAGGTAAAATAGCATGACGTACTTTTACAATAATTTATGTACATCCTTTTAGACAGACTATCCATTTTATCCTTGGCCTCTAGGAAGCAGTAGAGGGTTCATACCAAGCTTGCAACTAATGCATTGTAGTCGACGTCCTCTTTGCAAGCAACATGACTTTGACATCTTTTAAAAAAAAGTCAGACTATATCCATGTTATCCTTGGCCTCTAGGAAGCAGTAGAGGGTTCATACCAATCTTGCAACTAATGCAGAATAGTCCACCACCTCTTGTAAGCAACATGACTTCACATCTTTTAAAATAATTTTCACAATGTAGTACATTGATATAAACCAGGTTCCAAAGTATCCATGTATTATCAAAAATTTCTAGTGGCGTTGTCAGACTTCTCCATAAAGCACAATTGGCCCAACAGTAACCATATGAATTGTTTAAAATTGAATATTACCATAGGAGTTTAAAGTCAAAAGTTTCGATTTGGTACTTTCAATTTACCTATACTCTACAAAGGCAGATCAAACGCTCAAGAGGCCATCTAATTACACTTACTTGTAGAAAGGAAAAATGCTTGTAGCAGATCAATTGTAATGCCAACTAGCAAGCAGTGAGTAAAAATGAGGATAGGGAGCAAATCAATTGTAATGCCAACTAGCAAGGAGAGAGTAAAAATGAGGATAGGAAGACAAGGAAGGGAAAAGTTTGATAAAAATAGACAAAAATGACAGATTTTGATCAAATCAATGAGTACTATGCAGACATATAGCAACCTTTCTCTATTATCATTCATTTAGTATTTGAGTAAAAAAAAGGATAGGGAGACAAGGATGGGAAAAGTTAGATAAAATGAATAAAAATAATGGATTTTGATCAAAACAATGAGTGATGATGATGGTGGTGGTGGTTAACATCCACTAAACCTTGGTCTACCAGACTTTAAGGGAAAAGAAAGGATTTATTTGGATTGCTGTAAAATTCTATTCCCATGCTCAAAAAACTTAGAAAGAAACATTCATAAGTCACCAATTCTGACATGTTAGAAGGTTAGGAAAGTTTGTATTGTATCAAAGATTATGAAACTGTGATCTAATGTGGGTGTACGCATGGCACTCTAAGAGAAAGTGACTTTCATCTTCAACGCTAATAGTCTAACAGAGATGACAAATCCTTTCCACCCATGGTGTTTGTAATATCCCAAATCCCGATATTTTATATTTCTAAGCAAATATGCTGATACAACTGGGCATGCAAACTGCCATGCAAAAATCCCTAATTTATAGGAAAAATTAGGGTTAGGGTTTGTGAGATAGAATGAACACTTACCACTGATAAGCCGGCTAGACTGCTTCGGAGAAAGTATGCAAACACCGAGAACTGGATCAGAGATGGGCAGATCTCTTCTGCTTCCGGTGAACCCCCAGCAGCAAGAACCCCAGTCAGAAAAGGGTGACGCTTTCAGTGAAGGAGGTGTCCGATGAAGCTGCCGATTTGCAGGACTGATAGCCTTCCCGTGCTGGAGAGAATGCCTGGTACATGCAGGATTTCTGAGACCTCTAGGTAGGATAGCGACTTGCTCTAGTGAGACAGCTGCTCACGCCCCTGGGATCACGAAACTGCTGATAACTGCTCCGGATGAGCACGGACGGAGCTGATAATCACCAGGTATCGGAGTATGATGCTGATGATGAGAATGGTGCCTGAGTTTCGGAGAAAAGCTGAGATCTAAAGGCCCAGCAACTGATTAGGGGTTTCTGGCTGAAAACCCCCCCTTACGGCTGCACACGTGTCCCTGCAACGATCTATACCATATACTGGATAACTTATGAATGAATGAAGAACAAGTGGTGAACCTGTATGGCTTACCCTGAATAAGACTAGGACAGATGTTTCACTGCCGAAATCCCGTTAGCTAAAGACTCCGTCTCCAACCCCAACTGCTGTGCAACACGCTGTGCTGCTATCCAAGAGCTCCCAAAATAATCATAATCAAAAGTGAAGTCTCCTTTCGCTTTATCCTCTATTTATAACGTTCAACTGCGAAAACCCTAATCTTTGACCTAATTAGGTCACTTTATCTTCTAATTTGCCGTTGACTTGCATGCATGCGGATGGAGACCTAAAGAGTGCATGAATCATTAAATAATGCTTGGATGGCATGCACGAAGGTGGCCTTCGGCCCCGGTGGCCCTTCTTGACCTAATGATGATGCCCTAGATATTCTATGGATGGCATCAGTCCTTAGCTGATTCCCTAGCTATCAGTAACCGCTCAAACCCACAGGAATCACATAGGTTAGCGGTTTTGGGCCTCAAGGCCTAATTGGAAGAGGACATTACAGTCCTCCCCGCTTGAGATTGTTTGTCCTCAAGCAACTTCAAACTGGGATGCTACAATACCTATTCGCCTTCCCAGGTGGCATCCTCTGGTGGTAGTTCCTTCCATTGAACCAAGTATTCTCTGATTATCCTGTTCCTGAGCTTCCTCTCTCTAGTCTGTATGATCCGTTCGGGAATCAGTATCAGCAATCCTTCATCATCTAAAGGAGGTAATTCGGTGGATGGAGCAATGTGTTGCCCAAGGGTCTTCTTCAGATTAGATACATTGAACACATTGTGAATTTTGCTTTCCTGTGGAAGTTCTAGTTCATATGCCACCTCTCCCACTTTCCTGATTATTCTGTATGGTCCATAGAAGCGGGGTTTTAACTTCTCTGCTCCTTTCTTCTTAAGTGAGGACTGTCTGTAAGGCTGGAGCCTTAAGTATACTAAATCCCCTACCTCAAAGCTCCGCTCAATCCTATGTTTGTCGGCATACAACTTCTGTTGATTCTGGGCTATTCATAAATTCTTCTTTA